>JAKWJD010001759.1:39526150-39678224 GCA_027705065.1 Solanum peruvianum | reverse complement strand
TCTTAACTCCGCGGGAGCCATTCTATCAGGGGGTACAGAATGGGGCGAGTACCCGTTTCAAGATCAATACAGAAGTCAATATCCCTATCCGGTGGCAATACCAGAAGATCCGCAGGGAACACATCCAAAAATTCTCGAACTACTACCGAAACCGACTCCATTGAGGGTACTTGGGTAGTGTCATCCCTAAGATGTGCCAAGAAGCTAAACAACCCTTACTAACCATCTTCTGAGCACGAAGAAAGGACATGATACGAACCGTATTGGAAGTGTAGTCGCCCTACCCACACTAACGGATCTTCCCTAGGCTTGGCTAACGTCACAGTTTTAGCATTACAATCCAATATCGCAAAATTCGGAGAAAGCCAAGTCATACCCAAAATTACATCAAAGTCACCCATTTATAAAATAACCAAATCTACATAAGTTTTCTCCCCACAAAATTCACCAAACAAGACCTATATACCTTTTCAACTATCACAGACTCACCTCGGAGTAGAAACACGAATAGGGCGTGTCAAGTAATTCACAATGTAAATTTAGACCATTAGCAAATGAGGAGATAAATAAGAAAATGTGGATCCAGGATCAAACAATACGGAAGCCATGCAATCACAAATCAAAAGGTTACCTGTGATGACAGCATCTGATGCCCTCCGCTTCAGATCTCCCAGGAAAAGCGTAACAATGGGCCCCATTACTTGTCTGTCCGTTGCCCCTACCATGTTGTGTTGTAGTGGCTCCAGTTTGCCCATCACCCATGCCGTTGTGGTGACCACCATTACCTCGACCACCACGTCCTCCAGAAAAGCGGCCTCTACTATGACCACCTCTACCTCTAGCTATTGGGGGTCTGTAACTCTGTTTTGGATAATTCTTCCTAATATGTCCAATCTCCCCACATCCATAACACTCTCTGGAGTCAGGCATAGGATTCTCGGAGAAGTGTTGACCGGTCTGGGGTGGACCCCCAACTACAGTCTGTATGAAGACTGAATTGGTCGAACTGAGTAACCTCCAGAACTCTGCCCTCTAGTATAAGAACCATTGAACTCTCCTCCCTTTCGAAACCTTTTTGATGTCGATGTCGTGGTGAAGTCATCTGGCCTCACTCCTTCCACCTCTATCACAAAGTCTACACCTCTTGGAAGTATTTGCCGTAGCCGCTACCCTTAAGGCTGAAATCCGCAATTCTGACCTCAACCCCTTCACAAAACAGCGAATCCGTTCTTGTGGACTGAAACAAAGTTGGGTGGCATACCTGGATAATGCACGGAATTTGGCCTCATATGCGTTAACCGTCATCCTACCTTTGCTCTAGACTCAAGAACTCATCCCTTTTTCTATCCCTCAAAGTCCTTGGATATACTTCTCCCATAAACAAGCTAGAGAATGATGCCCAAGTCATAGGCCGTTGCCTCTGTTGGTTGACACTCAACATGTGACCGCCACCACATTTTGGCGTTTCCTTGAAACTGATAGCTCACGAACTCGACACAACAAACGCGCTCTACTATACCCATCTTGTGTAGTAGCTCATGACAATCAACCAGAAAATCGTAGGCATCCTCTGATTCTGCACCCTTAAAGACTGGAGGTTTCAATTTCAAGAACTTACTGAAAAGTTCAGGCTGATCATTTGTCATTATAGGCCAGTATCAGACGTGGAAATGTGCCTATTCCAATGAGGCATCCATGCGGGAGCCCCAGCACAGCGCATGTCGTACCTCTGAACGGGAGGTGTTGGTGCAGAAACCACTGGAGGTGCCTGACCCTGATCAGATAACCCGCTAAGATAAGCAAGAACCCTGATTGATCATCTCTGGGGTAGGTTGGGGTGGAATTCCTCATTTTGCACTTGTTCATTCTCCCCTTCCTCACCCTCTCTCAACTACTTCCTCAGTCGGTGGAGGAGTCGCCGCCCTAGTACCAGATAGGCTAGGGGCTCGTCCTCTTCCTCTAGAGGACGTCCTCCCACGACCTCTACCACGGCCTCTTACCACTGATCCTCCTCGAGCACAGCCCCAGTGGCTGGCTCAGAGTCGTTTCTTGTCTTGTGCCGTTGTTGCTGCTGCTGTCGGTCGTTGCTCTAGTTCTAACCATCTGCGAATAGAGTGAAGATGGTCAGATACCAATTCGTATCACCTAGATACCAATTGGACTCAAGTAGTAGCACGAAAGAAAGAATGAAAGAATGGAATTTTCCTAAAGTCTTATAGCCTCTCAAAAGAAGTTAAAGGCGTCCCCCTACCGTTCCTTAAGACTCTACTAGAATCGTTCTTGTGTGATGAGACCAACGAACCTAATGCTTTGATAACAAGTTTATCACGACCCAAAACCGAGCCGCGACTGGCACCCCACCATACCCTCCTATGTGAGCGAACCAACCAATCTAAACCCTAACATTTCAATGTATATCAACAGAAAATAATGCGGAAGACTTAACTCATTAATAAAACCCAATTCAATACTAATAAATTCAACAACTATTATTCCCAAAAATCTGGAAGTCATCATCACAAGAACATCTATCCTCAAATTACTAACTAAGAGTATCTAAGAAAGCAAAAACAAATAGAAGCTAGTCCATGCCGGAAGTTCAAGCATCAAGACTTGCAGAAGAAGACCCAGTCCAAGCTAGAAACATTAGCTCACCCTGAGATATCCGGGTGACGAAGATTTGCTAGATTTATTGTTGAGTCGAAGACGACGGCACGTTTGCTGCATTCCACAAATAACAAAGAAGAAAACACACAAAGTAGGGGGTCAGTACAACCACAAGTACTGAGTAGATATCATCGGCCAACTCAAAATAGAAGATAATATATATCAATAATATTATAAATCAACTATAATACTTAACATGTAGCAACAACAAGTACTATATCATCAATAATTTCCGTCAAGTTCACACATGAGGACTCAAGCCTCAATACCATACTCATTTGGGAATTGGGTCATTATTGAGTATATTTATCGTCTTTGAAGATTCATTATCTTTCTTCCTCTTGTGTCGTACGTGACACTCCGATCCCCTACTACTATGTGTCGGTACGTGACACTCCGATCCCATAATTCTACGTGTCGGTTCGTGACAACCCCGATCCCCTAATAATATGTGTCGGTACGTGACACTCCGATCCCCTAATTCTAACGTGTCGGTTCGTGACACCCGTCCCCTAATAATATGTGTCGGTACTGACACTCCGATCCCCTACTACTAACGTTCGGTTCGTGACACCGTCCCACTAATAATATTTGGTCGGTACGTGACACTCTGATCCCCTACTACTACGTGTCGGTTCGTGACACCCGTCCCACTAATACTATGTGTCGGAACGTGACACTCCGATCCACTAATCTCATTCTATCAATTCATCAAGCCTTCTCTATACCAAGGCATCATCATTCCCATTACTTTAATTCATCAAGCCTTCTTTATACCAAGGCATCATCATTAATGACGTAGTTTAGAATTTCTTTCAAGATTGGGATTCAATAGTTTCATCATGCTTAATTTATCACAATCACATAATCATATTCGTGCAAGCATACAATTAAGCATATAGCAGGGTTTACAATACTATCAATACATATCATTCACTATTAAGAGTTCACTACGAATATCGTAAAAACCATAACCTACCTCCACCGAAGACTAGTGATCAAGCATGATTTTCCCAAGCCTTTGTTTTTTCCTCTTCGTTTTTCCTCTCTCGTTCAATCCTTTCTCCCTCTTGTTCTTTTTCTATTTTCTTTATTCAAACCCTCTTTCTTTTACCCTAATTAACATATAATTAAGAATAAAGATGGCAATATAGCCCCCTAATTAACTTAAGGTTACCTCTTTTAAACCCCAAGTAATTCGATCTATTAATATTAACCCTCAAACTTTATAATTAAGGAAAGAATAGTCCAAAACGTCCCTTAAAACGTGTAAAGAAATTCGACCCAGCCTGGGACTTACGCAACCTGTGACGGCCCGTCGTGCCTGTGACGGTCCGTCATGCAGGTTCGTCATAGACTCGTTTTACTTAGGGAGTCTGTGACGGACCGTCGTACATACGACGGTCCATCCTGCACTTCCGTCATGACGTTCAGAGACTCATTCCCCGTACCAAATTCTCAAAAGTTGAAGTGTTTTGAAACGGGGCTCGTGACGGTTCGTCGTATCTGTGACGGTTCATCCTGCAGGTCCGTTACAGATTACAGAGAGTCGATTTTAGTACCCAAATTCCAGAATTCTAAGTGTTCTGGAACGAGACACCCTCGACGGGCCGTTGTTCCTATGACAGTTCGTCGTGGTATCCGTAGTCTTAGCCAGTCTTTCCAGAAATAAAATCTGCTGCTTAAAACGACTAAACAGGTCGTTACAATTCTATCAATGCACACATGTGCAATGCATAGACAAGGTACCATACCCTTGTTTATACTAGTACACATATCCAGTCATCCTAGTTAAGGAATATATAACATACTTCATAAGCACACACTTTACATGCATAGTAGTAGACATTAGTGCATATGATTATACCCTTTCATTAGACACCATGAACCAATACTACTTGTAAGAATGCATGAGGTGTAAGTGTGTGTAAATTGGTCAACGTGATCACATAGTGTCTATCCAAAACATATTGAGGCATCCACTCTTTTAATACCACCATACACATTCAAGCATGGACCATATAGCACAATTTAGCATAGGAGAAAAAATAAGTTCCACATTGCATCCAAGACTCCTAACCTTAGCTAATCACACCTTCATATAAGGATATATAGATAAGTGTCATTTACCACTATAACATAATAAAAGGAAGAACCTATACCTAACCCTAACATAGTCATTCACATGCTCATAACCTTAGAAATACAACCTAGACCATAAACTAGAATGGAAACTAGACATAAGCTTCACATAATGTGATCATCATAACCAAACATTCATATAACATCAATTTGACTTCAAGTCCATAATCAACATATATATATATATAGATTGATAGGAAGTAAAACCCACCATCTTAAGTGGACCATACCACACAGTGCCATAGAAGGCCAATTCAACTAGCATTACATAGTAAAGTACAGAAAGTAGACAATCTTACCAATTCATCAACCATTGTCACCATTGACCAATACTTATCTTTCATAAAAAATTCAATTATAGGTAAGTATGTAAATATATCTTAACATAACCGACATTGCGCTTCATTTACCCTAGAATTAAGATCACACTATGCATTTTGTATTATCAATCTATAGAGGATAGGAGAACATAGGTCAATCTTCAAAACTTGATCCACATAGATAAATTTCACATAAACCCCCATCACTTTACAACATAGAAAGCAGATAAAGTAGAATATTCATATATGAAATCATGACTCAATTATCATAGAATCAAGGCATCATGTACACTACTTCATCAAACAATAGAAGATATAGGAATGTAGGTCAACCTTACCTAACATCAAAGCCTTGATCATCATTGACCACTCATAAATAATTCACCATCAATTTTCATATGAAACAGTAGTAATAGGCAATTCAACATGTTAGAATCATAATTCACTTAACATAGAATCAAGATCACTATGCCCACAAATTGGTTAAATTGAGATTTTGCATGGGACATGGGTTAATCATGAAATTGGATTGAAATTGAATTTAAAATCAGTACAGAAACATCAATTCATCATAAGAGTGCTTTTGAAATCAATTTGAGAATGAACCCATTGATAGATTGAAAGATAAGCAAGTTGATCATGAACTTTCATTGAAAACATTGGAAAGTGTTTTTTGATGGAAGATTATCTAAAGATGAAGGATCAAAATACATTATTATAGGAGAGAACCACTAGAACATGGTGAAGAAATCTTGATAATCGATCACCAGGGTTGTTCTTGAGCTTCATCTCCAATGGAGGTTTCAGAGAGGTTTCTTTTTTAGAGGGAAAAGTCTAATTTGAAGAATGAATTAGGTATTGGGATTTCATGTTATAAATCAACTTAATATACCCAAAAATACATGAATTAAACTCCTAGGGTCAGTTTGACGGGGAGTCAATGCAGTAACGACCCGTCCTGTTGCTCCTTTGATGGTGATTGAGGACGCAATTTGGGAGCTCATCCTCACAAGGATAAGTTTTTGAGCTAATCCTCGTCATCGACAGATTTTAGGTGAGGCTACTGGGCATCGTTCATGGGCGTCGTTTGACACTGCCAAGGAAGTTCCTAGGCAGTGTTTTGGGTCCTCCTTGAGGGACTTTTGTGGGGCCCTTCGGGAGTCGTACCCGTACTTTTACAACATAAATACACTCATTAACATTTCAAGTACCTTCCAAATAAATTTTATCATCAAACAACTCAAGAAACACATCAAGACATGCTAAGCACACTCAAGTATGTCCAAGGGCTAACTTTCGAACGTCTTTGACGTTCTTGGACGTTTGACTTCCAAATGTCTTCAAATCAATCATTAATTCTTTAAAACACTTAATTAACATGTTAAAAATCTTATAAGGAACATGTGAGGCTCTAGACACTTTAATTCATTTTTGAGGGTCTTGCAATTTTGATCTAATGAAGTGAAGAGTATAAGAAAAGCAAAATGTTATTTCACATACATGAGCTTAAGTGATATAATTAATTATTTCTTATTTGCTTCAGAGTAAGATGATACTTATTTAACAACAATTATATATTGTTTACTTCATATTAAAAGTATTCCTAATTTTGTAATCGAGAGAGACGGAAGAAGTAATAGCAATTATTGAAGTATTGATTAATTGTTAATGTCTTACTAAAATCTATATATTTTATGTTATACTTAATTTTGTAATCGAGAGGGGTAAATTGTGTAATAATTCATTATACAAGTAAGGTAACTGGAAGGAATTTACTAAAAAAAATCACGCTTTAAGTTCGAGTACGGATTTTTAGTTCTTAAATATTACTATTTTTACAATTAAATTGTATAACCGAGAGGATTGCATATTGTCAACTTCAATATTAAAATGAAAATATAATCATACGAGGTATTTATTCTTCCATGAGAGATACAAATGAAGGAATAAAATATTTAATTTATATAAAAATATTTAGTGAAGTCAAGTTCCCAACACCTTTTAACATATTGTGAAAAACAAAAATATTTTCTCTACTTTTTTGTTTTTATTAGTAATTACTTAATTCACCATTAAGCTAATTCTGATTTTCTCAAATAGTAATAAAAACAAGATGTAAAATAGATAAACTACTCTTTGTGGATTCGACATCCTTCTATACTACTATTTGATAGAGTGGTAGTTAAAACATATATACATCACTGAATCGTCAATCTCCTTAATCAGTATAGCAGTACGAGACTCCTTATCCACCATTTCAGACACAACCAACACAAACCTACTCATATTTCCCTATATTCGGTAACCATAGTTGAAGTATAATTATCCAATTGAGTAAGTTTCACACTCATGTTTCCTTCGCGATGATTAATGAACTCAAGAACATTTGTCTCCCTCATCTCAAGAGGAAAACAATAAAGAAAAGCCTCTTTGAATTTTTTCCAATCAAGAGGACCTGCATCAATTGCCCTCTTTTGTTTACATTGGTTGAACTTGAGCACCACCTTTGAGTTTATAGGCTACTAATTCCGCCGTCTCTATTGGTAACACTCCCATAATTTCCACTATCTTATAAATCTCAGCAGTAAAATTGGGGATTCTCCTCAATTTTCGAAGCATGAAACTATGAGAGATTCATCCTACTGGAGTCTCTCATCCCTGTTAGCTTGGGCTATCATAGCCTAATTCAACACTTGAAAAGCGTCTCAGAATCTGGCATTAAATCACTTTCTTTGACTAAGGATCGACCGACACTTGAGGAACCTCAGGCTTCACAATCCTTCTTACAGTAGATCTTCAAGAAGGCATATCCTAAAAACTATCGTACGACAGTTGGGAAAAAGACCTTTTATAGAGATGGACTAAATCACATAAATGTGGAGTAAAGAAGTAAATCTTACAAAGTATTTTGTAGCCTCTTATTCATAAATGTGGCGCACTTCATCCTCATGAATAAAAACCTACTCGATTTGGCTTGTCAGCCATTCTAATTTTTTCTAAAACCTGATACATTGAATACCAAGTTTTTCATGATCCAAAGTACACCCTAGATGTGACACAACGAATAGAATCGCAAGAGTCCCTACAAAAGTCACTTGACATAAGCATGGTGTAAAATCAATATAACAAGAGATAGTAGACAATAAAAATCTCATATCATATAATAAGTCTAACATAAGTGTGGAACACTAAAGTGTATGTCTGAAATAGCCTTTATAACATCATAAGAGTGGTTAGGAAGTAATCCATATACCACGTACAATTCTGAAATGAAAAGGACAATAAAAGAACTAAAGCATCAATGATCTTGTCCTTGGAGCATGAGGACTCACTAATTCAATAAGCTTGTAGAACAATTCATGCAAGTCATGAGCGGTTGGAGGAACATCGAACCCTATATTATGAGACAATATAGGAAGAAATGTGCATTAGTACATTGATTGTACTAATTATCTAGAAATGCGTAGAGACATATACATAGGCAAAATAATATGAGGAACTTTAAACATGATATGCATGATCAAGTAAAACAAAGTAAAAATGTTAAAAGAATCCATTAGTCATAATAGAGGTCAATGTGTACTAAAAAATAAATATGGAAAACATTCATAAAATCTTTGAGGAAAACATAGTTCATTCCTGATATAATTATCGTTAAACGATAATAAGGTCATGTACATTGAACCATGCATGACCCTCATACCAAAAAGGAATATTTACTTTCCAAGGTAAAATCTTTCACATTCATCCATAATTGCTCTTATGGATCCTTTAATTAGGTCATATAAAAAATCCTATGGGAGAACGTAGTATGGAACAAGGAGAATGTTTCTAGATATGTGACCTTTACTAACGGGAGAGCCTCCATCTAAAATTACTCTCGATGCAAAGTAAATCCCAACAGAAAAGACATAAAATCATATTCATAATACAAATACTTGGGAAAATATGATTAAACTATAAACCCAATCATAACTCATCATAGAGTAGATCCTTTCAAATCATGATTTTATAAACATTCATAATCGACACTTGCCTTTGTAAGCATATTAGTCATGATTTCATTCGTGAGAAAACATTTCACAAATTATTGATACTTATAATCAAAAGCATTCATAGTTCATAAATCATCATTTTCATAAGACATGCTAACTTCATAGTCATAGCCAAGTATAAAGCATGGGTTTGTATGAAATCAATTGAAACCCATGTAATTTGAATAATATCATGCATAATAGGATTGGAAATACACAACTGAATCATAATAAATAGGAACCATAGAGAAATGCATGAAACCCTAATCAAATTGGGTGAAATTGAACTAAAGGTTGAGATTCTTTTGGTAACCATTGGATGAATGGAAACTATTGGTAATCAAATCCCTAGCGGTGGAGGAAGAAACCTTGAAGCCCTTGAAACCTAGTTCTTTACCGTGGAGTTTATACACAATCAGTTAAAAATATGTAATTGAATCAAATTATGTATAATAAGATTGAAAATACACAACTGAATCATAATAAATAGGAACCATAGAGAATTGCATGCAACTCTAATCAGATTGAATGAAAATGATTTGAACATTGAGATTCTGTTTGTACCCAATGGATTAAGGGAAATCATTGGTAAATTGTCACAAACCTTGATAATCAAAGCCCTAGCAATTGAGGAAGAAACCTTGTATCCCTAATACTTTACCAGGAGCTTAAGCGAGAATAGAGAAGATGACTTGATATAATTTGAGAGGTTTTGAGTGGATGAGAGATTAAGTCTTAATTTGTAAAAGTAAAAACGATTATATGGTACTTATAGGTCAAAATTGGCATATTTTAGGGGTTAATTAAGTTGGAAAAACAAAACGCCCTTAATTAAAAAGTGTAAAAGGAACCTACGACTTTGACCTACGGTCCGTAGGAACTCCTATGGACTAGTCATGGTCAGTAGTAAAATCATTTACTTGGACCAAAAATTTCGAATAATTCCCACGACACTGTTATATGGATTATAAACCTCTGTAAAAATCCGTAACCTCTTATATAGAACCTAACTTCATTAGAAAATTTCACTAATTCTTTATCACTTCTACGAATCCAACCTACGACTTGTTGACCACAAAACCGCTCTTGAACTCTTGTTGTAGACATGTGGTCTCAATTCAATTTTTCTGAATTACTCTATGGGCACTAATAACCACCTATAGATCCTGCTAAGATTCATAATGTCCATTTGTAGGTCAAACACGAGAGACTTAACATTTAAAAAAATTCAAACAAGGTCCTATGATTTCCTTCCTACATCCTGTAAAACTCCATAGGCTCTGTAGATAGAACTTGCAGATAATTATATTTGTGCCAAACTAAAATATTCCTTTTCAATCTGAATTTTTTATTTTTGAGGTTTTAAAAAGATATGAATACATTTATATGTATTTTCTTAATTCTTCTTTCCTAAATATTCTTTGTGATTTGAGAATAGGTAATAGAGTATTTCTCAAACAATGAATGATATGAAACCCCTTGGGTTTATATTTGATTGTCACGACACAGACCGTCATGATAGGCATCCACACTAACCTCCAGTGGGAGAAAAATTAATACTAATTAGGTAAATCAAACACTACACATTCAAAGATACGGAAGCAAGTTCAAATGAAAAATAAAGTAGAGTTCCCATAAACTCCAACCGTCTAGAAAGGACTATCAAAACAATGCGGAAATATTACGTAAACTTGAAATTCAATGTACGAAAACTCTAGAAAGAACCATATGTATTAATAAAAAGGAGTATAACCTCATCATCTAAAATAACTTATCATCTGGAGTAGTAATCGAAGTCCGGTTAAGATGGGTTGAGTAAAAGGAGAACTCATCGTAGCCTGGAAGAACTGGCTCACCCTTGAATTTGATTGATCACTGGTCTCCTAAATGAGGTGTATGCTAGTACCCGCCTAAAGATGTCCAGTACTCAACAAAGAAAGAGCAAGTGCGATATCAGTACACAATCACATTGTACTTGTAGAATAATGCAGTAATTCTAGTAAGCGAAACAAATATAAGCAGTAACAATGTAGTAAACATGCATATGGGGAATATATACACATATACCGATTATTAATCATGAACAACTTGCAATTCCATATTTTCCTTAACAAGTTATCATGACAAGTTAGTCTGTTAGAATGTGACATCGTTCCAATATGTATGTCAGTACATGACATCCTATCATAATTAGTGTGTTGGAATGTAACACCCGATCCATTCAATCAGCCACAATCACAATCACAACGTACATTATCCAAATCATACAATCAGGTGTTGATTCATGGCATACAATCATACATTTATACTCATTTTCATTAGGTGTGATAATAGTGCAACATTCACAAACATTCATGCATTACAATGAAGTAATCGCTTACACACATAACATAAATAAGAATCAGATCATCACCTACCTCGAAAATAAGTTTGAATCCTCCTAAGAAACTTGATTCTTCCCTTTCTAAAGTCGTTTTGCTTGTTCTAGGTCTACAAACAATCAATATGATTTACTCGAATTATGACAAGCCCAAGACCCAACTCATGATCCTAAGGTAAAGCTAGGGCTTTTTCTGACTACCCAATTCAGTTCAAAAACCATTTCCCAATAATATATAATCAAGATTCTATGTTCTACGGACAAAAAATTGATTTGGAGAGTGAAACCTTACCTTTAGCACCAAAATTTGAGAAAAACTATCAAGCGATCACCATAAGTGGTGGAAAAAAACTATCCCGAATCAGGTGATTTCTTTTGAACATCAACAACAATGACAATGAAGAACAACTCACACCTTAATTCATCCCATCCTTTGTTCTAGATGGGTAGGGGTAGATTTAGGATTCACTATCTAGAGCTAAACCCAGCTCAACCCAATACCTACAAATCAACAATGTTAGTTCTGAAACCTCTCTCTCGAGCAAGCCAAGATCACAAAAGTAGAATAACATTTAACCCTACAGTTCATAAATTAAATCTCAATTAATGATTAAAACCACGTCAATTTAGCATTTAAACTATTAATTAACAATACCCATAAACTAATTTAAACTATAATCACATGATCACACCCCAAGAATAGGGGTTTTAGCCGAATATAAAAAAAGATAACATGATTACCAAATTGATTAGACATCAGCTCGGTAAGAGAGATTTAGTCTTTACAATGCTCAATATGCATAATATTTGAAACCCACTTTAAAAAATTTCTAAATTGAATCTCTAACATTCTCCATAAGCTATGAAAAACTCAACTGAAAACTCTTCTAAACTAATTCAGTCTAGTCCAACTTATCCAACATAAAGTTCCTAAATTAAATGTTCAAAATCTTATTTATAGGTGCATAAAATAATCCAAGAATATTTATTTGGAAAAGTATGTTGGGCTCGTCAAACCACTCGGTGATCCTCCCATAATAATCCTCCATCGTCTTTTTGCCTTGGCACTCAGTATCCTCAAGTTTTGTAACTTAAGGCGATATATGTTTACATTCGAAATTGCCAGAAGTTCATCTAATACTCCTTTTCGTCACCGACTTAGTGTTTTTCCTTCAGGGCTTAGCACGTTGGAACTTTAGGCACACATATTAGCCCCTAGGAGATACGCCAAGTGGTCTTGGTGATCCTCAAGATTGCCCCTACTTCATTCTCTCACCTTGTTTTGTTCCTTATTTCCTGTAAATGTCCTTGCTTCGCACCTCAATACATATACAAATCTCGAACTCATCAACACCCTGAAATTAAATTTTTGCTTGTTCTCAAGTAAAACCCAAGATCAGCAATTCTTAAAGGATGTCTCAAATAGTGTTGCATAAGACTCAACATGAATGAACACAACAAGGCTCAACTTACTTATGCAATGATCAATTGTACAATCAAAGGATTTAAATTGTGACTCACCATTATCAAAGATGCTTAAGTTTACAATATGTCTTTCAAATGCAAGTTCAAGCTCAACAAAAGTACTGAAATGCCCTCAAAACAGAGATGATTCCCTATTAACACAAAGTTCTTCACCAATTTATAGTTTTAGATTCACATACATATCTCACACTCACAAACATGAACACATGAATGACTTCACCCATAGGTACACCTTTATTTCCAATCAACATTCGTTTCACCTAACTCAAGATCACAAACGTCTGTTCAAGGATTGTAACGGGGATGGGTGTAAAGGTATGGTCATTTAGGATCAATGGTTTCTACCCTCATAAAGTGTGGTCTCAACATTAGTTTCTTCCTTTTCTTTAACATTTTAATCATGCTAATAATACACCCCATTAATCAACTTCAAATGGACTACCGGATACCATATTTCCTTTGTAACTTTCATTACTTTATTTCATAATTTTTTCAATATTTTTATTTTGTTTTCTTATTTTCTTCTTATTTTTATTACATGTACGGGTTCCTTTTTTTTTCAAAACCACTATAAAGGGGGAATTTCTAACATTTTTTTTATGTCCCTTCTCTTTTCACCAAAATCCCCCAACATAGGCTTTTAGACCAAGTTGACTATTCAAACAAATCACAATTCATGAGAGTTATGGGTGAATGGATAAAGAGGGGTCACAACTGTTTATGTTTCTTTCAAGAAAAGGATAAGGCTCACGAGTGTTCAATAAAGGTTCACACATCACACAAGGTCGGCCACAAAAGAGGTATATTGTCAAATTGTTCACTCTTCAAAACTGTGGGCTAAGATTATTCCAAGTGCTTGCATCACATAGTCAATCGAACAAACGGGGTAAATTCTAGGTGTCATCACACAATGTTCAAAGTGATCTCATCACACAAGGCATGGGCTCCAATATCAAACAAAACTTCATACTTTCTAGATATTGTGAAATGTTCATCACAATCATTCGATCACAAGCTAGTCAGAATAAGATTCTAAAAGTTATCACATTAGCTATGAAACTTTATTGGCCTCGTTATAGCCACACATTCATTTCTTTAAATTAAGAGCACTATTTAAGTCACAGATACTTAAATTTGCACAAGAACAACCACAATCATAAACAATGGAGGTGGCACAAATTTTAAAGATAGGTCAAAACCATTTCCATTTCAAAATGGAGCCAGAAGCTCAAACATCCACAAGATACAAATTCAAACGCAATCAAAACACAAATATAGATCACAAAACCCAATATACACAACCACAATATAATCACAAGAGGTAGGTATGGAAATACCTTACCCCACCCAAAAAATAAAAGAAATTATCCTCAAATGAAACGAAAACAAAAAGAATCAATAAAAATAGTAAAGAGAGGGCTAAGAATGTCATCCTGACAGGCTAAGCCTAAGTAAAGTCTACATAGTAGTCACTCCATCTGTCTGGGCATCAGTGTGCAGTGTCACAATCTATGATTGGACATAAGTCCCGGTGCAATATAAACAATAGCTCTGTCAGATCCCGTCATAGAAGTATCACAAAATTCTGAATTGATGAATCTACCATCACCTCCTCGAACTCATTCATGCCTTCATAGGTGGTCTCTTCCTAAACACCGAATTTCTCTTCATCGATCTCAGCCTCAGACTCAGCAGCCATCTCATCAACTCTAACCTTATCTCTGGTGGTAACCAAAGGCACATAAGAATAGACTGAAATATTTGTGTCCAGGTAATCAGGAATCTCCCTATCCGGTGGCATACCAGGAAGATCTGCAGGGAACACATCCAAAAACTCACGGACTACCGAAACCAACTCAATCGAAGGTACTTGGGTAGTGTCATCCCTGAGATGTGCCAAGAAAGCTAAACAACCCCTTCTAACCATTCTCTTAGCACAAAGAAAGGAGACGATACGAACCGGATTGGAAGTGTAGTCGCCCTCCCACACTAACGGATCTGTCCCAGGCTTGGCTAATGTCACAATTTTAGCATTACAATCCAAAATCGCAAAATTCGCAGAAAGCCAAGTCATACCCAGAATTACATCAAAGTCAACCATTTCTAAGATAACCAAATCTACATAAGTGTTGCTCCCCACAAAAGTCACCAAACAAGACCTATATACTTTTTTCAACTATCAGAGACTCACCCACCGGAGTAGAAACACGAATAGGCATGTCAAATAATTCACAATGTAAATTTAGACCATTAGCAAATGAGGAAGATACATAAGAAAATGTTGATCCAGGATCAAACAATAAAGAAGCCATGCAATCACAAATCAAAAGATTACCTGTGATAACCGCATCAGATGCCTCCGCTTCAGATCTCCCAGGGAAAGCGTAACAATGGGCCCCATTACTCGTCTGTCCGTTGCCCCTTACCATGTTGTGATGTAGTGGCTCCAGTTTGCCCATCACCTCGGCCGTTTTGGTGACCACTATTACCTCGACCACCGCGTCCTCCAGAATAACGGCCTCTACCATGACCACCTCTACCTCTAGCTATTGGGGGTCTATAACTCTGGTTTAGACAATTCCTCCTAATATGTACAGTCTCCCCACATCCATAACACTCTCTAGAGTCAAGCATAGGTCTCTCAGAGAAGTGTTGACCGGTCTGAGGTGGACCCCCAACTACAGTCTATAGTGCAGACTGAATTGGTCGGACTGAGTAACCTCCGGAACCCTGTCCTCTAGAGTAAGAACCGTTAAAATCACCTCCCTTTCGAAACCTTTTTGATGTCGATGCCATGGTGAAGTCATCTGGCTTCACTCCTTCCACCTCTATCACGAAGTCTACCACTTCTTGGAAGGATTTTGCCGTAGCCGCTACCTGTAAGGCTGAAATCCGCAATTCTGACCTCAACCCCTTCACAAAACGGCGAATCCGCTCTTGTGGACTGAAACAAAGTTGGGTGGCATACCTCGATAATGCACGAAACTTAGCCTCATATGCAGTAACCGACATCCTACCTTGCTCTAGGCTCAAGAACTCATCTCTTTTCCTATCACTTAAAGTCCGGGGGATATACTTCTCCATAAACAAACTAGAGAATGAAGCCCAAGTCATAGGTGGTGCCTCTGTTGCTGTGACACTCAACATTCGACCGCCACCACATTTGGCGTTCCCTTGAAACTGATAACTCACGAACTCCACACCAAACCGTTCTACTATACCCATCTTGTGTAGTAGCTCATGAAAATCAACCAGAAAATCGTAAGCATCCTCAGATTCAGCACCCTTGAAGATTGGAGGTTTCAATTTCAAGAACTTACTGAAAAGTTCATGCTGATCATTTGTCATTATAGGCCCTGTAGTCAGACGTGGAAACGTGCCTATTTCCAATGAGGCATCCATACGGGGAGCCCCAACAGCGACATGTCGTACCTCTGAAACCGGAGGTGTTGGTGCAGAAAACACTGGAGGTGCCTGACCCTGATCAGATAACCCACTAAGATAAGCAAGAACCTGATTGATCATCTCTGGGGTAGGTTGGGGTGGCAATTCCTCATTTTGCACTTGTTCATTCTCCCCTTCCTCACCCTCTCTTACTACTTCCTCGGTCGGTGGATGAGTCACCGCCCTAGCATCATATGGGCTAGGCAGTTGTCCTCTTCCTCTGGAGGACGTCCTCCCACGACCTCTACCACGGCCTCTTGCCACTGCTCTTCCTCGAGCCACAGCCCCAGTGGTTGGCTCAGACGTTTCTTGTCTCGCTGGGGTTGGTGTTGGTGTTGGCGCAGTCGTTGCTCTAGTTCTAACCATCTGTGAAATAGAGTGAAGATGGTCAGATACCATTTGTATCACCTAGATACCAATTGGATTCAAGTAGTAGCACGAAAGAAAGAAAGAAAGAATGGAACTTTCCTAAAGTCTTATAGCCTCTCAAAGAAAAGTAAAGGCGTCCCCCTACCGTTCCTTAAGACTCTACTAGACTCGTTCTTGTGTTATGAGACCAATGAACCTAATGCTCTGATACCAAGTTTGTCACGACCCAAAACCGAGTCGCGACTGGCACCCACATTTACCCTCCTATGTGAGCGAACCAACCAATCTAACCCTTAACATTTCAATATAGTATCAACAGAAAATAGTGCGGAAGACTTAAACTCATAATAAAAAAACCAATTTAATAACTTCTAAAATTCAACATCTATTATTCCCAAAATCTGGAAAGTCATCACACAAGAACATCTATGATCAAATTACTAACTAAGAGTATTCTAAGAAGCTAAAACAAGTAAAAAGCTAGTCTATGCCGGAACTTCAAGGCATCAAGGCATGAGGAAGAAGATCCAGTCCAGCTAGAATCATTAGCTCACCCTGAAGATCCGATGTGACGAAGACTGGCTAGAATTGCGGTTTGAGTTGAAGACGACGGCACGTTTGCTGCACTCCACAAATAACAAAGAAGAAAACATAAAAGTAGGGGTCAGTACAAAACACGGGTACTGAGTAGATATCATCGGCCAACTCAAAATAGAAAACAGTATATATCAGTTAATATCATAAAACAACTATAATACTCAACATGTAGTAACAACAAGTACTATAATCATCAATAAGTACTACCAAGTTCATCCATGAGGACTCAAGCCTCAATACCATACTAATTTGGGAATTATGTTCATTAGATTTAGTATATTTACATCTTTCAAGATTCATTATCTTACTTCCTCTTGTGTCGGTACGTGACACTCCGCTCCATATACTATCCTGGTGCCGGAACGTGGCACTCCGATCCTCATATACTATCCTGGTACCGGAACGTGGCACCCGATCCATATACTATCCTGGTGTCGGAACGTGACACTCCGATCCTCATATACTATCCTAGTATCGGAACGTGGCACCCGATCCATATACTATCCTGGTGTCGGAACGTGACACTCCGATCCTCATATACTATCCTGGTACCGGAACGTGGCAACCGATCCATATACTATCCTGGTGTCGGAACGTGACACTCCGATCCTCATTCTATCCTGGTACCGGAACGTGGCACCCGATCCATATACTATCCTGGTACCGGAACGTGGCACCCGATCCTCTATTTCTATCCTGGTACCGGAACGTGGCACCCGATCCCCTTATCTCACCACATTCGTTCATCAAGCCTTCTTTTATACCAAGGCATCATCATTAACAAAGTAGATTAGGGTTTCTTTCAAGGTTTGGGATTCAATAGCTTCATCATGCTTATTTATTCACAATTACATAATCATATTCATGCAAGCATACAATTAAGCATATAGATGGGTTTACAATACTACTAACACATATCATTCACTATTAAGAGTTTACTACGAATAGTGTGAAAACCATAACCTACCTCCACCGAAGATTCGTGATCAAGCAAGAAATTTCCCGAGCTTTGCTTCTCTCTTCTCGTTCGATCCCTCTCCTTCTCTTTGTTCTTTCTAGTTTTCTTATTCCAACCCTCTTTCTTTTACCCTAATTAGTATATAATTAAGAATAAAAGATGGCAATAATAACCCTCTAATTAACTTAAGGTTACCTCTTTTAACCCCCAAGTAATTAGACTTATTAACATTAACCCACTAATTTATAATTAAAGCAGGAATGTCAAAAACGTCCCTTAAAACGTGTAAAGAAATCCGACCAGACTGGGATTACGCAACCTGTGACGGCCCGTCGTGCCTGCGACGGTCCGTCCTGCAGGTCGTCGCAAAGTTCAGAGACCCAATTTCCACTAAAGGGTCTGTGACGGTCCGTCACGCCTGTGACGGTCCGTCCCCATTCCGTTACAAAGTTCAGAGAGTCGATTTCATACCCAATTTCACAATTTCTAAGTGTTTTGAAACGAGACCCTACGACGGTCCGTCGTGCCCATGACGGTCCGTCGTGGGGTCCGTCGTCTCAGCCAATTTTCCATAAATAAAATCTGCTGCTCAAAACGACTAAACAGGTCGTTACATTTGCACAACTCAATGATCAATAAATTAAAAGGGAGAGATATTTGTTGTTGTCGAGCTCTCAAAGCCATCTCTTGTGTGATAATCACACCTACATTGATGTGCATCCTTGGAATGATGATCCGAGATAGGCCGCCTTTTTGTGATGGAGGATGGACTCATTTTGGGATGGCATTATTGTTCTACTAAGGAAGACGAACAAATACGTCGCTTACATATTGAGGTTTTTCTTCTCAATTTGAACTCCGGTCTCGATCCACTTTGGAGTACTATCAGATATAAGAGGGGACAACCATCTTTTTATATCCTTTAAAGATATTTTCTTGATCATACTCTAATAGTCATATGTAATGTTGGCATTGCATTCCAAAACAATGTTTATGTCAACACTTTATCTTCCTTTCCCTGAAAACTACATGGTCTACTAGCTAGAAGGCAGCAGCCTTTCTTTTTCCTTATAGAACCAAAGCTTCATAGGAAGTGTAGAGATCCCGGACCCAATTATGAGTGTAGGGACCCCGTGGTTTAGTAAAGATCTCAAACTTTTAAGACTTTAGGGTACGCCATATTTTTGGTTATCAGTCTATTGCACCATCTATAGATAACCTCTTCTCCTCAATAATAGTCTTCAATCCCTCGGCCCTTAGTGTGTTGAGAAATGGGGGAGGAGGACCCTATATAGGTTCTCTGGGACCGTAGTTCGATATGGAACTAGAGAAGGAGTAGTGGTCTGAGTCACCTGGATCCTAGGCAGATCATGCATCCTCTTGGAGTGCATTTCATCTCTCTAGGACAATAGTAGATAGTCAACCTCATGCTCAAAGATGATAATCTGAGAATCCTGATGTTCCCTCTCAATTTCAAATATGGTAAGGTTACTCGCGTTGACTCCCTCACAGTCAGAGTTGACCTCTGGTGACTCAATTGCAGACCCCTTACCCTTTCCTTAGTGTTTCCCACCCGTGGAAGGAAGTTGGTTGCCTTTGCTTTAAATGTCGCTGCATCCTCATTTATGATTATCCATTATTCCCATTTGCAAGGCGGCATGTCTCTTCCTTGTAACTTATCTCTAGTCGTATCTGTAAAACACATCGAGTCACTTAGGCGAGCCAGGTCGAGCTCATCAAAAGTACAAGCTTGAAAAAATCTCAGAAAAAGGCATATCGATGACGTTGATGGCCTTTCGAGGAATTACTGACACCACTTGGCGAACCTAGACTAGTCCACTGAATATTACAGTGTCTTTTCGTGTATAAGGGCGCAGAATGGGAGATCAAAGGAACCTTTCGGTGAGTCTTTGAGTGAAATTTGTGAGCTCAAGTTTCTGCCAAAATTTACATACTCAACCTAGACAAATTAAGATATTAAGGGCGATCAGGGGGATGTTGGTGTACCGCTGAACCGCTCGTCGAGCTCGACCCAGCTCACCAAACTGCCCAACATGCCGAATTTCAACCCTGTATCCCAAAAGTAATAGCGTAACACCAAAATTAATATCAAACATGCACATTACTCAATTAACACTAGACCCACTCGACTCATGCCTTCGGGGTAGTTACACTTCCCCCAACTTGACCAAAATTGGTCATTTGATGACTCTTTACCTTAAGAATGACAACAAACGCCCTATCATTGGGAAAATTACATCATTTGACACAATTTGGTATTACTTAGACTCCACCCAATAAACCTAATGCAAATTTACTGCAACCTAACAATTTAATTCTAATGCATTAAACACGAGGATTCATCAAAGCGTTTAGGCACAAGTTAGAAACACAAAATAGGCAATCCAACACATGAAACATGATTTTAATAATTACCCAACACAAAAATACACAATTTTATCGAAAGTATTTGAGTTTAACCACTAATTAAAGGTGTGGGATTCGGGAAACTAAGTTTAATGTCGAATTGAGAATTTGATATGTTAGGCCGCAAAGTAATACCAATTCGAGCAGCATATCAAACACACAAAATGAATAAAAATAGGAAATTAAGGAATATTAAAGGGATGAGAGTTTACGGGGTTAGAACGAAAGAATCTGAAAGATTTTTAAAATTTAAATCGTTTGGCCTTTTAAAACCTTTGAATTTACGACCCTTTCGATGGTGTTAGTCGACCACTACGAAACACTCAGCGATGCATCGAGGGGTGAGTTAACTCACCGATTTTTTAAGGTCCTCCAGTCAATTTGGCGATCCAAACGACGAACAAAATCGGGCTCCCTGACTTTCTCGGTGAGTCGCCAATTTAGCAATTGGCCCGCCATGTTTTACAGACTTCCAATTCATGTTTTGTTGTTTCGATGTTTGTCCAACTCAGGCTCGCCAACCTCTTCGGCGAGTCACCGACCAGACTCTTGGCTCGTTAAACCACTTATTTTCAAACACACTTCACCTTTGAACCTGCATAATAAACACTCATTATGCAAAATCAAACTTAAAGCATCAAAAATGTGGGTTGCCTCCCAAAAAGTGTCTTAGTTAACGTTATGGAAGGAATCAAACTTCATTTTTAGGGTTTTCCATAGTATCACTAGGAAATTCCCCCCCCCCTTCCGTTGTCGTAGGTTCAAATACGACAAAATCTAACCCTATTTGGGTCTTCAATAACTTGATAGAGACTGAGTGAGAGGTCAGCATCAGGTTTAGAGTTGATACATCCTCCTTCATTTCCTTCAACAATTTATCAGACACTTCAACCTTGTTGAGAATGTCTGAGAGCATTCTTTCGTGAAGCCATCCTCAAAATATTTGAGTTTTTGACGCTTATGGGGAGGAACATACCTATATTTCTCCCCCTCTCTCTTTCCTTCCAAGTGGCATTAGGACCATGCAATCTCTATCACGATCCCTCCACCTTTTTATCAATTCCAACCTTAATTTTCACCTGGTCTTGGTAAGTTAGAACGATAATCCTCCTTGGTTCCTAAGAGTTAACTTCCTCATTGTACATTGCTTCAAATTGGGTTCATCAGGGTACACTCCACAATACCATCAACATTAACCATCTTCTTACAAAAACCCATGACATTTTTAGACAAGATATCCAGTTGGGTCATCATATTTGACCTCTTTTGGGATCTCTCTTGATCCTTCTGAATCTTCTCTTTTGTCATTCTAAAGTTAAGAGGAGAAACTTGGTCCTCACGAGTGTACCATGCCCTATTGGTCTTGGTCATGCAGTCAAGGAATTGGGAACCTACTTCATAGGGTTGTTGCACTATACCACCGGGAATAAGTCGATCAACAAGTCCTTTGTTCACCAAATCGATGCTCCTATATAAGTATTGCAGCAACAAGTTGTTGGGCAATCCATAAGTTGGGAATTGCAAGACCAACTTCTTAAACCTCAGCCACGTTTTATGGATTGGCTCACTCTCCTAGTGCTTGAAACTTAAGTATTATCCCTTAGTGTCATTATCTTTGATGGAGGAAAAAATATCACTTTGAACACTATGAACAGCTCTATCCAAGAAGTGATAAAATCTTTTGGCGACTCAGCCAACCACTTTCTTGGCTCGCACATTAGATAAAATGGGAACAACCTCAAACAGCCTGATTCTTGTGATAAGTTCTTAAATGATAACGGTCCATAGACAACAACAAATTTTATGATATACTCATGGGAT
This sequence comes from Solanum peruvianum, assembly GCA_027705065.1. Lineage (NCBI taxonomy): Eukaryota > Viridiplantae > Streptophyta > Magnoliopsida > Solanales > Solanaceae > Solanum > Solanum peruvianum. The sequence goes on along the minus strand of JAKWJD010001759.1, from coordinate 39,655,580 downwards.
ACTCATGAGTCAGTCCTCCAAACAAACCCTTCAGTTCTAGAAGCTGCAGCATAATGCTTGTGATGTAAAAAAACAATGTTTCCTTCGGTCAGAGGTAAACTAATGGACCCAACACCACCCATTTGGACTAGGTCATTTATATTTGGGTGATTGACATCCTTTAGGTTCCAAACATCATCTAGGTGGGCCCCTTGGCTACCATTACTTCTGTTAACATTGATTACTTCCTCTGTTTTAAAACAAACAACACAAAACAAAATATAAAATAAGCAGATTCAACTATGACTAATAGGAATACAATTCAACTTCACCAAAAGAATTTCAAACAACACCACTCCCCAGTAGCAACGCCATTTTGATTTAATGTTTGAAGCACACTTATTCTACTTATAAATTCAAACAAATGTTAATCAGTATAAGAATCCAACAAATTAGTTGGGGTCAAATCCCATACGGAGTGATATGATTTCAAATTCAATTAGGAAGTAAAAATTATTCTAATTAGCCATAGGAATAGAAATTGTCGAAAAAGACATGAAACAAATTGAAGAGGTGAAACAAATGTCAGATGGGGGCTTTTGGTTTGCAATTATCAACTAGAAAGTAGTCAAAATAATTTGAAATAACAATAAGGAGATAGTTTCTCGGGATGTAATCGATTATAGGCAAATTTCGATATATGTGCAATTGAAACTACTATTAAACAACTATGTATTAGTGAATAGGCTAGACTTTAAGAAAGATAGCTTTATCTCGAACAACTATTGCGAATCAGGTGATTTCTGTCAAACATCAACAAGCATGACAATGAATAACAACCCACACCTTAATTCATCCACTCTTTCGATCTAGGTTGTTAGGATTGGGTTTATGGTTCTTTCGCTCAACAAAAAACCCCAGCTCATTCTAAAACTTCTCTCTCAAGAAATCTAAGAACATAAATGTAGAACTGCAGTCGCAATTACAATTCATAAATTAAACCTCAATTAATGATTAAACTCACTTCAGTTTAGCATTTAAACTAGTAATTGACAGTACCCATAAACTAATTCAACCCATAATTACATCCCAAGAATTGGAGTTTTAGCCACACATCATAAAAGAGTAAAAATGATTACCAAATCGACTAGCCATCACCTGGTAAGAGAGATTTAGTCTTTACAATGCTCAATTTTAAGAATATTCAAAGCCCGCTTTCAAAAACCTCCAAATTGAATCTTTAAAATTCTTGAAAAGCTAAAAAAAAAACTCTAGAGGAAACTCTTCTAAACTAATTTAGTCTTGTCCAACTTATTCCACATAAAGTTGTCCTAAATAAAATGTACAAAGTCTAAGTTATAAGTTCCAAGAATAAGCCCCGAAGGTCCGTTTGGAGAAGTAAGTCGCGTTCGCTGAGCCACTCGGCGATCATCCCACTGATATCCTTCATCACCTTTTTTCCTTGTCGCTCAGCATCCTCAAGTTCGGTAACTTTAGGCGATCTCTCTTTATATGGAGGAACTATTTGGCGATTCAGCGACTGCTATTTTTCGTCCCCAACTTGGTTTGTTCCTTCAGGGCTTGGCACATTGGACCTTTAGGTGGTCAAATTAGCCACTCGATAACATGCCACGTGCTTTTGGTGATCTTCAGGCTCACCCTTCTTCATCATTCAGCTTGTTTTGTTCCTTTTGCCTATTAGTATCCTTTCTTTGCTCTTTAATACATATACCTACAAATCAAGGCTTAAACATCAATTTATTGTCAAATTAAGCATTTGAGGACACTAAATATATACAAATAAAGCCCTAAATGAGTCCAAATCTCGAACTCATCACCTACACCTTAACCAATTATTGTACATTATAGTCTATTATGATCAGAGTTAAGTGGGTTGACTTAGTCAATCTTTCAACCACTTGCCAAATAAAATCAAACTTTTCCAAGGTCTTGGAAATGCCAACAACAAAATCCATCTCTATCATTTTCCCACTTCCATTCAAGTATTGGCATTCTCTGAAGCAAATATGTCGGCCTTTGATGCTCATATTTTATTTGATGGTAATTTTGAAACTTAGCCACAAACTCCATTGTATCGTTTTTAATTCCCAGCCACCAATACAATTACTTCAAGTCTCGATACATCTTGGTCACACCTTGATGAATTGAATGCCGCAAACCATGATATTCTGTAAACAAATTTTGAATCAAGTCAGCTACTCGAGGCATACAATCCCTCCTTTAAAAGTGAGCACACCCCCCGTATCTAAACTTGAATCTTGTGCCTTACATGACACTGAATTCTTTCTAAGCTCCCTCAAATTCTCATCCTCGCATTATTTGGACTTGATCTCCTCAATGAATGTGGCCCTCACCTAATGCTAGCTAACACCCCACCTTTTGTGAGATGCTCAACTGCATGAACTTAGACTCCAAATGTTGAATTCCTTTAGCCAAAGGTCGCTTGGTCACATCCAAGCAAGCTAGACTACCCATATTCACCACATTCCAACTTAATGTGTTTGTCACTATATTAGCCTTAGCCGCAGGGCTGGCTCCTATGTTATTTGAAAAAGGCATTGGCCTTAGGCCCCCAATTTTAGGGAGCCTCAATTTTTTTCCAATAATAAATTATGAGTTAATTTTTTTAATAAAAAATAATTATTTATGATAAAACGTATTTTTTAAAAGATACTATTATTTTATTCTTATTAATCCCATTTAAGTAGAAGAAACGAAGAAGAATTTTTTTATTTTCTCACAGTCTCCTTGCGATATTCACATTATTTTATTCTTTTAACTCTTTTTACACTCTATTCTTTAGATTTTTTATAAGTTTGAGTAATACTCTATCAAAAATATGAATCAATAGTCGAAAAGTGTTTAGCAAAGTGAATTGTAAATTCTTTTTCTATTTCTTCTTAGATTTTCAAGCATTACAACAAGCATAGAAAAACAAGGGGTATACAAAATTATCAACTTCTTGAATTAAATTATTTGTTAACAATTTATAATAATTGCCCGAGTAAGCAAATGTTTTTCCTCAATTGATAAAATCTAATAAATCATTTACAAAAAAATATATGTACACTTTGCATTTAAAAATGCAAGATTTATTTTTTTTAAAAAAAAATAAATAATGCATATGAAGTTCATTTAGATTTTAGGCCTCTAGTTGAAATATTGCTTTAGGCCTCCGATAGCATTGAGCCTCCCCGGCTTACCCGCATGATACTGGATGGTCACATCATAATCCTTGAGTAACTTCATCAACCTTTATTGTCTCAAGTTCAGATTCTTTTGAGTGAATACATATTGTAGACCATGATAATTAGTAAACACCTCACACTTAACACCATAGAGGTAATGTCGACAAAACCCTAAGAGAAAATGCCATTGTTGCCAACTCTAAATCATGTGTTGGGTAATTTCTATCATGCACCTTCAACTGATTCATAAGCTATAACATTCTTATTCTTATTAACACAGCACCTAAATCCAAATGGAAACCATCACAATTAACAATAAGATCTTGACCTTCCATGGAAGTGCTATAATAGTTGATTGTGGTCAAAAGAGTCTTAAACTTTTGAAAGCTCTCATCATATTTTTCAGTTCATTCAAAAGGCACCTCCTTTTTGGTCAACCTTGTCAAATGTGTGGCAATAGAAATAAATTCTTCACGAATTGACTATAGTAGCTAGCAAACCCCACAAAACTCCTAACTTCAGTCACAGTGTTGTGCCGAACCCAATTCGTAATCGCTTCAATTTTTGGTGGATCTACCATTACCCCTTCCTTTGAAACTACATGCCCTAAAAAGGCAACCGAAGTCAACATAAATTTACAATTAGAAAATTTTGCATACAACTTTTATTTCCCAAGAACACCCAGAACAACACGAGTATGGTCGACATGCGCTTCCTTACTTTCCAAATAAGCCAAAATGTTATCAATAAAAAGTATCACAAACGAAACAAGAAAGGGTTTGAACACATAATTGATCAAGCTCATGAAAGTTGCAAGCCCATTTGTCAGCCTAAATGACATAACTAGAAACTCATAGTATCCATACCGTGTCCTAAATGCCCTTTATTGTATATCCTAAGGCCTTATTTTTAATCGATAGTAACCAAATCTTAGATCAATCTTAGAGAAAATGGATACACCATGAAACTGGTCAAACAAATCGTCTATTCAAGGCAATGGATACTTGTTTTGAATGGTGACTCTATTCATTTGTCGGTATTATATGACAACCTCATATACCATATTTTTTTCTGAATATACAAGACAGGAGAACCCCATGGGGAATCACTAGGACGAATGAAACCTTTATCAAGAAGTTGTGGCATTAGAGCCTTAAGCTCTCTCAACTCCACCAAAGCCATGAAATTAAGAGGGATGGAGATGGGGAGGGTACCATGTTCCAAATCAATGTGAAAATCCATCTTTCTATTTGGAGGCGTACTAGGCAAATTGGTAGGAAACACTTCTCTAGATTTTGACACCGCATGAATAGACTCAATAGAGAAAGACTCAACCTCAATATCCCAAATAGGCCAAACAACCCTGCCTCACCATTTTCCTAGCCCGAATAGAGGATATGATCTTAGTTGGCTTAGGCCTGTAAACCCCTTCCCTCTCTAACTTTTCCCTACTCGAAATCTCTAGAGTACCAGACTCAGTATTACAATTAAGAACATCATAATAGGGGGGGCAACCAATGTATGCCTAATATTATTTCAAAGTCATTCATATCCAATACATCCAAATCAATCCAAGTTTGGAAACCCATAGAGATAACATAAAAAGCATGATAAACATGTGCGACTATTACAGACTCTCCAACTGGGGTAGAAACATGGATGGATCCATCAAGCATATCACAAATCATATCAAATCCCAAGGAAAACTGAACAGACACATAATAATAAGTAGAACCTGGATCCAATAACACAATAGCCATCCAGTCAGAGACAAGAATGGTACATGTGATCACTACTTCAGTAGACTCTACCTTGATTTTGCCCGGAAAGGCATAATACTAAGCATGTCATCTTAACAGGCGACTTATCTACCTTGTTGCGTCGTACCCCTTCCTGCATTACTATTTCCCTACCTCCATGGACTCGCTGATTTCCTCCTCGCCCACCCTGTGGACATCCTAGACCGTTATTACCATTTGTCGTGTGTACCACTGCTCTAGTTTAATGTTGCGCGGGGTATAACATGCGTGGGTAGGAAAATCTCTCCTCATATACCCGGGTTCTTCATAATTATAACAAAAGCTATCAAAATATGCTGTGTTTCCCGCTGAAGGTGCGGCTCCCAGCTATCCTGAGTAATTACCTTGAGAAGCGTGCATAGTGCACTGAATTTATCGGGCTGCAACTGTCGGCGTCCCTGCAACTCTGGAGTAGGAACCCTGAAAGTTCCCTATACATTTAGCTTTCTTAGCCATGCCTTAGCCTGCCCATCATGCCTCACTCTTTAAACTTCCATCACAAAATTTGTTACCTCATTAAAACTTTTTAAGCAAAAGTCGTATGCACAGACAATACTTGTAACTCAGAATTTAGTCCTTTGAAGAAAAGACAAATATTCTCCTCCACAGTGGTCACCAATTGCATATAAATTCTAGACAAAGCATGGAACTTAGCCTCATAAGCAGCTACAGACATGTCACCTTTTTCTAAAGCCATGAACTCATCCTTTTTCTGATCTCTCAAGGTTTGGGGTACACGCTTCTCCAAGAATAGAGCATGAAACTGGGTCCAAGTGAGTGGGGATAAAGTAGACCATCTGTATTCCACAAAATCTCTCCACAAAATCACAAACTATACTCCATATTGATGGACAATAGCCAACAAATGCAGTCTCTCATAAAAATTAAGATGAACTCAAATGCGTCCTCACTCTCAAAACCATGGAATACCAAAGGATTCCATTTCAGGAACTTGGTCAATATTTCGTGCTAATTATCGGTCATGACATGAACCAAAAAACGAGGGAAGAAAGCATCAGTACCTAAAGTTCCACCCATCATGGGGATAGTAATAACAATAGGAGGTTGGCGGGAGTTTGAGTTACTTGAAATGTGGGAAGAACTCCATGACCAACAAATCCTTTAAGGAAGGGCATAATTTTTTTAGCTAACACTAGTCTAAGGGAGGGACACCTGCAGTCTCAAGAAGCACCTCTTTCTCATGTCTAAAATCCTCATCATTCTCAACTATAACATTCTCCTCTATCTCTTCATAATTCACAAAAGGACTCTCATTTCTGGGAGCATTCTCAACCAGATCTCTTCCCTCTAGCGGGTCCTACCCTTTCTCTGCCCCTTCCCTTTGCTCGCCCTCCACCCCGGCCTCAATCGTGACCTCTCGCTGTGGATTTCTCAGGTAGCTCGTTGACGAAGTTGTGGGCCTGACACCGTTGAACCTAGTGTTAACCATCTGCGGGCAGAAGACTGAAGGAGGTTAGATACAAATTTGGATTGCCAGATACCAATTAGAATCAAGGTATAGCACGAAAGGAGGCAAGAGAAAATAGAGAATTCCCTAAAGTCCTATATCCTCTTGAAGTAAAGTACACACGTCTCTGTACTATTTTGCAGGATTCTACTAGACTCATTTTGGTACACCGAGATCAAGAATTCTAGGGCTTTGATACCAACTTTTTCAAGACCCGGGCCGTCGTGATTTGCACTCACACTGACCCTCAGATGGGAGAAACATTGATACTAATTACCTAACTCAAGAACTACACATTTAAATACGGAATCAGGTTTGAATGAAGAAATAAAGTAGAATTCCCATAAAATCCAAGAGTCTAGCAACGACTATTAAATAATATGGAAATATTCCCTAGAACCTGAAAGTCAAAGTACCGAAACTCTAATAAGAACCATAAGTATAAATAAAATGGGGTAAACACCGAAAGCTAAAACAACTAATCATCTAGAGTACTTATAAAAGTCCGATTAAAATGGACTGAGCAAAAAGAGAACTCATGGAAGCCGGATGAACTTACTCACTCTTGAATTCGATTGAATAATGATCTCCTAAACAAGGCCTGTTAGTAATGCATGAAGATTCCATATTCTCAACAAAGAAAGAACAAGTTCGGTATCAATACACAACCGTAATGTACTGGTAGGATCACGCGACTATTCTAGTAAGTGAAATATATACAAGTAGTTACAACATAGTAAATATGCATATATGGAATATAAACACATATACCGATTATCAATCATAAACAACTTACAATTCCATCCTATCCTTAATAAGTAATCATGATAAGTCAACGGTCCTCTCATGCAACTCATACCCAAACTGTTAGTGCAATGGAATGTGGTATCTGATCTAAGTTAATGTGCCGGAACGTGACAACGTTTCAATATATATGTTGGTACATGACATCCTATCCTAGTTAATGTGTTGGAAAGTAACATCCGGTTTATTCAACAAGCCACAATAAAAACCACAATCTACATTCTCAAGATCATATAATCAGGTGTTGATTCATGGCATACAATCATTCATTCATTGCTCATTTTCATTAGGTGTGATCAATAGTGCAACATTAACATACATTCATGCATTACAATTAAGTAATATGTAATATACATCACACAAACAAGAATCAAACCATCAACTACCTCAAATAAGCTTGAATCCTCCTAGGAAACTTGATTTTCCCCTTTTGAATTTGTTCCGCTTGTTCTAGGTCTACAAACAATCAATTTAGTACGCAGATCAATAATTAAGGTGTAATTTACCCATATTATGACAAACCCAAGACCCAACTCATCATCCTAAGGTGTAGCTAGGGCTTTTTTCCTCCATATAATTCAGTTCAAAAATCCTCCCCAACAATATATAATCAAGATTCTACATTCTACGGATCAAAAAATGGATTTGGAGGGTGAAAACCTTATATTTAGCACAAAAATTCATGGATCTGTATCAAGAAATCACTAGGGGTCTTATCCTAGCTCTCAAGAAAGAAACTTGTAGAAGATAACATTTTTGGGGGTTTATTTTCAACTTAAGTTGCAACTGTCCCATTGTGGAGGTCCTGCACTGGCGGGAATAATTCCTCCCTAGAAGTTTGTACAAAAATAGAGAGTCGAATTAAGAGTTTCAAACCTCCATTTCACAACACACATTCATCCCATGACACTCAGAAACTATAGGTTCATGCTAAGATAAAATTCAGGAGTTCTACTTTTCTAAATTTGGTTTCATAAAATCGTACAAGTTCCTTTAATATCTTAACTATCCACTCATGTAATCAATTTCATTATTAGATATCTCATTCGTTACCACATCTTCCTAAACCTCACTGACTCTGATTTCGTCCAAATGTAGACTAGACTAGGAATTCTCAAGTTATTACCAAAAAGTTTTTCGACCAAATTCTTTTCTCGATGGCTTTTCTATAACGAAGGGAACATGTCATTATATTGATAGCCAAGAATATACGACGACACTTTTCATTGAGCGAGACAATATTTGATGTCTTGATCTCTTTTCGAACACACAAGATTTGATGTATTCAAAGTGCAATATCTTGATTTATTTATGAACACCAAAAAACTTATGAGATACTATAGATACGATGCGTTGACCTATCCTTTATAAAGGAGCAAGAGAGAGATATAAATACATTATTTAGTGGTCTTATAGTCGAACCGACTACCCTCATATTCGTTATTTTTAATATTTTCCTTAAGCCTTTCAAGTAATAAAAACACGAACAAAACTATCTTTAATAATAAAAAAAATTAAAATCAAAAGACAAAAAAGAATGTACAAGGAAAAGTAATTCGTTAGACACATGTATGCCCTTTAAAAGATAGGTCCAGTTCACAACATTATGACTTATGAAGTTAATACACTGAACTTATATTTTATAAGGCATGACCTATACCTATTGATTTTTTTCTTTTTCATATTAAGGGTACGTGTTTGTCATGTGAATTAGGAGAATTTATTACCCAAATTGAACATTTTCTAAATAGATTTGCAAAGTAAAGTTAAGTCATAATTAATAGAGTATATACATTAAATCCTCTTGACAACAAAATTTACTTTAGTGCTTCAAATTATACAAACGTTTGAATATCCCTTTAACAATTTTAAAGTGATTAAATATCACACTAACAGTTGACATGACAAAGTGAATGTGTACATACTCACTCTCCTAAAAGCGTGTGAAATAATAAAAATAAAAAAACTAAATTGTAAAATCATACACATGACATTTTTTTTTTATTTTGGTCAATGTATAACTAATACTTTTTAAAATATTTATTATATGTTAATTTTTTTTTAAAAAAAAAGGGAAATTCTTGATTATAAGTAAATGAAACTTGTGGGCTCGATCTTTTTTAAAAAAAACTAATTAATCTTTTTATTCTCTCTTTATTTTGTTGTCTTCCCCAAATGTCTTCTTATTCCCCATTCAAGCACTCCTTTTACCTTTCTTCTTCCATATTATTTATTTTTCCTTCATCTTCTTCTCTCACCTCACTTGACCTTCATTAATCAACAAAACCCAACACCTAATTCATATTATTGAATGCACACTTTCTTGAATTTTTAGTCACCCTTTCGATTACTATTAGTTGTGATGCAAAAAATGTGGATCTATCAACTTTCTTATACAATATTTCATTTAAGTTGTTAAGAAAAAAATATCATTCTCCGAGGGTCAAATTTGTAGGAGAGAGAGGTCACAAAAAAAAAAGCTAGTGAAGATTTAAAATGGTGAAAATCAAAAAAGAAGAAGGAGAGAGGGGGTAGAAGAGAAGGGTGAAAGAAGGTGGAACAATATTTATTTTAAAATGTATTTTTTATTAGTTTATTCATTTATTAACTGAATAGTGTAATGAATTTTAAAAAGTGTATAAGAAAAAAGTGAATAAACAAAAAAAATTGAAAATTAATGACGTGTTCTTACATGGTTGTGATGTGTCAGGTGACAGTGGTATTCTACTCTCAAGGTTGTATCAAAAATGTTAAAGGTAATATATAAATGCACATATATTTTAAGTGCTAAAGTAGTGTAAGGGTCTTTTTATGTGTTTTGTCTGAGTAAATTGGCAAAAACAACCCTCAATTATACCTCAAACTTAAACTACATCCTTATTATACATAATAAACAAAAATCATACCTAAACTATCCTAAAAGATTACAACTTACATCCCTTTATTAGATTCGGTCCAGAAACAAACGACTTCTACCAAACACTATGACATCTCTTCTTCAACTCAGTCGTGAATCGGTTCATGTGTTGCACCAATTCATCAAGTCAAATAAATGTGTTTCTTGATCAACATCAATTTCCACCTTTCTGTTCTTTTCTTCTTTTCAAATAACATCACCATCATCCAACAACATGTAACGACCTGTTTAGTCGTTTTGAGCAGCAGATTTTTATTTCTGGAAAACTGGCTGAAACGACGGACCCCACGACGGACCGTCATGGGCACGACGGACAGTCGCAGGGTCTCGTTTCAAAACACATAGAAATTCTGAAATTGGGTACTGAAAATCGACTCTCTGAACTTCGTGACGAACTTGCAGGACGGACCGTCACAGGCGTGACGGACCGTCACAGACCCTTGGTGGAAATTTGGGTCTCTGAACTTGGAGACGACCTGCAGGACGGACCGTCGCAGGCACGACGGCCCGTCACAGGCGTCGTAATCCCAGTTGGAGTCGGATTTCTGGTTAAGTTTTAAAGGGGCGTTTTGGACTATTCCTGCTATAATTATATATTTCGTGGGTTTATGTTAATAACTCAAGTTCTTGGGGGATAAAAGAGGTAACTTTGAGTTAATTAGTGGGGTATTATTGCCATCTTTATACTTAATTATATACTAATTAGGGTAAAAGAAAGAGGGTTTGAATAAGAAAAATAGAAAGAACAAAGAAGAGGGAAGAGAAACGAATTGAGAGAGAGTATAAACGAGAAGAAGAAGCAACAAAGCTTGGGAAATTGCTTGCTTGATCAAATTCTTCGGTGGAGGTAGGTTATGGTTTCATGCTATTCGTAAGTAGTAGACTCTTAATAGCGAATGATATGTATTGGTAGTATTGTAAACCTGTCTATATGCTTAATTGTATGCTTGCGAATATGATTATGTGATTGTGATAAAATAAGCATGATGAAACTATTGAATCCCAAATCTTGAAAAGAAACTTTAATATACATTATTAATGATGATGCCTTGGTATAAAGAAGGCTTGATGAACTAAAGTAATGGGATTGATGATGCCTTGGTATAAAAAGGCTTGATGAATTGACAGAATGAGATTAGTGGATCGGAGTGTCACGTTCCGACACATAGTATTAGTGGACGGGTGTCACGAACCGAACGTAGAATTAGGGGATACGGAGTGTCACGTTCGACATATAGTATTAGTGGGACGGGTGTCACGAACCGACACGTAGAATTAGGGGATCGGAGTGTCGTACCGACACATATTAGGGGATCGGGTGTCACGAACCGACACGTAGAATTAGGGGATCGGAGTGTCACGTACCGACACATATTAGGGGATCGGGATCACGAACCGACACGTATAATAGGGGATCGGAGTGTCACGTACCGACACATAGTAGTAGGGGATCGGAGTGTCACGTACCGATACAAGAGGATGAAAGATAATGAATCTTGATGAAGATGATAATATACTCAACATAATGAACTTAATTCCCAAATGAGCATGGTATTGAGCTTGAGCCCTCAGGGATGAGCTTGATGGACTTATTGATTATAGTACTTGTTGTTGCTACATGTTGGGTTTATAGTTGATTTATGATATTACTGATATATATATTGTTTTCTATTTTGAGTTGGCCGATGATATCTACTCAGTACCCGTGGTTTGTACTGACTCTATTTATGTTTTCTTCTTTGTTATGTGGGAGTGTAGCAAATGCCGTCGTCTTCAACTCAACAGTAAATCTAGCCAGTCTTCACTACATCGGAAATTCAGGATGAGCTAACGCGTCTAGCTTGGACTGGATCTTCTTCTTCAAGTCTTGATGCTTTGAACTTCCGGCATGGACTAGCTTTATTTGCTTAGTTTCTTAGACATTTTTAGTTTAGTAATTTGATCATAGATGTTCTTGTGTGATGACTTCCAGATTTTGGGAAATAATAGATGTTGAATTAATAGTATTGAAATGGGTTTTATTAATGAGGTTAAGTCTTCCGCATATTTTTATGTTGATATACATTGAATGTTAAGGGTTAGATTGGTTGGTTCGCTCACATAGGAGGGTAAATGTGGGTGCCAGTCGCGGCTCGGTTTTGGGTCGTGACAAACTTGGTATCAGAGCATTAGGTTCGTTGGTCTCATCACACAAGAACAGGTCTAGTAGAGTCTTAAGGAACAGTAGGGGGACTCCTTTTACTTTTCTTGAGAGGCTATAAGACTTTAGGAAAATTTCACTCTTCATTCTTTCGTTCGTGCTACTACTTGAATCCAATTGGTATCTAGGTGATACAAATTGGTATCTGACCATCTTCACTCTTTTTGCAGATGGTTAGAACTAGAGCAACGACTGCACAAACACAAACCCCGGCAAGACAAGAAACGTCTGAGCCAGCCACTGGGGCTGTGGCTCGAGGAAGAGCAGTGGCAAGAGGCCGTGGAAGAGGTCGTGGGAGAACGTCCTCTAGAGGAAGAGGACAGGCACCTAGCCCATCTGGTACTAGGGCGGTGACTCCTCCACCGACTGAGGAGGTGATAAGAGAGGGTGAGGAAGGGGAGAATGAACAAGTGCAAAATGAAGAATTGCCACCCCAACCTACCCCAGAGATGATCAATCAGGTTCTTGCTTATCTTAGCGGGTTATCTGATCAGAGATACGACATGCGGCTACTATGGCTCCTCGTATGGATGCCTCATTTGACATAGGCACGTTTCCATGTCTGACTACTGGGCCTATAATGACAAATGATCAGCATGAACTTTTCAGTAAGTTCTTGAAATTGAAACCTCCAGTCTTCAAGGGTGCTGAATCTGAGGATGCTTACGATTTTCTGGTTGACTGTCATGAGCTACTACACAAGATGGGTATAGTAGAACGGTTCGGTGTTGAGTTCGTGAGTTATCAGTTTCAAGGGAACGCCAAAATGTGGTGGCGATCACATGTTGAGTGTCAACCGACAGAGGCCACACCTATGAATTGGGCATCCTTCTCTAGTTTGTTTATGGAGAAGTATATCCCCCGGACTTTGAGGGATAGGAAAAGAGACGAGTTCTTGAGTCTAGAGCAAGGTAGGATGATGGTTAATGCATATGAGGCTAAGTTTCGTGCATTATCCAGGTATGCCACCCAACTTTGTTTCAGTCCACAAGAGCGGATTCGCCGGTTTGTGAAGGGGTTGAGGTCAGAATTGCGGATTTCGGCCTTACAGGTAGCGGCTACGGCAAAATCCTTCCAAGAAGTGGTAGACTTCATGATAGAGGGAAGGAGTGAAGCCCGATGACTTCACCACGACTTCGACACCAAAAAAGGTTTCGAAAGGGAGGTGAGTTTAATGGTTATTACACTAGAGGACAGGGTTCCGGAGGTTACTCGGCCCGACCAATTCAGTCTTCACTACAGACTGTAGTTGGGGGTCCACCTCAGACCGGTCAACACTTCTCTAAGAGACCTATGCTTGACTCTAGGGAGTGTTATGGATGTGGGGAGACTGGACATATTAGGAGGAATTGTCCAAAACAGAGTTACAGACCCCCAATAGCTAGAGGTAGAGGTGGTCATGGTAGAGGCCATTATTCTGGAGGACGTGGTGGTCGAGGTTATGGCGGTCACCTAAACGGCAGAGGTGATGGGCAAAACGGAGCCACTACAACACAACATGGTAGGGGCAACGGACAGACAAATGATAGGGCCCATTGTTATGCTTTCCCTGGGAGGTCTGAAGCGGAGACATCGGATGTCGTTATCACAGGTAATCTTTTGGTTTGTGATTGCATGGCTTATGTATTGTTTGATCCCGGATCTACATTTTCTTATGTATCTTCCTCATTTGCTAATGGTCTAAATTTACATTGTGAATTACTTGACATACCTATTCGTGTTTCTACTCCGGTGGGTGAGTCTGTGATAGTTGAAAAGGTGTATAGGTCTTGTTTGCTGAATTTTGTGGGGGCCAATACTCATGTAGATTTGGTCATCTTAGAAATGGTTGATTTTGATGTAATTTTAGGTATGACTTGGCTTTCTCCGAATTTTGCGATATTAGATTGTAATGCTAAAACTGTGACGTTAGCCAAGCCTGGGGCAGATCCATTAGTGTGGGAGGGCGACTACACTTCCAGTCCGGTTCGTATCATCTCCTTTCTTCGTGCTAAGAGAATGGTTAGTAAGGGGTGTTTAGCTTTCTTGGCACATCTCAAGGATGAAACTACTCAAGTACCTTTGATTGAGTCAGTTTCGGTATACCGTGAGTTTCTGGATGTGTTCCCTGCAGATCTTCCTGGCATGCCACCGGGTACTCGCCCCATTTCTATACCCCCTTATAGAATGGCTCCTGCGGAGTTAAGAGAGTTAAAGGCCCAACTTCAAGAGTTGTTGAGCAAAGGCTTCATTAGACCAAGTGCATCTCCTTGGGGTGCTTCGGTGCTATTTGTGAAGAAGAAGGATGGGAGCTTTCGGATGTGCATAGACTACAGACAACGGAACAAGGTAACTATTAAGAACAAGTAACATTCCTCGCATGATGACTGTTCTTGTTCGATCAGTTACAAGGTGCTTGTGTCTTCTCTAAAATTGACTTGAGATCCGGTTATCATCAATTGAAAATACGGGCAGCGGATGTGCCAAAGACTGCTTTTCGAACTAGGTATGGGCCCTACGAATTTGTGGTAATGTCTTTTGGTCTTACAAATGCCCCTGCTGCTTTCATGAGCTTGATGAATGGGATTTTTAAGCCATATCTGGATCTCTTTGTGATTGTATTTATTGATGATATACTGATGTACTCACGGGGTTTGAAGGAACACGAGGAGAATTTGAGAATGGTGTTAGAGTTATTGAGGAAGAAGAAGCTTTATGCGAAATTCTCCAAGTGTGAGTTTTGGCTAGATTCAGTGTCCTTCTTGGGACACGTGGTTTCTAAGGATGGAGTGATGGTGGATCCATCTAAGATTGAGACAGTGAAGAATTGGGTGAGACCTACAAACGTGTCAGAAATAAGGAGTTTTGTTGGTTTAGCTAGCTACTACCGCCGATTTGTCAAGGGATTCTCTTCTATTGCTTCCCAACTAACGAACTTGACTAAGCAGAATGTCCCATTTGTATGGTCGGATGAGTGTGAGGAAAGCTTTCAGAAACTCAAGACCTTGTTGACTACTGCACCAATTCTTACCTTGCCAGTAGAGGGTAAGAACTTCATTGTTTATTGTGATGCATCCTATTCTGGGTTGGGTGGCAGTGCTAATGTAAGAGAAGAATGTGATTGCTTATGCTTCAAGGCAATTAAAGGTGCATGAACGTAACTATCCGACCAATGATTTGGAGTTGGCCGCGGTAGTATTTGCACTAAAGCAATGGAGACACTATTTGTATGGGGTTAAATGTGAAGTCTATACGGACAATCGTAGCCTACAGTACGTCTTTACTCAAAATGATTTGAACTTGAGACAGAGAAGATGGATGGAACTACTGAAGGACTACGACATCACTATCTTGTATCATCCGGGAAAAGCGAATGTTGTGGCGGATGCTTTAAGTAGAAAGGCCGGAAGCATGGGAAGTCTAGCTCATTTGCAAGTTTCTAGACGCCCATTGGCTAGAGAGGTTCAGATTCTGGCTAATGACCTTATGATGTTAGAAATAAATGAGAAGGGAGGATTGTTAGCTTGTGTAGAGGCAAGATCTTCTTTTCTTGACAAGATCAAGGGAAAACAGTTTGATGATGAGAAACTAGGTCGAATTCGAGATAAAGTGTTGCAAGGAGAGGCTAAGGAAGCAATAATTGATGACGAAGGCATTTTGAGGATTAAGGGAAGAGTATGTGTGCCTCGTGTTGATGACTTGATCCACACTATTCTTACAGAGGCTCATAGCTCCGGATATTCTATACATCCTGGTGCAACCAAGATGTACCGTAACCTAAAACAACACTTTTGGTGGAATAGAATGAAGCGCGACATTGTTGATTTTGTTGCCAAATGCCCAAATTGTCAACAAGTAAAGTATGAACACCAGAGACTCGGAGGAACACTTCAGAGAATGCCCATTCCTGAATGGAAGTGGGAGAGAATTGCAATGGACTTCGTGGTTGGTCTTCCAAAGACGTTGGGTAAGTTTGATTCCATTTGGGTGATTGTTGATAGGTTAACTAAGTCTGCTCACTTCATTCCTGTCAAGGTGACCTACAATGCAGAGAAGTTAGCCAAAATTTACATCTCAGAAATCGTTCGATTGCATGGAGTTCCACTGTCCATCATATCACATAGAGGTACGCAGTTTACTTCTAAGTATTGGAGAACATTGCATGCTTAATTAGGTACTAGGTTGGACCTTAGTACTGCATTTCACCCTCAGAGTGATGGTCAGTCTGAGCGAATGATTCAAGTGTTGGAGGATATGCTTCGTGCATGTGTGATAGAATTTGGTGGTCATTGGGATAACTTCTTACCTTTGGCAGAGTTTTCATACAATAATAGCTATCACTCCAGTATCGACATGGCTCCATTTGAAGCGTTGTATGGGAGGAGGTGTAGATCTCCCATTGTTTGGTTCGATGCCTTTGAGGTTAGACCTTGGGGTACTGATCTGTTGAGGGATTCCTTGGAGAAGGTGAAAGCTATTCAAGAAAAGCTTTTAGCGGCTAAAAGTAGACAAAAGGAATATGCGGATCGAAAGGTTAGAGACTTGGAATTCATGGAGGGTGAACAAGTCTTGCTGAAGGTTTCACCCATGAAAGGGGTGATGCGGTTTGGAAAAAGGGGTAAGCTAAGTCCAAGGTATATTGGACCATTTGAGGTACTTCAGCGAGTAGGGGAGGTGTCTTATGAATTAGCCTTGCCTCCAGGGCTGTCCGGAGTGCATCCGGTATTTCATGTGTCCATGTTGAAAAGATACCATGGGGATAGAAACTACATTATCCGTTGGGATTCAGTTTTGCTTAATGATAATTTGACTTATGAGGAGGAACCGGTTGCTGTTTTAGATAGAGAGGTTCGCAAGTTGAGGTCGAGAGAGATTGCATCCATCAAAGTTCAATGGAAGAATCGACCGGTTGAAGAGGCCACTTGGGAGAAGGAGGCAGATATGCAAGAAAAATACCCACATCTGTTTACGGATTCAGGTACTACTTCTCGCCCTTGTTTTTTTTCTTGTGATCATTCGAGGACGAACGATGGGTAAATTGGTATTTATTGTAACGACCTGTTTAGTCGTTTTGAGCAGCAGATTTTTATTTCTGGAAAACTGGCTGAAATGATGGACCCCACGACGGACCGTCATGGGCACGACGGACCGTCGCAGGGTCTCGTTTCAAAACACTTAGAAATTCTGAAATTGGGTACTGAAAATCGACTCTCAGAACTTCGTGACGAACTTGCAGGTTGGACCGTCACAGGCGTGATGGACCGTCACAGACCCTTGGTGGAAATTTGGGTCTCTGAACTTGGCGACGACCTGCAGGACGGACCGTCGCAGGCACGACGGCCCGTCACAGGCTGCGTAATCCCAGTCGGAGTCGGATTTTTGGTTAAGTTTTAAAGGGGCGTTTTGGACTATTCCTGCTATAATTATATATTTCGTGGGTTTATGTTAATAACTCAAGTTCTTGGGGGATAAAAAGAGGTAACTTTGAGTTAATTAGTGGGGTATTATTGCCATCTTTTATACTTAATTATATACTAATTAGGGTAAAAGAAAGAGGGTTTGAATAAGAAAAATAGAAAGAACAAAGAAGAGGGAAGAGAAACGAATTGAGAGAGAGAATAAACGAGAAGAAGCAACAAAGCTTGGGAAATTGCTTGCTTGATCAAATTCTTCGGTGGAGGTAGGTTATGGTTTTCATGCTATTCGTAGTAGACTCTTAATAGCGAATGATATGTATTGGTAGTATTGTAAACCTGTCTATATGCTTAATTGTATGCTTGCATGAATATGATTATGTGATTGTGATAAAATAAGCATGATGAAACTATTGAATCCCAAATCTTGAAATGAAACTTTAATATACATTATTAATGATGATGCCTTGGTATAAAAGAAAGCTTGATGAACTAAAGCAATGGGATTGATGATGCCTTGGTATAAAGAAGGCTTGATGAATTGACAGAATGAGATTAGTGGATCAGAGTGTCACGTTCCGACACATAGTATTAGTGGGACGGGTGTCACGAACCGACACGTAGAATTAGGGGATCGGAGTGTCACGTTCCGACACATAGTATTAGTGGGACGGGTGTCACGAACCGACACGTAGAATTAGGAAATCGGAGTGTCACGTACCGACACATATTAGGGGATCGGGTGTCACGAACCGACACGTAGAATTAGGGGATCGGAGTGTCACGTACCGACACATATTAGGGGATCGGTGTCACGAACCGACACGTAGAATTAGGGGATCGGAGTGTCACGTACCGACACATAGTAGTAGGGGATCGGAGTGTCACGTACCGACACAAGAGGATGAAAGATAATGATCTTGAAAGATGATAATATACTCAACATAATGAACTTAATTCCCAAATGAGCATGGTATTGAGGCTTGAGCCCTCAGGGATGAGCTTGATGGTACTTATTGATGATTATAGTACTTGTTGTTGCTACATGTTGAGTTTATAGTTGATTTATGATATTAACTGATATATATATTATTTTCTTTTGAGTTGGCCGATGATATCTACTCAGTACCCGTGG
Source organism: Solanum peruvianum (assembly GCA_027705065.1). NCBI lineage: Eukaryota > Viridiplantae > Streptophyta > Magnoliopsida > Solanales > Solanaceae > Solanum > Solanum peruvianum. Next base: position 39,636,676 of record JAKWJD010001759.1, on the reverse strand, counting down.
TTTCTACTGACCCCTACTTTTATGTTTTCTTCTTTGTTATTTGTGGAGTGTACAAACAAACGTGTCGTCGTCTTCAACTCACAGTAAATCTAGCCAGTCTTCACTACATCGGAAATTCAGGTGAGCTAACGCGTCTAGCTTGGACTGGATCTTCTTCTTCAAGTCTTGATGCCTTGAACTTCCGGCATGGACTAGATTTTATTTGCTTTAGTTTCTTAGACATTTTTAGTTTAGTAATTTGATCATAGATGTTCTTGTGATGATGACTTCCAGATTTTGGGAAATAATACATGTTGAATTTTAATAGTATTTGAAATGGGTTTTATTAATGAGGTTAAGTCTTCCGCATTATTTTATGTTGATATACATTGAAATGTTAAGGGTTAGATTGGTTGGTTCGCTCACATAGGAGGGTAAATGTGGGTGCCAGTCGCGGCTCGGTTTTGGGTCGTGACACAACACTTCATCATCAAGGAAACAAAAAATTGTAATTGTTGAGCAAAGTGAGCTCATATGTTATGAAATTAACATTGCATTTATATTTAATAGAGAGCTCACATGTTATTATAAAAAGTAAGTATGGACGTGACTGGTAATTCGATGTTCAAAATTTTGAGATAATAATAGTTTTTCAAGGATGCATGCATGGATGTCGAGTTATTTGAGCAAGATGATCCCAAATTCATAGGTACAAAATTTCATACATATTTTCTCGGTTAAGCTCATGAGACTTTCTTAGTAAAGTTTACCTCTTCAGTGTGGTTTGCCGCGGGCTATTACACTAAGTGAGAGTTTTCCTATACACACCTGAACCATGAAGGATAGTGGTTGTGAGCTTTCTTGTCAACTAAAAAAAAACATGTCTATTTCAATGACAATACAATTAGATCGATCTATTCCCTCTTATATAACAATTGATAAATCTACATCTCTTTACCGACCATAAAATTATCGGTCAAGCAATTACTTTGTAAGAGTTATCAAATTTAATGCATGCATTGGTTCATGCCTGAGGTGAAGTACAAAGGTAACACTTTTTGGTTGAAGTCGTTTGTTTTATGACAACTTTAACAAAAGAATTTGAGGGTAGTGTAGGGATGTTTTTTACTTATTATATATATAGTACAAGAATGTAGTTTAAGTTTGAGGTATAACTGAGAATTGTAAGAATTATTATTATTTACTATAAATTATTTTTTACTTATGGCTCAAGTTTACTTGTAATCCAAGTAATACCATAATTAGTATTTAATAAGGAATAGATCTCGTTCGTACATTAGTTACTTGATGGACGTACAGATTAAATCATAACCTCTATAAATTGGTCCTCCCTCCATCCATTAGGATTAACCACATATTTTCTACAAGAATTTCATCGCTGACAGTTGTGATAACATAAAGTTAAGGCAAGGAGGTAGAAACCAATTTACAACTAATGCTTCCGCTTTTCTCTGTGATGATGTCTTCCTCATCAAGTATGTGCCCTTAATGATTTCTATGTAAGATTATCATGTTCAAGATCCTGATATTATGTTATAAAGTATTTAATCTTACATGTGGTATCAGAGTCTGGATTGTTTGAACATACAAGTCATAAATTATATCATTGCATCAGCCTTGGTATGAAAATAAAGAGTAATTACCGCCAACAATTTCTAAATAAATAAATAATTATGTTTTGTTTTAGATTGCACAAATTCTTAAATTTTAATCCACCCATAATGTAATAACTATCTTTTCTTTTAAATTGTGCAATAAATTAAAGTGGTTGTTATATTAAGTAATAAATAATGTGTACTTAGTGTAATATAGTCTGTTAGCCATTAAAGTGGTCAAACTAGAAAATTAATGTTTACACATATAATATTTATGTTCACTTGGCATATATCTGGATTAGTACAATTCATTATTTATTGGTACATTTAATATTCCAATAGAGACTGGGTCAGAATTTTCAACATGATGCATGTATTAAGTTTTTATAGTTTGTTAGTCACCAAAGTGGCCAAACTAAAATGTTTAAAATTATTCACATGGATAAAATTTTATGAGATTATGTGTGTTTTGTATATTATATAGTTTGTTAGTAACCAAAGTGGTCAAACTAGAGAAAATTAATGTCTTACACATATCATGTTTATGCATGTATTATGTTTTTATAGTTTAATAGTCATTAAAGTGGCCAAACAAAAATGCTTAAAATTATGCACATGCAGAAATTTTTATGATATTATGTGTGTCTTGTATATTTATATAATTTGTGAATCGAAGTGGCCAAACTAGAGAAAATTAACGTGTACATATATCATGTTTATGATCACTTGATGCATGTATGATGAATCTATAGTTTGTTAGTCACCAAAGTGGCCAAACTAAAATGTTTAAAATTATTCACATGCACAAAATTTTATGAGATTATGTATGCATTTATATTCATATAGTTTGTTAGTCACAAAAGTGACCAAACTAGTATGGTTAAGAAAAATATGCACTCATAAAATTGTCATTTATCTATGAATGTTAATTAAATGTCTACATTGAAAAATAAATAGATAAATAGACTTTCACTATTTCTAGGACTTAAAAAGTTTTACCCAAAGTTGAATCTATAATTCTAAAAATAGTGAATATTATGAGGTAAATTAATATTTTTAATCAAGTATATATTGTATATCCATAGATGTTATATGTGTTTGATTAAAACTATTCAATTACCTATTAAAGATAAAATGGCATTTAAATTATGATAATGTGTCATAGTATCTATCCAAAGGAGAATTACGATATATTGTTATCACTTTACTAAATTCACATTACTTTTTAATTTGTGAGCATGTATATCTATTTTGCAGTTATTTCTCTTCATTTGCATGCTTCATCTGTTACTGTGTTCAATGGATTGAACTTCACTGAATGACATAAACAAGTCTAGTTCCACATAACTGTAATGAATCTTGGCTTGGCTCTGCTAAATGACAAACCCACTGCCATTACTGATAAGAGCAGTAATGAGGAAAAGTATTTTCATAAATTATGGGAGCGCTCTAACATATTGAGCCTTATGTTCATGCAAATGACGGTTGCTAACAACTTTAAAGTACTATTCCACAAACACAAAATGTCAAGGAATGCCTAAAGTTTGTTGAAGAACGTTATAGTTCTACTGATAAGTCTCTTGATGGTACACTAATGACTGAAATAACGATCATGAAATTTGATGAGTCGAGTAGTATGCAAAATCATATCATCGAGATGACTAACATTGGAGCAAGACTTCAGAACTTGGGGATAAAAGTGGATGACATCTGCTTGGTTCAGTTCATTCTGAACTCATTGTCTCTTGAGTATGAACCATTTCAAATTAACTAATACACTATTAAGGATAAATGAGATGTTAGTGAATTGTCCAGTATGTTTACTCAAGAGGAGTTAAGACTTAAGAAACAAAGAGGTCATTCCATTAACCTCATGGGTCAAGAAGTTGGTAAAGGACTTCAAGTGAAGGCCAATAAGTTTAAGAAAAAGAAAGCACTTGCTAAAGTTCCACAGGATGCTCATAAGGAACTCAAGGATTATGTGTGTTGTTTTTGTAAAAAGGAAGGACACTATTAGAAAGATTGCTTGAAATGTAAAGCTTGATTTGAAAACAAAGGTACATTTAGTGCCTTTGTATGTTTCAAATCAAATTTAGTTGAAGTTCCTAATAATACTTGGTGGCTTTTGTTGTTTTGGTGCAACTACTCATGTATCCACTATGTTGTAGGGTTCACTACGATCTAAACTACGAATCCAAATAATATATATATATATATATATATATATATATATATATATATATATATATATATATATATATATATATGTCACGACCCAAAACCGAGCCGCGGACTGGCACCCACATTTTACCCTCCTATGTGAGCGAACCAACCAATCTAACCCTTAACATTTCAATGTATATCAACAGAGAAAATAATGCGGAAGACTTAAACTCATTAATTAAAACAATTCAAAAGACTATTATTATTATCCCCAAAATCTGGAAGTCATCATCACAAGAACATCTATGACCAAATTACTAAACTAAAAATGGTCTAAGAAGCTAAAACAAATAAAAGCTAGTCCATGCCGGAAGTTCAAGGCATCAAGACTTGAAGAAGGAGATCCAGTCCAAGCTAGACGCATTAGCTCACCCTGAATTTCCGATGTAGTGAAGACTGGCTTAGAATTACTGCTGAGTTGAAGATGACGAAATGTTTGCTGCATTCCACAAATAACAAAGAAAGAAACAACAAGTAGGGGTCAGTACAAACACGGGTACTGAGTAAGTATCATCGGCCAACTCAAAATAGGGAACAGTATATATCAAGTAATATTATGAAACAACTATAATACTTAACATGTAGCCCCAACAAGTACTATAATCATCAATAAGTACCATCAAGTCATCCATGAGGGCTCAAGCCTCAATACCATACTCATTTGGGAATTTAGGTTCATTAGATTGAGTATATTATTCATCTTTCAAGATTCATTATCTTTCTTCCTCTTGTGTCGGTACGTGACACTCCGCTCCATACACTATCCTGGTGCCGGAACGTGGCACTCCGATCCTCATTCTATCCTGGTACCGGAACGTGGCACCCGATCCCCTAATTCATCAAGCCTTCTTTTACCTAAGGCATCATCAATCTCATTATATAATTTAACAAGCCTTTTTACACTAAGGCATCATCAATAACAAGTGAATTAGGGTTTCTTTCAAGATTTTGGATTCAATAACTTATCATGCTTATTTTATCATAATCACATAACCATATTCATGCAAGCATACAATTTAAGCACATAGCAGGGTTTACAATACTATCAATACATATCATTCACTATTAAGAGTTCACTACAAATATCGTAAAAAACCATAACCTACCTCCACCGAAGAATTGAATTCAAACAAGCAAATTCCTCAAGCTTTGATATTCCTCTTCGTTTCTCCTCTCTCGTTCAATCTCTCTTTCTCTTTGTTCTTTCTGTTTTCTTTTTTTCAAACCCTCTTTCTTTTACCCTAATTACATATAATTAAGAATAAAAGATGGAAATAATGACCCACTAATTAACTTAAGGTTTCCTCTTTTAACCCCCAAGTAATTAGACTTATTAATATTATCTCTCTAACTTTATAATTAAGGAAAGAATAGTCCAAAACGTCCCTTAAAACGTGTAAAGAAATCCGATTCTGTCTGGGATTTGCGCAACCTGTGACGGCCCGTCATGCCTGCGACGGTCCGTCACACAGGTCGTCGTAAGGACCAGAGCTCTATTTTTCACTAAGGAGTCTGTGACGGTCCGTCACACCTGTGACGGTCCATCCTGCACTTTCGTCATGACGATCAGAGACTCGTTCCCCGTACCAAATTCTCAAAAGTTGAAGTGTTTTGCAACGGGAGCTCACGACGGTTCGTCGTAGCTGTGACGGCACGTCCTGCAGGTCCGTCACAGATTACAGAGAGTCGATTTTAATACCCAAATTTCAAAATTCTAAGTGTTCTGGAACGAGACACCCTCGACGGGCCGTCGTGCCTATGACGGTCCGTCGTGGTGTCCGTAGTCTTAGCCAGTTTTTCCAGAAATAAAATCTGCTGCTCAAAACGACTAAACAGGTCGTTACAATAGATACCAATTTACCCATCGTTCGTCCTCGAACGATCAAAAGAAGAAAAGCAAGGGCGAAAAGAAGTACCAGAATCTGTAAACGGATGTGGGTATTTTTCTTGCATATCTGCCTCCTTCTCCCAAGTAGCCTCTTCAACCGGTCGATTCTTCCATTGAACTTTGATGGATGCAATTTCTCTCGACCTCAACTTGCGAACCTCTCTATCTAAAATAGCAACCGGTTCCTCCTCATAAGTCAAATTCTTATCAAGTAAAACTGAATCCCAACGGATGATGTAGTTTCCATCCCATGGTATCTTTTCAACATGGACACATGAAATACCGGATGCACTCGGACAGCCCTGGAGGCAAGGCTAATTCATAAGCCACCTCCCCTACTCGCTTAAGTACCTCAAATGGTCCAATGTACCTTGGACTTAGCTTACCCCTTTTTCCAAACCGCATCACCCCTTTCATGGGTGAAACCTTTAACAAGACTTGTTCACCCTCCATGAACTCCAAGTCTCTAACCTTTCGGTCTGCATACTCCTTTTGCCTACTTTGCACCGCTAGAAGCTTTCCTTGAATGCACTTCACCTTATCTAACGAATCCCTCAAGAGGTCAGTACCCCAAGGTCTAACCTCAAATGCATCGAACCAACCAATGGGAGATCTACACCTCCTCCCATACAATGCTTCAAATGGAGCCATGTCGATACTGGAGTGATAGCTATTATTGTATGAAAACTCTGCCAAAGGTAAGAAGTTATCCCAATGACCACCAAATTATATCACGCATGCACGAAGCATATCCTCCAACACTTGAATCGTTCGCTCAGACTGACCATCGGTCTGAGGATGAAATGCAGTACTAAGGTCCAATCTAGTACCTAATTCAGCATGCAATGTTCTCCAGATTTTAGAAATAAACTGCGTACCTCTATCTGATATGATGGAGAGTGGAACCCCCATGTAATCGAACAATCTCTGAGATGTAGATCTTGGCTAACTTCTCTGCATTGTAGGTCACCTTGACCGGAATGAAGTGGGCAGACTTAGTTAACCTATCAACAATCACCAAATAGAGTCATACTTACCCAAGGTCTTTGGAAGACCAACCACGAAGTCCATTGCGATTCTCTCCCACTTCCATTCAGGAATGGGCATTCTCTGAAGTGTTCCTCCGGGCCTCTGGTGTTCATACTTCACCTGCTGACAGTTTGGGCAATTGGCAACAAAGTCCACAATGTCACGCTTCATTCTACTCTACCAAAAGTGTTGTTTTAGGTCGCGGTACATCTTGGTTGCACCAGGATGTATAGAATATCCGGAACTATGAGCCTCTGTCAGAATAGTGGTGATCAAATCACCGATGCGGGGTACACATACCCTTCCCTTAATCCTCAAAACACCTTCCCCATCGATTGTTGCTTCTTTAGCCTCTCCTTGCAACACTTTATCTTGAATTCGACCTAGTTTCTCATCATCAAACTGTCTTCCCTTGATCTTGTCAAGAAAAGAAGATCTTGACTCTACACAAGCTAACAATCCTCCCTTCTCATTTATTTCAATCCTCATAAGGTTATTACCCAGAATCTGCACCTCTCTAGCCAATGGGCGTCTAGAAACTTGCAAATGAGCTAGACTTCCCATGCTTTCGGCCTTTCTACTTAAAGCATCTGCCACAACATTCGCTTTTCCCGGATGATACAAGATAGTGATGTCGTAGTCCTTCTATAGTTCCATCCATCTCCTCTGTCTCAAGTTCAAATCTTTCTGAGTAAAGACATACTGTAGGCTACGATGATCCGTATAGACCTCACACTTAACCCCATACAAATAGTGTCTCCATTGCTTTAGTGCAAATACTACCGCGGCCAACTCCAAATCATGGGTCGATAGTTACGTTCATGTACCTTTAATTGCCTCGAAGCATAAGCAATCACATTCTTCTCTTGCATTAGCACTGCACCAAACCGAATAGGATGCATCACAATAAACAATGAAGTTTTACCCTCTACTGGCAAGGTAAGAATTGGTGCAGTAGTCAACAAAGTCTTGAGTTTCTGAAAGCTTTCCTCACACTCATCCGACCATACAAATGGGACATTCTGCTTAGTCAAGTCGTTAGTTGGGAAGCAATAGAAGAGAATCCCTTGACAAATCGGCGGTAGGTAGTAGCTAGCTAAACACAAACTCCTTATTTCTGACACGTTTGTAGGTCTCACCCAATTCTTCACTGTCTCAATCTTAGATGGATCCACCATCACTCCATCCTTAGAAACCACGTGCCCCAAGAAGGACACTGAATCTAGCCAAAACTCACACTTGGAGAATTTCGCATAAAGCTTTTTCTTCCTCAACAACTCTAACACCATTCTCAAATGCTCCTCATGTTCCTTCTTGCTCTTGGAGTATATCAATATATCATCAATAAACACGATCACAAAGAGGTCCAAATATGGCTTGAAAATCCCGTTCATCAAGCTCATGAAAGCAGCAGGGGCATTTGTAAGACCAAAAGACATTACCACAAACTCATAATGCCCATACCTAGTTCGAAAAGCAGTCTTTGGCACATCCGTTGCCCGTATTTTCAATTGATGATAACCGGATCTCAAGTCAATTTTAGAGAAGACACAAGCACCTTGTAAATGATCGAACAAGTCATCAATGCGAGGAATGGGGTACTTGTTCTTAATAGTTACCTTGTTCAGTTGTCTGTAGTCTATGCACATCCGAAAACTCCCATCCTTCTTCTTCACAAACAAAACCGGAGCACCCCAAGGAGATGCACTTGGTCTAATGAAGCCTTTGCGCAACAACTCTTGAAGTTGTGCCTTTAACTCTCTTAACTCCGCGGGAGCCATTCTATAAGGGGGTATAGAAATGGGGCGAGTACCCGGTTCCAAATCAATGCAAAAGTCAATGTCCCTATCCGGTGGCATGCCAGGAAGATCTGCAGGGAACACATCCAGAAACTCACGGACTACCGAAAGTGACTCAATCGAAGGTACTTGAGTAGTGTCATTCTTGAGATGTGCCAAGAAAGCTAAACACCCTTTACTAACCATTTTCTTAGCACGAAGAAAGGAGATGATACGCACCGGATTGGAAGTGTAGTCACCCTCCCACACTAACGGATCTGTCCCAGGCTTGGCTAACGTCACTGTTTAGCATTACAATCCAAGATCGCAAATTGCGAGAAAGCCAAGTCATACCCAGAATTACATCAAAGTCAACCATTTCTAAGATAACCAAATCTACATAAGTGATGCTCCCCACAAAATTCACCAAACAAGACCTATATACCTTTTCAACTATCACAGACTCACCCACCGGAGTAGAAACACGAATAGGCATGTCAAGTAATTCACAATGTAATTTTAGACCATTAGCAAATGAGGAAGATACATAAGAAAATGTGGATCCAGGATCAAACAATACATAAGCCATGCAATCACAAACCAGAAGATTACCTGTGATAACAGCATCAGATGTCTCCGCCTCCGATCTCCAAGGGAAAGCATAACAATGGGCCCTTTCGTTTGTTTTCCCGTTGCCCCTACCGTGTTGTGATGTAGGGGCTCCAGTTTGCCCATCACCTCGGCCGTTTTGGTGACCACAATTACCTCGACCACCGCGTCCTCCAGAATAACGGCCCCTTCCATGACCACCTCTACCTCTAGCTATTAGGGGTCTATAACTCTGTTTTGGACAATATCTCTTAATATGTCCCATCTCCCCGCATCCATAGCACTCTCTGGGTTCATGCATAGGTCTCTCAGAGAAGTGTTGACCGGTCTGAGGTGGACCCCCAACTACAGTCTGTAATGAAGACTGAATTGGTCGAACTGAGTAACCTCCAGAACCCTGTCCCCTAGTATAAGAACCATTGAACTCACCTCCCTTTCGAAACCTTTTCGATGTCGATGTCGTGGTAAAGTCGTCTGGCTTCACTCCTTCCACCTCTATCACAAAGTATACCACCTCTTGGAAGGATTTTGCCATTGCCGCTATCTGTAAGGCCGAAATCCGCAATTCTGACCTCAACCCCTTCACAAACCGACGAATCCGCTCTTGTGGACTGAAACAGAGTTGAGTGGCATACCTTGATAAAGCACGAAACTTAGCCTCATATGCATTAACCGACATCCTACCTTGCTCTAGGCTCAAGAATTCATCCCTTTTCCTATCTCTCAAAGTCCGGGGAATATACTTCTCCATGAACAAACTAGAGAATGAGGCCCAAGTCATAGGTGGTGCCTCTGTTGGTTGACACTCAACATGTGACCGCCACCACATTTTGGCGTTCCCTTGAAACTGATAACTCACGAACTCAACGCCAAACCATTCTACTATACCCATCTTGTGTAGTAGCTCATGACAGTCAACTAGGAAATCATAAGCATCCTCAGATTCTGCATCCTTGAAGACTGGAGGTTTCAATTTCAAGAACTTACTGAAAAGTTCATGCTGATCATTTGTCATTATAGGCCCAGTAGTCAGACGAGGAAATGTGCCTATTTCCAATGAGGCATCCATGCGGGGAGCCATAGTAGCCGCATGTCGTATTTCTGAAACCGGAGGTGTTGGTGCAGAAACCACTGGAGGTGCCTGACCCTGATCAGATAACCCGCTAAGATAAGCAAGAACCTGATTGATCATCTCCGGGGTAGGTTGGGGTGGCAATTCCTCATTTTGCACTTGTTCATTCTCCCCTTCCTCACCCTCTCTTATCACCTCCTCGGTCGGTGGAGGAGTCACCGCCCTAGTATCAGATGGGCTAGGTGCTCGTCCTCTTCCTCTAGAGGACGTCCTCCCACGACCTCTCCCACGGCCTCTTACCACTGATCCTCCTCGAGCTACAGCCCCAGTGGCTGGCTCAGTCGTTTCTTGTCTTGCCGTTGTTGCTGCTGGTGCGGTCGTTGCTCTAGTTCTAACCATCTGCGAAATAGAGTGAAGATGGTCAGATACCAATTTGTATCACCTAGATACCAATTGGACTCAAGTAGTAGCACGAAAGAAAGAATGAAAGAATGGAATTTTCCTAAAGTCTTATATCCTCTCAAAGAAAAGTAAAGGCGTCCCCCTACCGTTCCTTAAGATTCTACTAGACTCGTTCTTGTGTGATGAGACCAACGAACCTAATGCTCTGATACCAAGTTTGTCACGACCCAAAACCGAGCGCGACTGGCACCCATATTTACCCTCCTATGTGAGCGAACCAACCAATCTAACCCTTAACATTTCAATGTATATCAACAGAAAAATGCGGAAGACTTAAAATCATTAATTAAAACAATTCAAAAGACTATTATTATTATCCCAAAATCTGGAAGTCATCATCACAAGAACATCTATGACCAAATTACTAACTAAAAATGTCTAAGAATCTAAAACAAATAAAAGCTAGTCCATGCCGGAAGTTCAAGGCATCAAGACTTGAAGAAGGAGATCCAGTCCAAGCTAGACGCATTAGCTCACCCTGAATTTCCGATGTAGTGAAGACTGGCTAGAATTACTGCTGAGTTGAAGATGACGGAATGTTTGCTGCATTCCACAAAATAACAAAGAAAGAAACAACAAGTAGGGGTCAGTACAAAAAACAGGGTACTGAGTAAGTATCATCGGCCAACTCAAAATAGGGAACAGTATATATCAAGTAATATTATGAAACAACTATAATACTTAACATGTAGCCCCAACAAGTACTATAATCATCAATAAGTACCATCAAGTTCATCCATGAGGGCTCAAGCCTCAATACCATACTCATTTGGGAATTTAGGTTCATTAGATTGAGTATATTATTCATCTTTCAAGATTCATTATCTTTCTTCCTCTTGTGTCGGTACGTGACACTCCGCTCCATACACTATCCTGGTGCCGGAACGTGGCACTCCGATCCTCATTCTATCCTGGTACCGGAACGTGGCACCCGATCCCCTAATTCATCAAGCCTTCTTTTACACTAAGGCATCATCAATCTCATTATATAATTTAACAAGCCTTCTTTTACACTAAGGCATCATCAATAACAAGTGAATTAGGGTTTCTTTCAAGATTTGGATTCAATAACTTTATCATGCTTATTTTATCATAATCACATAACCATATTCATGCAAGCATACAATTTAAGCACATAGCAGGGTTACAATACTATCAATACATATCATTCACTATTAAGAGTTCACTACGAATATCGTAAAAACCATAACCTACCTCCACCGAAGAATTGAATTCAAACAAGCAAATTCCTCAAGCTTTGATATCCTCTTCGTTTCTCCTCTCTTGTTCAATCTCTCTTTCTCTTTGTTCTTTCTGTTTTATTTTTTCAAACCCTTTTTGTTTTACCCTAATTACATATAATTAAGAATAAAAGATGGAAATAATGACCCACTAATTAACTTAAGGTTTCCTCTTTTAACCCCCAAGTAATTAGACTTATTAATATTATCTCTCTAACTTTATAATTAAGGAAAGAATAGTCCAAAACGTCCCTTAAAGCGTGTAAAGAAATCCGATTCTGTCTGGGATTTGCGCAACCAGTGACGGCCCGTCATGCCTGCGACGGTCCGTCACACAGGTCGTCGTAAGGACCAGAGCTCCATTTTTCACTAAGGAGTCTGTGACGGTCCGTCACACCTGTGACGGTCCATCCTGCACTTCCGTCATGACGATCGAGAGACTCATTCCCCGTACCAAATTCTCAAAAGTTGAAGTGTTTTGCAACGGGAGCTCACGACGGTTCGTCGTAGCTGTGACGGCACGTCCTGCAGGTCCGTCACAGATTACAGAGAGTCGATTTTAATACCCAAATTTCAGAATTCTAAGTGTTCTGGAACGAGACACCATCGACGGGCCGTCGTGCCTATGACGGTCCGTCGTGGTGTCCGTAGTCTTAGCCAGTTTTTCCAGAAATAAAATCTGCTGCTCAAAACGACTAAACAGGTCGTTACAATATATATATATATATTATATATATATATATATATATATATATATATATATGTATTGTTCATGGGAAATCACATGAAGGCTAAAATTGAAGGCATAAGGACTTATCATTTGATCTTGGAGATTAGACATCACCTTGATCTATTACAGACTCTTTATGTTCCTTCAATTTCTAGAAATTTGATTTTCCTTTCAAGATTTGATGTTTCTGTATTTAATTTATGTTTGGACATGGATGTTTCAATTTATATATGAATACATTATATTTCTGGTGTCCTTATTAATAATTTATATAGATTGAAACTCTATAATAATTAGATGTAGTTCACTAAATGAAAGTTATGATATTTGTGGCATAAACAATTGGGTCATGTATCTAAAGAAAGATTAAAAGGTTACTAAAGAATGAGATTCTTTTGAATATGAATTTTATTAATCTTGATATATGTTTAGATTGCATTAAAAGAAAGCAAACCAAGCATATCACGAAAGGTGCCACAATAAACACTTAGCTTCTTGAAATTATACACACTGATATTTGTGGACCCTTTGATGTTCCATTTTAGGTGGAGATAAATATTTTATCACCTATGTCAATGATTTTTCACATTTTGGATTTATTTATTTGTTGAAAGAAATCTCAAGCAGCGGACACTCTCAAAGTGTACGTGAAAGAGATTGAAAGACAATTAGATACGAAAGTAAAATTCATTAGGTCAGATAGAGGTGGTGAATATTATGAAAATTGTAATGAATGAGAATAATGTCTAAGTCCATTTCAAAAATTCCTTTGGAGTGGTGAAGTTGGTGGGAGTGTTGAACGACAAGTGTGGAAATTAATGAGGTAAGAGTAAATATTTCATTGCCGATGAATGTACCTACTTCCGCACCAATCACAAATGTTGTTCCTCTTGTTGAAGAACACTTTAAAAATGTTGAACAAAATTTTGATATAAACACTTCAAGAAGGAACTAACTCACAAGTATTTTGCGCAAATAAACCACAAACAATGCCATAAGGAAAATTGGTCATTATGTGATTTAGTTGCAAGAGTCATATCTTGACATTGAAATTAATAAAGATTTATTTTCACAAGCCATCAAATACAATGAGTCTGATAAATGGATTGATGCCATAAATGAAACATTAAAATTCATGGAATACAACAAAGTCTGAGATCTTGTTCAATTATCAAAAAGTTCTAAGATAATCGAGCGTAGATGGGTCTTAAACCAAACATGATTCAAATGGTAATATTGAATGATATAAAGCTAGACTTTTTGCCAAGGAATACACTAAAAAAGGAGGCATTGATTATAAAGAGGCATTTTCACCGATCTCAATGAAAGACTCATTAAAAATTGTTTTGGCTCTGGTAGCTCATTATGATTTAGAGTTACATCAAATGGATAAGAAAATCGTATTTCTTAATGTAGACCTAGCATGAGGATGTTTATATGGACCAACCAAAGGGTTTCAAAATCAAAAGGAAAAGATCAACTGTGTGTAAACTAAAGAAGTCAATATATGGACCCAAACAGGTCTCACGACAATGGTATATAAAGTTTAATGATACCATAATTTCTTCTGAATTTAAGGAAATTATTGTTGATCCGTGTATATATCAAAAGATCAGTGGGAGTAATTTTACATTTTTTCCTGTATGATGATGACATTTTACTTGTTGCTAATGATTTAGGCATAATTGCGTGAGACAAATAATTTTCCTTCTATGAAGTTTGAAATGAAATTAGATATGGGTAAGACATCATATGTGATACGGATAGAAATATTCCTTTATAGATCACAAGGATTATTGGAACTATCTGAAAAGGGCTATATCGAAAGAGTTCTAGAGAGATTTAATATGAACAATTGTTCAGCGGGAATAGTTCCTATTCAAAAAAAGGGGACAAATTTTATCTCATGCAGTGCCCAAAGAATGATGTAGAACAAAAATAAATGGTCTCAATTCTTTAATCTTCTATTGTTGAAAGTTTGATGTATGTTAACTTGCAGAAGACCGTATGTTAGCTTTGTGGTCGGAATGCTGGAAGATATCAATGTTTCACTGGATTGATCCCTGAAAATTTGCAGAGAAAGTTTATGGTATAATGCCACAATTCATACATTATGGCTGCGAAACTTTATTTCAGGACTTGGGGTTGTCGACACCATTACCTAGCTGCTAAAAATTTATTGTGACAAGGCTGCAACAGTATTCTTCTCCATGAATGATAAGTACTCCAAATATGTCAAATATATGAAATTAAAGTACTTTACTGTCGCGGAAGAAATTCAGAAACAAATAGTGTTACTTAAGAATATTAGAACTGATCTCTTGATTGCAGATCTATTAACAAAAGGCTTACAACCAAAGATATTTAAAGAACATTTTTCAAAGAATGAGTCTTGATTATACTTATGATTAATATATTTATGATGTTTTACACTCTGAGCTCAAATTATGTGTTTTTGATATACATTAATGAACATCTTGTTTCTCATATTGGTGTACACATTGTTGTTTTGAGAAGTTACGAGATGAGTCTATGAGACATTATTGTGGACCGTAATGTTATATGTTTTATAGCTTATGAACCTAGTATGATAAGTTGCTAATGTAGTAGTATATGGAAGGAAGTATGTAACTCAAAATTTATGTACAACCGCCATAACTCGCATTAATAGTTTGTTATATTGTGGTATGTATGATGGACATTATAGAATAGATCTATTGCATGCGCAACTAATGTTTATTAAATATTAATGTTATATGGTCATTGAACCAAGTGGGAGAATGTAAGAATTATTATTATTTATTATTAATTATTTCTTACTTATGGCCCAAATTTACTTATAATCCAAGTAATACCATAATTAGAATTTAATAAGGAATAGATCTCGTCCGTACATTGGTTACTTGATGGACTTACCATATTAAATTATAACCTCTATAAATTGGTCCTCCCTCCACACATTAGGGTTAACCACATATTCTCTACAATAATTTCATCGTTAACGCTTTGTGATAACATAAAGTTGGGGCAAGGAGGTAGAAATCAATTTACAACTAACGCTTTCGCTTTTCTCTGTGATAATATCTTCCTCAACAGGTATTGTAAGATTATCGTATTTAAAATGATGATATTATATTATAAAGTATTTAATTTTACAAGAATGGTTTTGTCTACTTAAAAATAGCTTTAATAATAGAATTTCATTAAAGAAGCAAAAGAGACACCTGAAACATCGTGACTACTTGAATTGGTAGGGTGCAATATCGGGTCGAATAAAATTTGAAAATGTGCCCAAAACCTTTGTTGCCCCGACAAAAATAACACTTGTTTTCTTATTCCCCAAGCTTCGGTTAATTTAAAAGATCATACATATGATATCAGCTCTCCGGTGAAAATCGCAAACTCTGTTGCTTTAGTTTTTGTGATCAAGAGTGCGTTTTCAGTCTCTAATGGCATCTAACGCAACAATAGATGTTCCTTCAAAGGGTGGGTTTAGCTTTGATTTGTGCAGAAGGAATGAGATGCTACTGAATAAAGGACTTCGGTCTCCTTCTTTCCTTAAGACTGGTACTACCATTGTTGGCTTAATTTTTCAGGTACACCAGAAGTTCCCTTATCTTTTTTTTTCTTTTTCAATTTTGGGTCTTAACTGCGTTTCTCATATCACTGGACACCGTTGAGCTAAATCCTTATACATTTTGAATGTTTTTTTGGTTGAGATAAAACAAGCATTGAAAACAAACGGTAGGTGATGTCTTGCATTATATCTAAACTCCGTTGGACAAAGTTATTTGGTATCTATAGTGGTGGGGGAATGCTCCACGTACAGGCAAACTGCTCCAAACCTTAAATGCAGGACTGAAGAAAAGGAAATCAGCCTAGTATTATAGGCACAGGAATTTAGCATTTGCCTACTGTATTTCATGGAGATGCAATTTTTTTTAATTATTTTTTTATTTAAGGGAGAAAAAGACATTTGGTTTTAGTCATTTGCTTTGCAGTACAACATGGAGAGCATTTCAGGATCTCTTCATTTAGTTGGGAAAGCTATTATTTTAGGCCTAAGGCATTTGAGTGGAGTGGTTACTGACTCTGTAACTAGTTGTTTGCTTTTATTTGTTTGGACTAGATTTCTATGGTTTTGCAGATTACAGGAGAGACTTATCTCATTGCTTTTGAAGTTTCTTAAGATAGAAATCTTCATATGCATTAGATTGTATGTGCTGAAATAGATTTCATAGGTTGTATCTATCGAAATGTTTGTCTGTTGGAAGCATATGTTAGAAGGATTTTTTTTTGAGGAATCTGTGCAAGAAAAACAGTTTTGCCTTACCGTCAAAAGCTTGTCTTTTTTGGAGATCCTTTGACAATTTGGAGTAAAAAGAGTGTTCTATTTTAGGCATCGGGAGTTTAGTGTGCCAATCTTTCTAAAGGATTCAAAATGCTTGCTACTACTGAAGGTATCGTCTTTCATTAATACCTACACCCTTGTTTTGAGGGACACGAAGAAGAGAAGAGATGAAGTAATAAAGTTGCTTAGTACAAGAAAATATCGGATTTCTGACTTAGGATTTCTTCCCGTCTTTCCTTCCCCTTCTCTTAATTCATTTTGCTTGGAAGTATGGAGTTCATAATTCCCTACTGAGTTTGATATATAAATATGAGAGAACTCTGCCTATATTGCCCTTGGAGTCCTTTGAAGGGAATGTTTGACAAACTCTGCCAACTTATTTGTAGGATGAATAGATCCATGATTTTGAAACTAGGATTTTGTTTTTGCAACTGAATAGAACCATGAATTTGACCATTCATTATTATTGATCTTCCCAACCTTCATTAGCAGGTTTATGTATATCCATTCCAAGACAGTTAACCTATATTAGTTGATAAAAAGTACAATTTAGGGTGTGCTCGGTATGGAAAAAGATGTTTTTCAATTTTCTCATGTTCAGTTGGTCAAATTTTTTGGAGAACATTTTTAATAGGAAAACAAGAATCTTAAAAGATGAGGAGAATAACTTCCCTAGTGGAAGTAGGTATAACAAGTTCTATAAGTGGCATTCCTCATTGATTTTGTCCTCCCCACTTCCAATTCACCTTATCTTCAAGCCCACCCTCATAGATAATTTCAACCTAATTAATTGCAAAGAGAATCACAATATATGAAAAGTGATGCTTGGTGGTAGAGAGGACTTCTTCTTTGGAAGGTAGATCCTCAGCTTATACAATTGCCAACATGGAAGATAAAATAGAGAAATAAGTTTGTTCTTTTGGTCAAAAACAAAAAAGTAAGGAGATTTTTTCTTTTTTCATCAAAGGCTGGAGGTGGAGGTTGCTGTAGATTTTTAAAAAATTGGGCCATACTAATAATAAGAGCTAAATATAGTCCTGATAACAAGTGGATAACAAGGAAGTAAATTCTTTTTTGATAAAGGTAACATCAACAAGGAAGTAAATTCACCTTATGCAGATCCATAAGAACAGTTTTGCTCACACCACTATCAGGGTATTTAATGGCTGCAATACATCTTTTTGGAGGGACAAATGGCTTGCCAACTATTGTCTAAAGGATCTCTTTCCAAACGTTTATTCCCTGAATCTACTGCAAGAGAAAACAGTAGATAGAGCATTAGTAGAGTTGTGTGCATTCAGAAGAAATCTGAATGATTGGGAAGTGGATACATTAGTTGAGTTGTATAGAACACAGGAAGAATTCAAACGTATACAGGAGAGATATGATAGAGTTTGGTGGCAGGTACACGGTAGCGGAAGTTTTAGAGTTTTGCTCAAGCTTCTTAGCAGAGACATGCTGCAAGTGGCCAATGGGCCTTGGGAGAACATCTGTAAAGTTAAAACACCCTACAAGGTAGCATTTTTAGTTGGTTTGGTTGTTAGCCATGTAAGTGGTGCTGACTCATGTATACCTTAGAAAGAGAAAAATCAACCTTTGCTCAAAGTGCTACATGTGTGATGAAGAAGCTGAGACAGTCAGCTCTTTTATTTCTAAACTGTAGGATCTCGGACATGCTATAGAAGATCTTCACTAGTCTTAGAGGTATTGTTTGGACAATGCCAATGAAGATCACAGTGGTCTTGCTCAGCTGGGAAGAAGCATGTGTAGGATTGCCAGACATAGATAGATGGTGGATTGTCCCAACTTGCATTTTATGGACAATCTAGAAAGAGAGAAATTTCAGATGTTTAGAAGACGCTAGCAGTTCAGTTCAGAGGATTAAGTTAAATTGCTTTGCACTTTTCTGTTTTCGATCTAACCAGAAAAACATAGAAGATATTGTTTCAACTATTGACACCATAGTTTTTGATAATGTTTCCAGAGCAGTTTTCTTCTTTTTCACGTGTAACTATGATTTCAGCACAACCTAAGTGCTATTTTGATAAAATATATACAAAATGTTGCCCTCTCAAAAAAAAAAAAAAGAAAAAAAGAAACAACTCTAATATGGGGTTTGTTGTGAATATCTGGCCATGGCATAGATGTTATGGAAAGCAGAGCTATCAAGAGTCAAGCATGTTTGTAGCTAATGTCTGTAACTTTCTTCTACTGGTCACCATAAACTTTGTTTTTTAATTATGTTATCCCAACTGGAATGAGTAGCTAGATAAAAAATACGATGAAACTCGTTTCATCAATATGATAGATATACTTGCATAGACCTCCTAAATTCCTTGTCAAGTGTTGAGTTTAGTATGAATTTGCGGCAGAAGTACCTCCCCTCCATGCTAAACTTCAAGAAAAGAAAGGGTTGGACTGTCCTCCAATTTTAGAGCTTACCTCTCATCAAGAGAAGTGTGCTTTTACAGATTATGAGGTAAGTAAAGAAGGGTGTGGTTTGACTTCTCAGCCATAGGAACAAGAATCCTCCAAAAGTAGTAGCATCACTTTGAAATTACAACCACAACAAAGCCACCACCCTCATTCTTTACTGATAAAAGTATTAGCTATTAGCTTGAGGCTATTTCCATGAAGAAATTAAGAACCATATACATAGCTAACTGCATTGCTGAGTGCTACTTGTCAAAATATCTTTGCCATTCTTACATGGTGTTCCTTCTTTTTCTCCTCTTCACAGTATTTTAGATTCACCTGCATCTTCCTTTTCTTTCTTTTTTTAGTTTAAGGGTGATGTAGCTTTAATGAATGTCTGTGATTGATTATCTATGGGATGTTGCACAAGGGATCAGCAGACTCAGGAAGATTTGTTTAATATACATCTTTAAATCTTTTGTGAGGAAAATGTGGCCCTTAAGAGTATCCATGATTGGTGCATGTTTTACCAGCAGACTTTGCAAGTGATTCTTATGTAACCGCTTAAGAATATCTCTTGTATTCCAGGATGGCGTCATTCTTGGAGCAGACACACGAGCCACTGAAGGACCGATTGTTGCTGATAAGAACTGTGAGAAGATTCATTACATGGCCCCTAACATATATTGCTGTGGAGCAGGAACAGCTGCTGATACTGAGGCAGTAACTGGTAATTTGAGTTTGATATTCATGTAATTCCGTTGTCAATAATGACATCTCTTTCAAGTTTCAAATCCTACTCTGTCTCTCTCACACTTTAAGTACCAACTGCTATTTTGCAGACATGGTCAGTTCCCAACTGAAGCTTCACAGGTATCACACTGGTCGTGAATCCAGGGTTGTGACAGCTCTCACTCTTTTGAAGTCTCATCTTTTCAGGTGAAACATATATTTTAATGTTGAATAACATCTTTCCGTGCAATTAAATTGCTAACACAGAGGCTTAACTATTGCTCTCTTAACCAGCTACCAGGGGCACGTCTCAGCTGCTTTGGTCCTTGGTGGGGTTGATGTCTCAGGGCCACATCTGCATACTGTGAGTGGTCTTGTGTTTGATTCACCTTAATATATTCTTATTTTTTCCATTGTTAAAATCCTGGAAATTGCTGGTTAATGGCCTCTTCTCAGATTTATCCACATGGATCAACTGATACTCTGCCATATGCTACAATGGGCTCTGGTTCCCTTGCAGCTATGGCTATCTTTGAGTCAAAATACCGGGAAGGGTTGAGTGTAAGTTCATTTTTTGCAGCTATGTTTAGTCCACTGAATCTGGCCTCTATTTTACATTGTAAATTACCGAAAGGTTGAGATGGAATTTTGGTGCAGAAAAATGAAGGGATAAAGCTAGTAGCGGAGGCCATATTGTCTGGGGTGTTCAATGATCTTGGTAGTGGAAGCAATGTTGATATCTGTGTGATAACAAAGGTTTAATCTCCTGTTAGCAATCAATGACAATTTTTTCATCTTGTTATACATGTATCCATGTTCTCTATTTTGCTAGTATTTCAACTCCTATACTGATTTTTTAGGGTCACGCGGAGTACTTAAGGAATCATATGTCGCCTAATCCCCGGACCTACCCACCGAAGGGTTACTCGTTCCCTAAAAAGACTGGTTAGTATTCTCATACCCAATATTATAAATGAGGAATACCTTGTTAAAATATACAAGTTAGTGTCTAAAAAATGCGCCTGGACTTTACTAATGTGGTCGGTTGAATTGTGGTTACAGAAGTTATTCTTACAAAGATTATACCATTGAGAGAGATGGTAGAGGTGATTGAAGGTGGAGATGCTATGGAAGAATGAGTTCCAGGAGTGGTGCATGATGAAACAACTTCCAGAGTATCAAGTGTTTGTAATTTTCAAAGTGACGTGCTGGTTATTAGATATAGATTTCAAACAAATGGTTGCCGGAGAATGAAATATCCGCTTGGGCTAAATGAAGGATTTTGCAGTTTGTTTGTGTTGCCCTGCTGCTTTCAATAGTTTTCTAAGCTTTTTTGGGTTGTTCCGCAGAGATGTTTGCCAAGTAAAGAATATATCAGTCCTAAATTTGCCGAAAGGAATCCATGAAAAAATTTATGGTGAGTGAGGCATATCTATGCCATAGTTGTTTTGGGATTTTTTTAATTGATAAAAATACATATTGCATTATAACTTCTCCTTTTCTCTTCTCACTTCTCCACCTTTCATTTACAGAGTTTGGAGCCGGAATTTACTTCTTTCCTTCGAAATGTATAAACGGTCACTCAGTTTTTAATTTAACCAAAAGGGAAACTTTGCTCCCTGTGCGGCGAGATGTGTTTCTGAATTAACTGGCGTTAACAGCGTAAAATACATAGTTATGTCGCTTTTTTTTTTTTTTTTCGGTAATACCTGCTGGTCAAGCAGCGTGTTTGTCAAATAAAAAAATATGTAGCTTCTTGCTAAGCGAGTTACACTTTTTAATAATTTTTTTTTTTTTTATAATTACATCTCGCTGGCTGGTCGGCAAGCTTGTAAAAAAAAATCCCAACTTCTCTTTATTTTGAAGTTATGCTGTGTGGGTACATTGCATTCCGAAAAGATCACACCGAAAACTCTAAGTCAACTATGTCATAATAACTTGACGAAAGGCCTTCTTCCACTTAGGGCGTGTTTGATACCGAAGAAACTGGATTTCTTGGAAAACAAATGTATTTTTAACATATTTTCTCATGTTTGGTTAATGAATGGAAAATATTTTTTTGAAAAATACTTTTCAAAAAATATCCTTTATTTTTTGCTTGAGATTAAGAAGTACTTTTCAGGAATATAATCTTTTATCCGAAAATTAACCCCCATGATTGATCTTGGACTCGATCCTGACACCTAAATTAGTATAAAACCCGATGACCGTTCCAAAATCCGACCTTGAAATCTGATCCAAGACTTTCAACCTAGGAAATTTTTTCTCAAAAAAAAATTTATTTTTATTTTTTAAAAAAGAGAGGAACTTTCGCATATATAGCCACTAAAAAATAGCATAATTACGTCACATAAATATAGTTTGCTAATTATGATTTGCAGCTACATATTATAGGGAGGAGAGTGGCGAGCGAGCATGGGAGAGGGAGGAGAGAGGCGAGCGAGAGAGGGGGAGAGAGGTGAATTGATATGTCTATCGATTAAATAATTCTATATTATACATATGTATTTGTATATGCTGGCAAGATAGATTGAGAGAGTGTGGAAAGAGACGAGCGAGATTGGGAGAGCAAGAAAAGCGAGCGAGAGAGGGCAATAATTTGTATAATTCACAGGCATGTTTGTATAATTCACGTGTTTTTGTATAATTTAGGAATATAAAGTCTTAAATTATATAAATATAATAAAGCTCGAAATAAAAAATTGACACGAACATAAACATTTGAAATTTAAATAATTATACAAAATATATTATACAAATTACATTATATAAATTAGATTATATAAAATCCAAAACCTAAATGTTTATACGAATTTTTAAAAGTTATACACTAAAAGATTGAATATATATGATGACAAATCTAAAAAATCAAAGGAAATCATTGTCATATACAAAGACAAACAATTGTATACAAATACAATCAAGCGAATTATACATATATAAAAGTGACTAACTATACAAACTCGAAATCATCATCTCATGTAATAATGGCTAATGTCAGATGTGAGTGATAGTTATAGCAAGCTATAGTTATAATGACTAATTAAATAGTATACACTTGCTAAACTAATTCTCTCAAAAGAAAAAATTGACGAGGGAGGGGGAGGAGGGGGGGGGGGGCATAAAAAATGAAAATTTTAAAGTATGTTTAGTTATTTTGATAGGGTGGCATGGGTGGGGTGGGGTAAAAATAATTATTTTTTAAATTTGGGGATGGTAGGGTCCGGGTTATGGGTAAGCAAAAAAATAAAGGATAAAATTGAGTTTTCTAAAATGTTTTCCTTAACTACGGAAGGGAAGTCATTTTCATAAAACATTTTCCAAACATGAGAAAATAGAACAATATTTTTCTCAACACAAAACACACAGTAATATTCATATCCATCTCTAACACCTCATTAATCTCTATATATTATTTAATAATTATGTTTCATCTTTTACCTTAACTTTTCATAGGAGCTCAATTATGGATATGTGACCTAATTTAACAGCAGAGAACAATCAAGTTTATCCAAACACTGTATCCATTAAAATGATACAATACAACACAATACATTATGTAACAATACATAACAAACATCCAAACAAAGTGCTAAGAATCCACTTCATAAGGTGTATTTAGCTCTCTCCTACCATAAGTTCTGAAACTTAAACATGCAATGCTGCATTGCAACAAACCAATTGGACTCTGAGGAACATTTGAGATTAAAGAAGAACTTGGAACTTTAACAAAGCCACTTTGCAAAGACAATTTTTGAATCAATTAAATACACTTCATTTTGTTATCCTGCAAAGTAGAGTAAAGAAGAAAACTTTAGTATAGTTATAAGTTAATGAACATGGAAATGATTAAGATTGAAAAGTTGCAAGATTGATCAAATGTGTACTAAAAATGCGATCATTTTATCATCATAAAAACAAAAAATTGTGTCAAACTCGCTGCATCGACAGCAAAAACTAAAAAAAAATCGCAAACATATCTCGTTGATTGTGCAGTGAGATGAGCATGTATTTTACGCCGCTAACAACAGTTAATTCAAAAACATATGTCACTGCACAGGGATCAAAGGTCTTTTGATTAAATTAAAAATTGAATGACTTTCTGTATTTTTGAGAAAAAAGTGATCATTTTGAGTCCGAACTCTTCATTTACCCCTCCCTTACATTGTGTTTTCTTAAAATTTATTTAACACATCACATTGCACAAATTCAAATAAAACACAGAAGAAGATCAAGACACGGTGAAAAATAGCACTAATTGTTGGGAAAACGCGGACGAGCACAAAAATATATGGTAAAAGTAATGGAAATAAAATGGGAAAATAACGACACCAAGAATTTTACGTGGAAGCCCTTCTGAATAAGGGGAAAACCACGGGCCAAGAGGAGCAATTGATATTATTTATATTTACACACTGTGTAGTCACGAATACAATACTCAAAGTAACTACTACACACTCAAAAGGACAACACTCTTTTGGTTTCCGTCTTACTAAAATATCGCTTACACTCTATTTTTCTTCACAGACTTTTCTTGTATAGTCTATGGAACCTCACTTTGCTCTCCCAATATTTTCTCTCTAACTTGGTGTTTCTACAAATGAGCAAGAATGCTCTATTTATAGAATAATAAAAGCTGCCTATGTCACTAATGACATATGTAAATATAGCAAAGTCAAGAATGATTGCAAATCTTACCAATTTGCCAACCACTGATATACCGTGGTTTCACGGTATTATTAATACTTTTTCCTTAAGTTTAGTGTGTCCAAAAGCCTTTTTGTGCTAATTTTTATATAAGTTTATCTTTGTTTTTCTGGAAATCTATCCAAAGATGAATGCGGAGATTTTGAGCAAATAAATGCAGAAGAGACCACCTACGGAGCTTATGACGGTCCGTCGTGCTTGTGACGGTCCGTAGGTGGCAGTGTAGTGCAGCTGCTGAAGGAAGATGGGGAAGTCTGACCAAGTGTGGAATTACGAAGCTTGTGACGGTCCGTCGTGTCTATGACGGTCCGTCCTGCATGTTCGTCATGAAGTTCAGAGAAGTAATCCCAATACCCATATTCCAAGAGTTGAAGTGTTTTGGAACGAAGACCCTCGACGGACCGTTGTGCCTATGACGGTCCGTCATACTTGCCGTCGAGGGTAATGAAGAGAGCAGCAGAAGAAATTGCATAAGTATGGGACGACGGAGTCCTTGACGGTCCGTCGTGACCACGACGATCCGTCGCGAGGTCCGTCGACCCAGCCGCGTTTTGGCAGATTTCCAGCAAATAGAGTCCTTGTTAAATTAGGTTTTTATTTTTATAATAGTTGAAAAACCTCGTTTTTGGGGTCAGACCTCTGGATCATTGTTAGACTCTTAGATGTTAGACACCGTAGTAGTAAACATTGTATTGTTAGACTTTTGATTATCATTAGACTTTTTGTGAGATTATTGATTACGTTGAATTCTTGCAAGTGATTTTTGGTGATTAATCAAGCAAATTTGGATTTTACTCTTTCTCATTGAAGTAAGTACATGAATTCTTATTTAATATATTTGAATATTGTGATTATGACTATGAGTAACTAAACTTCATAACTAGGGTTGTGGGAACCATAGCAAATAATGAGATAAAACCTAACTAAAATAACAATTCTAGAATGGTGTCTTGCATGTATTAACAATTCTTTCGCTTAGAAGTCTTTTTAACGGATGACAACGTTAGAACTCGCCTTAATGCTACTTGCCGGACCAAGGAGGTAGATAATAGGAAAGAATTATCAACATAGATTTAGTGTATACTATCTAATAGGCTAGTATTGATTGGTACGAGGTAATAACTTAGTCAAATATCGAATAAGATTCTTAATATGAGGTAAATATAAGGGTTAGGATAGCAACACACGTAGCCGGACCAAGGTGCGGAGAGAATTTTCTAGATGCCGGACTAAGGATTTAGAATACATAACTTATCACTTTGCATGCAAGATACTAGGAGAGAATTGTTATAGTTAGAATTATCAAGTTATGAACCTGTGGGGAACACGTAAACCCTAGTTACTTTGAGTATTGATTAAAATCCAACATTCAAGCTGTAAAGTGTCTCTTTCAATTGCGTTAGTTATTTTCATTCATTTAGAAATAGAAAACCCCCCTTTTATTGTTTTTACTTTCCAAGGAAGTCATTGACCAAACAATAGTAATACAGGTTGAAGTTAAGTCTAGACTATTTCCTCGTGGGAACGATCCCAACCTCACTAGTTGGGTTATTTACTTGACACGACCGCTTTACTTCTTATTTGAGAAGTAAATTTGAGCGTATCAATTTTGGCGCCGTTGCCGTTGAAAGTAGCTTTTAGAATTACTTGAACTTATTACTATAGTTTAGTTGATATTTTCTTGATTTACTTTGTTTTATTGTTTTTGATTTTTTTAGAACTATCCTCCTTTTATGCCAAATACATGGAGAGAAGAGAGAACCTTGTTTCCCTACGATCACGAATTAGAGCGTACACTGCGCAATATGAATCGAAACTTGGGAATAAATAATGATGATCCAAACCAGAACATCCCAGCTCCGGTTGATGTTCATGGTCAGTTGTTACCCGATGCTCCGGGTGAACACCAACAGAGGGTACAAAATCCCGCTCCACGGCCCCAAGCATACTACAGAGGCTATGATAACCTAGCAGACTCCGATGGGCCACTGGTTTTGCCTCCTCTACCCACAGGCCACACTTTTGTGGTAACTAGTAGCCTGATGCAAATGCTCACTGCCAGAGGTTTGTTTTCAGGTCTACCCTCTGAGGATCCACATGCCCATATAGCTAAGGTAAGGGCAGTGTCTAAAAGCTGTGTAGGGAGGCCTAATTGGATTTAGATGTTAATAGGTCTCAGAGTGTTTCCTCTCTCACTGGCGGGAGAGAAGCTTCTATGTGGTTCACTGAGCTTCCATACAACTCAATCTTCACTTGGAACCAACTAAGGGATGTCTTCTTAGCACGCTACTATCGGTCTCCAAGAAACTAAACCACAAAGACAGAGTGAATAACTTTGTGGCACTACCAGGAGAGTCAGTTAGTAGTTCTTGGGATAGATTCACCTCATTCTTGAGAAGTGTTCCAAATCACCGTATGGATGATGAGTCATTGAAGGAATACTTCTATCGGGGACAAGATGATAATAACAAAGCGGTGTTGGACACTATCGGAGGTGGATCTTATGGGGAATGTCCTTATGCTGAGATTGCTGAAAAATTAGAGAAAATCTCCCGGAATAATAAAGCTTGGAGTACTAGGAATCTGATACAGGGAGAAACACCTTCGCAGTGCAGTCCACTCACAACCCAGCCACAGATGCGATTCGTGAAGAAATGGCTCAGATGAGAACTGAGCTTGGGTTGGTACTAAAACATGTTACTGGGGGTGTAGAAAAGATAAATGCAGTCAACTACTTGGCAAACCACCACTTCCTAATGATGAATGTTATTATGCGGAGGACACTTATGCAGTAAATGGGCAGACGGGGGGTTTCCGACCAAGCTCCCAAGGCTCAAATCAGGATAATTGGCACCAAGGTCAAGGTACCATGGTTAGAACTATGGTACTATAACGTGAGGGTCATTATGTCCGAGATGGAAACTACAACCGCGACAACAACTTCAACAGGGGTAACTACGGTAACAAAAATGATAGGAATGGGCCATATGTCCCTCCTCAAAATCGTGAAGTTACTCCTAGGGATGGTGGAGATAGTATGGCGTGAGTTGAGGATATGTTGCACAAAATGATGAGGAGGTTCGATGCTAGTGATAAGCACATTAAAGAGTTAAGGTGTGATTTATCTAGTATTGGGCAAAAAGTTAATACACATGCAATATCAAATAAACAGATCGAGTTGCAAATGGCCCAATTATCTGCGACAGTGAACACACGGAAACGGGCACTCTTCCTAGCAACTCTATCCAAAATCCAAAAAATGATGCGCACTGCATGGCGATCACTACTCGGGGTGGTAAGCAAACCATTGACCCACCTATGCCGTCTGATGAGGAAAATGTGAGAAAGGATGATGATAAGGTGGTAAAGGGTAGTGTTGAGGAAGAAAGAGCAATGGAAAAAATGCAGAGAAGTCCCTATGAAGGTAATTCCATGCCTAGACCACCACCACCCTTCCCTCAGAGATTAGTGAAAAAGACCGAGGATGGTAAATATCGGCGTTTTATAACAATGCTAAAGCAACTCTCTATCAATGTCCCTTTGGTAGAAGCTCTAGAACAAATGCCCGATTATGCCAAGTTTATGAAAGATCTGGCCACAAAGAAAAGATCGGTCACTTTTGAGGATGATGATAGCTGCAGCATTGTAGTGCTATAGCTACAAGATCCCTCGTACAAAAGAAAGAAGATCCGGGTGCCTTCACAATTCCACGTACAGTTGGGTCATTACATTTTGCGAAAGCATTATATGATCTGGGGGCAAGCATAAATCTCATGCCCCTCTTAATCTACAAGAAGTTGGGTTTGGGTGACCCAAAACCCACTGCGATGCGGCTACTAATGGCTGATCGGACAGTGAAACGGCCTATAGGGATACTCCATGATGTGCTAGTAAAAGTGGAGCCATTCATCTTTCCGGCTAATTTTGTTATTCTTGATTGCGAAGTCGATTTTGAAGTGCCTATTATTCTTATGAGACCATTCCTTGCTACAGGTAGAGCCTTAGTTGATATGGAAAAGGGGCAGATGAAATTTCGATTGAACAATGAAGAAGCGACCTTCAACGTGTGTAGGACTATGAGGCAGAGTGGTGAGCTCCAATCAGTATCCGCCATATCCAACAAAGAAAAGATGAAGAAGGAGAATGAACAAAAAAGTGTTAAAACAAGAGTTTAGGGTTGGGGATTTGGTGCTTGTAGACAGCTCTGGGTCGCCTTGTCTTCGGGCAAGCTCACGTCCAAATGGAATGGCCCTTACTTGATTACCCAAGTAGTCCCTCATGGATCAGTTGAGTTAAAAGCCAAGGAGGGAGTGCGGTTTAGATGAATAGAGATCGAATATAAAACTCTATTTTGGGCATAAAGCATCGGGGATGAAGTGATAGAGGCATACCATCTTGATGAAGTCTGAGTAATCAAGTGACCCCAGTCGTGCCGCGACATTGAATCAGACGCTTGTTGGGAGGTAACCCAATACTTATAATCTCTTTTAGTAATGGTAGCATTTTTCTACTAATGAGTTTTTAAATTTGCAGGCACATCACCAGGAAATTTTGCAGAAAATTACTCTGCAGCAGTCACTGATGGATACCTCGATGGACCGTTGCGCCTGCGACGGACCGTCGTATGCCTCCGTCGTACCAGGTACGTCTTTCTGTTATTTTCAAACTTGGGCACACACGACGGAACCAACGACGGGTCGTCACAGTTGCGACGGACCGTCGTCGGGGAACCGTCGCGTGATTAATGAGGTGTACCCGACCCGACCCGGTTGGAGTTTATTATATTTTTCCCCATTTAAACTCCCCAACCCCTCATTTCACCCCATTCCTTCATTATTCCTCCCATTTCCCTCTCTTTTCAACTTCCACAATCCCTCTCTCTATGAACCGATCATTGCCCCCCCCCCCACTGACAATTCTCCAAAGCCCTAAAAGTGATAATCTACTAGTCGGAGTTGCTGCTGTGGGTGTCTTCCTGGTCACCGAGTATTTTTCCTTTTTGTTTTCCGCAATTCTAAGGTATGTGTCTCTAATTTCTACTCATTTATCTTGCATTTTTGTTTATTAATTAGCATTAGCTTAGTTGTTCGTGATATGTTCATTTCTTTTATAGAATATTCTGTCTAACCTAGGTTAAAAATATTCGAAATTGCCATGTTTACAACCCTAGACATAAGTGCTTTCGTATTACTAGTTTCCTAGGTGTTGGGTTAGACAAATGTAGGTCCAAAACACTACAAGTTCGATTTGGGTTCATCGGGGATGAATGGGATACACCAGTTCTGTCACTGATCTACAGAATGAGACCCCGATGATGGACCGTCGTGCCCACGATGGACCGTCGTAGGGTCCATTCCAAAAGCCCTAACACCCCACTGCCCCTGTTTTTCCAAGTGTCCCCGAACGGACACATGTGACGGACCGTCGTCTTCACGACGGTCCGTCCTGCACAACCGTTCTGGTTGTCAGAGACCCTGTTTCTGAAGGTCTCTCACTTTTTCTAAGTGTCCTTCAACGGACACATGTGACGTACCGTCGCACCCACGACGGTCCGTCCTATATGACCGTTATCACGGTCAGAGACCCCTCTCCTAAGGGTCTCTCATTGTTTTCCAAGTGTCCTCTGACGGACACCTACGACGGACCGTCGTACCCGTGATGGTCGTCCTTCACATACCCTAATACTAGTCAAGACTCTCCTTCAGGGTTCTCTATTATACATAGTCTAAGTAAGACACGACGGACCTCATGACGGTCCGTCATAGTCACGACGAGCCGTCACCAGGCCCGTCGTGTGTCACTGTTACTATAACAATGACATACTATTTTTCATTTTTTTAGTATGGTTTTTCTTGTCTTGTTTGCAACTATTCGTACTAATATTGATCCTTTACAGGTACTATCTACTATGGCTCCCAAGCAAGATCGAATCTACGCACGCGAGCGATCGAAGTCTGTCACCCCGTCTGCCCGCATGGTCATTGGCTCTGATGATGAGCGTGACCCCGAGTACGTGCCCCCAGGCACTTCCACCCCTTCCCGTGCTACCAGAGCCACACCCAAAAAGGTGGCGTCCGGCATAGTCACTGCCTCCCAGTCTGATGAGGAGCGCACACTGACCGGCACACCCTCTGGGTCAGCCACAAATGAAAAAGGAGCGTCTGGCCTCTTAGGAGTATCGTGGTCAAAGGAAGCCTCCGGCTCTGCTGAGATTCCCGCACCCGCCACCGCTGCAGCGTCGGCCTCGTCTGATGAGGTTGAAAGTTCAGAATCCACATCAGGTTCACCAGCTCAGGCCCCCACCCCAGCCACTGACCATCCCAACCGGTGGTGTGTCGACGGGCAATTTTAAGTCTATCCGATGCCAAGTTCCTGACTGATAAAGGAGTGATGACTCGAACACTCACCTTGGAGCGGTGGGTCCTTACAGGAAGTCTCCCGACGATGCCTGAGATCCACAATCTCTTCACCAGGCATCTCCTGAAGTGGACTACACGTTCGTTGGGCCATTACAGTGAAGAAATAGTCCGAGAGTTCTACACATCCTACGTAGTGACTCTCCGATCACAGATAGATAGGCTGGCTGACCCCGCCAAACAGGCCCCACTGGAGCAGGTCTGAGTACAGGGCGTGCAGGTTGACATTTCCCTGCTGGCCATCCGCCGGTTTCTATACGGCGAGGGTGTTGATGATACTTGGACCCCTCTCACTGCCGAGTTTGACTACCGCTGGCAGATTGTTAAGATGGTCAGTTCCTGCGCGAGCCATCGCTGAGAGAGACCACCAAGAGGTGGATGGACCTGCACCTTGTCAATTGATGGAGAGGGTGCCGACTGGGTGACTGAGCCAAAGGGGGCCATCAAGAAGGCCAACCTCACTTTCACGGCAAAGTTCTTGTGGCTGATGTGTCCGCCACTGCCTTTCCCCCACATCCGTGATAATATCGTTACATGGGATCGAGCAGTGTTGATGGCGGCGATGATAGCCGGGTTCGAGGTGGATTTCGCGTGGCTTCTACAGGCACTCATGCACGAGAGGGCTTTCAAGGTCACTACTACTTAATCTTTCCCGTGCATGATCTTTTCTCTCTGCAAGTCCGCAGGTGTGCCTATATGGCACGTAGATCAGCTCAAGACCTGCAGGGCACTGTTGACGACGGCCTTATCAGAGATGAGGCCAATGAGTTGGCTCCACGCAGAGGGCCCCGTCCAGAGCTGCTCCCACTTGCTGATGATCTTGCTGATACGGTATCCCAGGCCCGCACGACTACACAGGCGGCGTCCACTGACACTACTCCGGTCGAGTCTATCCCGGGTAGTAGCACTGCCCCGAGCTCCTCTCGCACAACCCCTCTACTGGTGCTGGTCCCGCTTGCTAGGGTCCAAAAATTAGAGGCGCAAATGGCTACACTTCTGCATCATATCCAGCTGTGGATGCAGAAGTCTATTACTGAGTCAGAAGAGCGCCTAGAGCGGAAAATGGTCCAGTATACAGAGCGGAAGATCGCTGAGGTTCACCAACACTTGGACGCCTTTGAGTTGAGGGTGCTAGCCCGGCAAGCCCCTATAGTGGACGTGTCGACTCTTCAGGCTGCGGTCGATAGCCTTCGCGCAGATATTGACACGATCTTAGAGGCTAGGGTGCCTGAGTCTGAGGGCCCTTCTGTCGAGCCTGCTGAAGACACAATGTTGGCGGCCCTATTTGCCACTTCAGAGATTCCACCACCTCCCCCTTGAGACATGCCAAAAGGCGTAGGGGTCGAGCAGAGGACGAGGCGCAAGAACGGAAGAAGGAGCGCCGAGAGATGGAGGCTGCGAGGAGAGCCTCACTTGCTGAGGAGGAGGCGCAACAAATGAGAGCATCAGAGTTAGCGGCTGGGGCGTCTAGCTCCCGAACTGTGGAGATTGCATGAGGCACTACCGATGGTGTGGTTGATGCTAGGACACCACTGAGGGTGTCCACATTGCAGAGGACGCGGGTTCCGGGGAACCGGACCCACCAGCTTGTTGATCGACGGTGCTTTGCGCCACAGGTTTGCTTCACCTACCACTCTAGTATTTAAATTTTTACGCATTGGGGATAATTGCATGATTTTTTGTTGGGGGTGGGGTAAATGGAAAGTGAGTGTTAGGGTGAAGTCTGAGTAGCCGAATTCACTATCCTCTTTTGGGGTTTTCTTACCTGTGTTCTTTTTCCCCAAAAGACTGACTACTTTTTCTGTTGAACCGGCATGTCTATATCTTTTGTACATAGTTTAATTCTGGAGCATGATGGCTAAATGATATCCTGATAAATTAGAAAATGATTATGACTAGGCATAGTAACTGATAAATGTGTAACTCTAAGCATGACATAGAGGTACACCATTGCATTACCCTAAGTCTAAAATTCGAACTAGGTGTCTGATAATCTGGTATAGTGATGAGATGTCAAGTGAGCGTGAGGAAGATTTGAATAATTCCACTATTGGTACTGAGCTAGAACTTGCCTGGTTAGTCCTGCTAAAAGTAAGCTGTAAAAGACAATTAGGAAAGGATCATAGGCCCTTATTCAATATAGCCCATTTCTAGCCTAAATAAAAGAACCAAATGAAATTTATCCTTCTTTGATCCAAATGATCTAAGCTTAAATTAGACCTTATTTTTCACCCCAACTGATCTTTTTTGGGAACAATGTGTTGGCCCTGGTCCCTCCTGGGACATGTGCGCCTCAGCTTATGCCAAAAGCATAAGTTGAGGGTGGCTAATGCAGTAAACAACCTTCGTTATGGCCCTGACCCAGCTTTGGGTATTGTGTTTGCCATGAGTTTAGGTGGCTATTATGAGGAATGCTCTGGAAAGTGGGGTTGAAAGAACAAAGAGAGAGAAAGAACAAAAGTAAAGTGACTCAAGAATTAGTCGAAAGAAAAGTAAAGAAAAAGAAAAATATACAAGAAATACAAACAAGAAAAATAAGAGAGTCACTTACACAAATGAAGAAAGAAGAGAAAATAACAAGGTGAAAGAATATGAGAAACTGGGCGAGATAAAATGACAGAAAGTGGAAGGTTTAGCCGATATGTCAAGGAGGGCAAAAAGTCACTAAAGTATACCTAAGTATACCCTACCTGACCCTGAGCCTATGTTTCTAGCCAAAAAAGTCCTATCGTGAATCCTAAGGGTTGTATAGAGAACTTAAGGCAGTGAAAATAAGGGCAAGCTTATGGCAATAGGTATGAATGAGTGTGACTTTGTTCTGAGAGCGAGTGTTCAAAAGTAATCCTTATACTCAAACTGAAATCATTGTGTGAAAAAGGAGGATTTTGTTTTAAAGTGAGGACACTAGTTGCAATACCGGAATTGTTAGCACCTAGGTGAGAAATTGAAGAGGATAGGTGTTAGTGCATGGTGAGTCTGTGTCATGTTCTGATCCCACATAATTCAAGCCTAATAGTGATAGCATGCATACATTTGATGATATTAATCGGGATTGATAGCCAAAATGATTGCAAAGGATGAAACATGGATACTATTGTACAAAGATTTTGTACTGATCATAGTGTGTCGCTTGAGGACAAACAAAGAATTTAAGTTGAGGGTGTTGATATAACGTGGTTTCACGGTATTATTAATACTTTTTCCTTAAGTTTAGTGTGTCCAAAAGCCTTTTGTGCTAATTTTTATATAAGTTTCTCTTTGTTTTGCAGGAAATTTGTCCAAAGATGAATGCGGAGATTTTAAGTGAAGAAATGCAGAAGAGACCACCTACGGAGCTTATGACGGTTCGTCGTGCTTGTGAAGGTCCGTAGGTGGCAGCGTAGTGCAGCTGCTGAAGGAAGATGGGGAAGTCTAACCAAGTGTGGGGTTACGAAGCTTTTGACGGTTTGTCGGTCTGTGACGGTCCGCGTCGTGTCTATGACGGTCCATCGTGTCTATGACGGTCCGTCGTGTCTATGACGGTCCGTCCAACAAGTTCGTCATGAAGTTCAGAGAAGTAATCCCAGTACCCATATTCCAAGAGTTGAAGTGTTTTGGAACGAAGACCCTCGACAGACCGTTGTGCCTATGACGGTCCGTCATACTTGCCGTCGAGGGTAATGAAGAGAGCAGCAAAAGAAATTGCATAAGTATGGGACGACGGAATCCATGACAGTCCGTCGTGACCACGACGATACGTCGCGAGGTCCGTCGACCCAGCCGCATTTTGGTAGATTTCCAGCAAATAGAGTCCTTGTTTAATTAGGTTTTTAATTTCTATAAATAGTTCAAAAAACCTCATTTTTGGGGTTAGACTCTGGATCATTGTCAGACTCTTAGATTGTTAGACACCGTAGTAGTAAACATTGTATTGTTAGACTTTTGATTACCATTAGACTTTTTATGAGATTATTGATTACGTTGAGATGCTTGCAAGTGATTTTTGGTTATTAATCAAGCAAACTTTTGGATTTACTCTTTCTCATTGAAGTAAGTACATGAATTTATTTAATATATTTGAATATTGTGATTATGACGATGAGTAACTAAACTCCATAACTAGGGTTGTGGAACCATAGGCAAATAATGAGATAAAACCTAACTAAAATAACAATTCTAGAATGGTGTCTATCATGTATTAATAATTCTTTCTCTTAGAAGTCTTTTTAACGGATGGCCAATGTCAGAACTCGCCATAATGCTACTTGCCGGACCAAGGAGGTAGATAATAGAAAAAGAATTATCAACATAGATTTAGTGTATACTATCTAATAGGCTAGTATTGTTGGTACGAGGTAATAACTTAGTCAAATATCGAATACGATGCTAAATATGAGGTAAAGATAAGGGTTAGGATAGCAACACACGTAGCTGGACCAAGGTGCGGAGTGACAGTTTCTAGATGCCGACCAAGGATTTAGAATTCATAACTTATCACTTTGCATGCAAGATACTAGGAAAGAATTGTTATAGTTAGAATTATCAAGTTATGAACCTGTGGAAACACGTAAACCCTAGTTACTTTGATTAATTGATAAAATCCAATATTCAAAGCTGTTAAGTGTATCTTTCAATTGCGTTAGTTATTTTCATTCATTTAGAAATAGAAACCCCCCTTTTATTGTTTTTACTTTCCAAGTAAGTCATTGACCAACCAATAGTAATAACAGGTTGAAGTTAAGTCTAGAATATTTTCCTCGTGGGAACGATCCCAACCTCACTTGTTGGGTTATCTACTTGACACGGCCGCTTTACTTCTTATTTGAGAAGTAAATTTGAGCGTATCAACCACCAAATATTTTATTTTCAACTCCAATTACTATTCCTTTTTAACAATTGCTTGTACCAATTGAATATCTAAAGTTGACTAAAAATGGGATGAATTCAACAAATCTCCCCCTCCGGTCCCATTTACTGGAAGAAGGTATCTTCAACTTCTGTAGAGAGAGATCATACCCACAAGTTCTTTGCATAACTCGAACTTGTCTTTTGGTATCATCTTAGTCAGCATATCTGCAGGATTTTCACTTGTGTGAATCTTTTTGACGTGAAATGATTCATTCTCCACTTTCTCACGAATTCAATGATATCTGACGTCGATGTGTTTTGTTCTTGCATGGTACATGGAGTTCTTGCT
The DNA here is from genome assembly GCA_027705065.1 of Solanum peruvianum. Lineage (NCBI taxonomy): Eukaryota > Viridiplantae > Streptophyta > Magnoliopsida > Solanales > Solanaceae > Solanum > Solanum peruvianum. The sequence goes on along the minus strand of JAKWJD010001759.1, from coordinate 39,600,252 downwards.
CAAGTCTATTGCACCTTGGCTATCAAAATAGACAATATACTCCATTTGATTCAAAACATGCTCTTGAAGAAATCGCTTTAGCCATATTATCTCCTTGCCGGCTTCAATAGCCCCAATATACTCAACTTCAGTTGTAGATAGTGCAACACACTTCTGCAACTTTGACTGCCATGATATAGCTCTCCCTGAAAAAGTAAACAAATATCCAGTAGTGGATTTTCTGTTATCAAGGTCACCTGCCATATCAGAATCTGTATAGCCTTTCAAGATGGATTTGATGCTCCAAAACACAAGCATTCATCTGAGCTTCCTCTAAGATACCTGCGTATCCACTTCACAACTTCCCAATGCTCTTTTCCCGGATTTTCAAGATATCTACTGACAACACCAACTGCGTGAGCAATATCAGGTCTAGTGCACACACCGTTGCATACATTAGACTTCCGACGACGGAGGAATATGGAACTTTGGCCATGTTCTCTTTTTCCTCCCTAGATGTAGGACACATCTTCTTGCTCAACTTTATATGACCAGCAAGAGGTATACTAACAGGCTTAGCATTCTTCCTATTGAAGCGCTCCAGTACACGTTCAATGTACTTCTTCTGGGACAAATAATCTTCATTTTATCTCTAAGACGAGTAATTCTCATGCCCAAAATTTGCTTGGCATGACCCAAGTCTTTCATAGAAAAAGATTTACACAACTTTTTCTTCAGCTCATCAATCTTTGAAGTATTCTTGCCCACAATCAACATATCATCCACATATAACAAAAGGATGATAAAATCATTGTTAGAAAATTTTTGTACAAATACGCAATGATTTGAAGAAGTCTTCTTATAGCTTTGCTCCCCCAGAACAGATTCAAACTTTTTACCACTGTCTTGGAGCTTGTTTTAGGCCATAGAGACTCTTTTTGAGTTTGCATACAAAATTTTCTTTACCATCTACTTTGAAGCCCTCAAGTTTTTCCATATAATCTTTCTTCTAGGTCACCGCGAAAGAAAGCCGTCTTCACATCCATCTGCCCAATCTCTAAATTAAGAGTAGCATCCAAACATAGAATTGTGCAAATCGAGGACATTTTCACAACAGAAAAAATATTTCGTCAAAGTCAATACCTTTCCTTTGACCGAATCCCGTAACAACCAATCTAGCTTTGTACCTTGGCTTCAAGTTGTGTTCTTCAACTTTAACTTTGAACACCCACTTTTTCTTCAAACCTCTCATGCCCTTGGGCATTTTCAACTCATAAGTGGTGGTTCTCATGCAAAGACTTCATCTCTTCTTGCATGGATTCAATCCATTGATTCTTGTGCTCATATTCCATGGCCTCCTCATAACATTCAGGCTCTCCCCCGGTCAGTGAGTGACACATACTCATTGGGTGAATAACGGGAGAAAGGAAACCGCTGTCTTGTGGACCTCCGAAGCGGAATATTTGATTCGTCCACAACTTCATGAGCAACAGGATCATCAAAAACAATATCATTGTTATTATCAACATCAACATGTTGATTCAATACATGATTCTGGGCGTCACCATGATTATCAAATCCAACAACATCATGCACACTTGCGTGAGGAACTTCATCATAATGAACTATACCATCAAAACTTGAAGATTCTACCTTCTCTGCTTTGTTAATATCTTCAATTGTTTGATTCTCCATGAAAATAATATCACGGCTTCTCACAAGTTTCTTTTCAATTGGATCATATAGCTTGTAACCAAATTCATCTAGGCCATATCCAATGAAGATTCATGGCCTTGTCTTGGCATCTAACTTTGACCTCTCATCTTTCGGCATATGTACAAAAGCTTTGCAACCAAATACTCTCAAATGGTCATAGGAAACATAAAACTATTAGGTACATCATCTTTGCAAAGCAACAGTAGGAGATATTAATAACATGTGCAGCGGTCAATAAAGCCTCACCCCAAAATGAGTTTGCAACTTTACTTCTGAAGCAAAATCTAACTCTTTCCATCAATGTCTGTTCATCCTCTCAGCCAAACCATTAAGATGAGGAGTATTTGGAGGAGTCTTCTGGTGTCTAATACCTTGATGCTTGCAGTATTCGTCAAATGATCCACAATATTCACCACCATTATCAATAAGAATACATTTCACTTTCTTTCTAGTTTCTCTTTCAACAGAATCCTAAAACTGCTTAAAGACACCTAACACTTGGTCTTTAGTCTTCAAGACATAGACCCAAAGTTTTCTCGAGCAATCATCAATGAAAGTGACAAAGTAAAGTGCAACACTTAATGTCTTTGTCTTCATTGGACCACATAAATCAGAGTGCACTAACTCAAGCAACTCTGTCTTTCTCGAAGGAGGGTATGACATAAAGGAAACTCTATTTTGTTTACCAGTCAAGCAGTGCTCACTTTTTTCTAATTTAGAACTTTGGAAATTTGATAATAATTTCTTTTTGCCTAGAACATTAAGTTCTTTCTCGCTAATGTGGCTAAGTCTCTTGTGCCATAATGTTGAAGAGCTATCGCTCTCAACCGCATTCACCATATCAACACAAGTAGAGGTCGTAGTCCAGTATAGACCACGACGTTTGTTACCACGAGCCACAACCAAGGAACCCTTAATGAGCTTCCATTTTCCATCATCGTTGGTACTAACATATCCTTCATCATCTAAAACACCAACAGAAATCAGGTGCAGACGAACATCAGGAACATGTTTCACATTGTTCAAAACTAGTTTAGTTTCAACACTAGTTTCCAAACAAATTATACTAGTACCAACCACCCTAGAAACAATCTCATTACTCATACTCAAGGTTCCAAAATCACCAGGTGTGTAGGAGAGAAAAAATCCTTCCTTGATGTCACATGAGATGCGGCACCAGTGTCCACAACCCAGCTTGACTCATCACAAGCAATATTTATCATGTTTGCATCAAGAACGGTAACAAGATCTTCGGTAGTGATGGTGGCTAGGAAGTTTTCATTGCCATCTTCTTTAGTGTCCTTTTTGTTTTTGTTCTCCCTCTTCAACTTCCTGCAAAACTTCTTTGTGTTCCCTTTCATGTCACAATGATAGCACTCAATATCCTTAAGTCTGCCTTTGGATTTGCTCCTATTTTGTTCTCTATGCTGAGAACCACAAGTTTTATTTCTCCCCCTGGGCCAGTTATCAGGACATCCGACGAAGAGGAACTTTGAGTTTTTCTTCTCATCTCTTCTCTCGTTCAAGACACTACTCTTGGCGGAATCCATAGTAATCACACCATCCGGAGCAGAATTTACAATGACGTTCTAAATCGTTTCCCAAGAATCTGGTAGGGAGCCAAGTAGAAGCAAGCCTTGAATTTCTTCATCAAATTTGATACCCATAGCAGATAATTGGTTCATAATCCCTTGAAAATTATTCAGATGGTCTGTCATCGGAGAACCATCATGATACTTCAAACTCGACATCTGCTTCATTAAGATCATTTTGTTGTTCCCAGTCTTTGGAGCATACAAACTTTAAAGATGCTTCCATAGGGTTTGAGCATGTATTTCCCCAGAAATATGGTTCAACACATTATCGTCGACCTATTGCGTAATGAATCCACAACCTGTCTATGCAACAGATTCCACTCTTCATCTGTTTTATTTCAAGCTTTACAGTGGTAAATACTGGTTTGTAGAAATTCTTAACATAAAGCAGATCTTCCATTTTCTCCTTCCAAATGGCATAATTAACACCATTCAAAGTAACCATTCTACTTGTGTTTGATTCCATTGTTTTCCCCCAAAAAAATATAGCTATCGCAAATCAAAGTAAATCTTTTTTGATGTGGAAGTTCAGACTATGCTGTAACCACAGAGCATACTCAGATAAAACCTTGGCTCTAATACCAATTTGTTGGGAAAACGCTGATGAGCACAAAAATATATATGGTAAAAGTAATGGAAATAAAATAGAAAAAATAACGACACCAAGAATTTTAAGTGAAAACTCTTCTAAATAAGAGAAACAAACCACGGGCCAAGAGGAGCAGTTGATATTACTATAGTAAGGAATTTTACACTGTGTAGTCACGAATACAATACTCAATGTGACTACTACACACTCAAAAAAGAACAACACTTTTTTGGTTTCCGTCTTACTAAAATATCGCTCACACTTATTTTTCTTCACAGACTATTTTCTTGTATAGTCTATGGAATACCTCACTTTGATTTCAAAATGGTTTTTCTCTCTAACTTGGTGTTTTCTACAAATGAGCAAGAATGCTCTATTTATAGAATAATAAAACCATGCCTATGTCACTAATGACATATGTAAATATAGCATAGTCAAGAATGGTTGCAAATCTTACCAATTTTCCAACCACCAAATCTTTTATTTTCAACTCCAAGTACTATTCCTTTTTAACAATTGCTTGTACCAATTGAATAGCTAAAGTTGACTAAAAAATGGTATGGATTCAACATTATCTGAAATTAGTATTTCGTTTATGTTTTTTCCCTCTCTCAGATGTACCACTTTTACAGTTCTTTTTTTATATAGTTTGTTTCTCCTTTTTTTTTCCCATAATTCTTGATGTTTATTTGTCAAAAAATCGAAAGGACGTAATAGATTTAAAGTTAAATAGTTTTAAATGTATTTAAAAGGTGTTAAATAAGACAGTTCTCTTAAACTCATAAAAAATCACTATATATTATTTTCGGGATAAACATAATCCCATCAATTGAAAAAAATTACAAAAATGTACTACTTAAGGTTTCTATTAACAAATATCTATATACTTATATTAATTACAAACTAAAATTTTAACTTACATACATAATAATATATTTAATTTTTGTATTTGAATTAATTTTTATCAGGGTTTCTCATTCTAACACTTAAAAATTCGTCCCATATTTTGTGGAGTGTTTTTAGGTATTAAATTTATCAAATATTCTCTCTCTTTATACAGATCCACATTTCAAATGTTTGTTTATTTTTCTTATTTACCTTTTTTATGTTTTTGTAGTCATATAATGTTATCATAATAATGTATTCCCTTTTATATAAAGACTAGGTAAAGGGATCCGCGCGAATTACTGGTTTTCAGTACTATATTGAATGGTGTGGTTTTTTCCTGTTTTTATCTTTTTAATTGATAAGTTAACTTTGTATGCATCATATGGTAGTAATGGAATGTATATATGCTGTTTGATTTTTTTTTTTTTGGAAAGAGTTATTATGATGTATATGTTTATAAACTAATTCATCTATATATTTACTTGTCTGATATACTAGTTTTTAGTCACGTGCTCAATTGGGATTTTGTGTGTAATTTGTAATTCATGTCGTCTGAAATTGTAATTGTCTATGTTGTCTACCTCATACTTCCTAAAGTGTCTCGTCAACTGTAGTATATTAGTATCACGTCGGACATAGCAAGTAATCAAATAATCATATGTAATAATAAAACATGTTGTTTGTAGACAGATGACATTGTAAGTGTACATAAGTTTCTGCAGCAAATTAGTATCCCGTTGGACTTAGCAATTAATCAAATAATCATATGTAATAATAAAACATGTTGTTTGTAGACAGATGACTTGTAAGCGTACATAAGTTTCCGTAGCAAGTTCAAGTTATGTATTCTAACACAGTCATACATTAGCTACTTACAGTACAACTTCTACGCCTAATGTTACATGTTTGTATTGGCTTCTCCGATAAAGATATGTAAGTGATTACTTAAAAATGGTCTCTATTATTTAGAAATGTTTGTGGTCTTTTTGATTCAGCCTACCTGGCCGATCTTGTTCTATGTAGGACAGATGTTGTTGTGTGCAACTTTTGTGTCGTCCTTGTTTGGCTTCCATCTCTATCAGGATTCTTTAGTTGCATCTCTACCTATCCGAATGTATGACATTGTGAAATGGTTGTTATGAATTGTATATCTGAATGGTACAATTTCATAGCACGTGTAAAACACAAATTTAAAAAAATACCTCTTCTCTTTCTACCACTCTTTGACATGCATTATCGAAGACTTCTTTGTAAACAATGTTTTTAATGAATGTTTGGTATTTTGTATTGCCATCCGCATTTAGCACCGTTAATCCTTCTCTTGTTGATACTCTAGATATGGCTACATATAGTTGTCCTTGTGTCAATTCTTGTTTTGGTAGATCTAGGCCTACCTGATTTAGTGTTTGTCCTTGGCTTTTATTGTTTTTCATAGTGTAACATGTGGCTAATGAAAGTGCTGCCTTTTTAACTTGAATGACCACTTTGATTCATTACGTGAAAGAATAATTCTTGGAATTGTGACACTTTATCCAAGGTTCTTACTGAAATGATGTTTGCGCTAATAGACCAAATATTAAGATGCATGATAACAAATCTTGTACCATTGCATAGGCCTTCTGTTTGGTTTAGATTCCTCAGAAGCATAAAAGGGATTTCTACTTTTATGTTTATGCCATGGTTAAGGATCACTGGGAAGCATAGGTTCTTTAGGAATTCAGTTGGGTATAGTATATCTTTCTCGTTTGTGTTCACACTTGCTTTCCACACATTCTCTAAGCTATAATATGTTCTTCCTTCCCCTGGTATCATCTGCATAATTATTTTATATAACTCATGTACCATTTCATTTTTAGGTGTAAGGAATGCCCTTCCTTCAAGTATTCCCAGTTGTTCTACTTTTGCAATAGCAATGTATATACCGCAGCCACAATCGGTCTGATTGGATCGCTAGATTGTTCAATGCAAGCATCATGTGGCAGATTAATCATGTCCTTATTAGTAGCATCATAGTTTGATCCCTCACCTACCTGCAACAACCATTTGTCGAATGTAAAATTTTTTTGGCCTCAGTACCTTTTAGTTTTCCAAGATTGAGACACATATTTTCCTTCAACTCATAAATAGAGAAAAAGGACCACACGTGAGAGGAGGTCAGGGCTGCATCAATAATGTCAGATCTAGTTCCTTTTGGAATAACCGGTAGTATTTATCGAAAATCTCCATCACATACGACTGTTAGGCCCCCAAAAGGTTTATTCATGGGTTCTATACCTGTCTCTGAATATGTCCCTCAAGGTCCTGTATAATGCTTCAAAACATAATTTATTTGCCATTGGTGCTTCATTCTAAATAATCAGTGATTTTTTTTAAAGTTCAGCTAGTTGGCTACCTTGTTTTATATCACATGTTGTCTAGGTAGTGACATCCAATGGAATATGAAATCTTGAATGTGTCGTCCTTCCATTTTGTAATAACAAAGCTGCTACACAAGAAGTCGCAATGGGTAGAACTATTTTTGTTTATGATCGTAAGTGAGAAATTATTCTATTCCACAGAAATATGTTTCCAATACCACCATGGCGATGAAGGAATATTAATCTGCCTTCTTTATTATGTACGGATGTTATTATTGCATCATAAGCTTCACACTGACAACTATTTAATTGTGCATAGGATTTTGCATGCTCCCGTTTAAGTGCATCTGTGTCATAGTCGAGCTCCTCTTTTATTAGTCGATTGCCTACAGTGCGAAGTAACGGCGAATCTGGAAGGGTCATGTCATCTATGTCTTTCAAAATTTCCCCATATTTAATAGGATGCTTTCAATCTCAACCAATGACTATGCCTCAATTGGTTATCATTTAAATGTAAATCTTTCATGTGAAATCTCTTTTTCTGAATCGATGTTATATCTTCTGATAATATTTCATAGTTATTATTCCATAGTTGTCTTGCATCAAACATTTGACAGTGCATAAGAATTGTTACAAGGAGATGTCTCAATTCATTACAAGTGGCCCAACCCGTAGCCTCCACGAAGCAGTCACTCCATTCTTTATCATCATCTAATAATCCTAATGAGTAGCAGGACTGTATAAGTTTTATGTCGTACTCTGTTGACTGTTCTTATGCTTTGGAAGGAAGTGCACCTTTTGACAAAATGAAGAATCATGCGCATATAAAAACAGTCTCCACTGGCGGGGTGCAAAGTAGATTCTCCAAACTGCTCTTCCCTTCTGCCTCCTGGTCCATTTTTCTCTCTCTTGTATTCCATACCATCTTGTTGTAAAATCGGAATATGTCATCTCTCAGCATCGACATTTTCCCTGTTTGCTTCAAATCACTCTATGAATTTTGTTTTTTATATCAGGTCTGCTCAGGACGCGTTCAGCCCTCATTGATTCTTCAAATATTATGGTGTTTTCCCCCTCTAAACGGAGAGGTAGTCTCTCACTATTGGTTCCTTGTGATGTATGTCAAATTGAAAAATCATATAGCAAGCTTTTGTAGACGATATTATATATATATATTATATATATATATATATATATATATATATATATGCAATCTAGGTACTTTTTGATCTCATCATTGTCTGCTGTACTTCACTGACCTTGAGTAATTGCATGCTTCAACATTATATGTGCATCAAATATGACAAACAAGTTCCTGGTGTATGGAACAACATAGTTGTTGTCTAATTTTATTCCATTTTCCTTAACTTCAATATCAGTGTTCCTTCCCTTGTTAATTGGGAATCTATCCAAACAAAAATTGGTATGGTCTTTGTATTTCTTTGGAAAACTTTTTGTGCACTTGCCCTGTTTCATACATGGGCATTAAGGATTCAAGTCTCCACACGGTCCATGAATCATAAAGTTTTTGACTGCATTATAGCTAGTTGGGTCTTCTGCAATATCAGGAATTTCTGCTGATATCAAGTATTGCATTTCATTAATTTTAGGCCATTTTGGGTTGCAAGTGAACGTAAGGAACAAATCTGGGTAACCAGCCCACCTGCATATTGCCATTGCATCTTGATAATTTTGTGCCCTGTATCGTGGTCCCCTAGTGTGAGACAAAGGTAGTATAATTGTTTTCCCAACCCTTGAACAATCTGAATCTCCATGAACAATAACATCGATCAATCCCCCTAAAAGATCTACTCGTAGTTTTGGTTGATTATTTCGAATATACCGAAGTCTTTCTTCTTCAATTGCCATGTAACCATCCACAATGTATTGTTGCAACAACCTTCCAGCTTGTAGAAGAGTGTGTCATTCATTAATCCATTGTTGTATTCTTAAGAAATAATATTGCCTCATGCTCAAGCAGTTCCTTGCGTATGATTTGTTACGTACATCCACCAATGGAATTCCAAGCCTACATCCATCTTCTCCATATGGGTGCATTAATGGGTAATTCATGGCCATGATAGATGGGTGTAAATTGGTGATTTGTTTCAGACCATTTTTCCGATGTTCTATAATAACATTGCTCTAAAAGTGTGCATCTGTATGTTCTCCAATTATTAATCCTTCCACGTCTAAAGATGTTAGTGCATTGTATTATCGGCCATCGTGGCACCATTCTGATAGGAGGCGCAGTTGGAATACAAGTTCTGCTTGTTGTCGATATCTATCCCTTGCCATTGGGAATATTTTACAAAAACATTATGGTCATAATGCATTTTAGATATTCCCCGTACAATTTCTTGATCAACTTCCTTATGCCGCATAGTATTGATTCTATTATCGATCTCATTGTCAGTATCATATATATAGAGTTGAGAAAATTGTGGGTTTTTACCAGGTTCCGGTAATAGGGAGCCAATGTGATGAAAAATTTGACCACTGATCCTAAATATGTAAGGTCCTTTAAACGATTCATTGTTTTGACTACTCGGCCTCCTATGGATGTAAATGCAAACATGGAGTTACATTCAAATATATTTTCTGAAACTTATACCAAGTTGGTCAGAGTCTGTGCCCAATATATTTTTGAGGTAGATTGGAGGTTGACACAGTAATGGCAGCTGAACTCGGCCTTCCATACAACAAAATCTGAATTTTGGTTGTCTTGTATTTTCACTTTTGTCCATCCGTTCTTCATACCATAAAAAGGTTCCACAATGTTGGCAGTTGTATCGTGGAGGTCCCAATTTTAATCTTGAATATTCATCTACAACATAATTTAGTTAACAATCAATTGAAATAGGTGCATGCAATAATAATAATGTTGTACACCCATTAATGGGTTAGGGGTGTGTGACGGTTGTCCAAGACAGAAAATAAGTACTTGTACTCTGGCCAGTAATTAGCCTGATGTGGTCAATTGGTTCATACATGGAAATTGAGCATCTTCCTCTTTGCCCTACTGGCGATTTAGATGCCAGTGCATAATGGTTACCTGAAAATGTTATCATAAATGTATACATTCAGTATGTATGTAACACATTGTTGCGCTAACTATTCTTCCATATTTATGGTTCATAACTACGATTAATTATTTTATGTTAATGTATGTTGTAGCTTTCTATATATAAGTGTTTTACAGGGTTATGTAATAGCAAGTATGGTCTGTTTCAAATTGTGAGGTGGGGAGTATATAGTAATATCAGACAATATCATCTTACCATTCTTCTGGTGTATCGTTTCTCCTGGCGCGCAGTTTGTTAAATTCAACAAATTGGCAAAGCTTTTCACAAAATGTAGTAGTTGCTGCATTTTCTTTATTGGCTGATACTTATATTTTGGCTGATTAACGTGAGCTTCCTCTTTAATCTAGCAGAATGGCCTCTGAATCTTTTGATATGGTTTCTTTCCATTCTCTTACGAGTGCAGTCTGTTCGTTTTGCATCTTGGAAATCTTCGTTGCAGCATCCTATCTTGTAGTGCTAAATCCGGTAGTAGTTGTTGAAGCAATATAATCTCTGTGGGTATATTAGCAAAGTCTTTGAAATCTCTAATATGTATTTGATCAATTCCATTTGGCATGTTTCATACAACTCTGGAAAACATTTTATTAGTGCATATAAGTGGATACAGTAACGATAGTGTACGCCTACCTACTGAAATGAGGTAACATAATTTGTACTTTGTATTTGATAATATACTTAAATTAATAATATGTTTTTTTGGAGATCATCGACTTTACTGTTGCTCATTGTATTGTATGTTTCTCATTATGCTTAATAGGTCAATATTCAGGATAGTAGTAATTTTTCAATCATTCTGTATTTTTGATGTTGAAAATTTGGAGAAGCAAAGATCGCCTCTATTTGAAAAATGAGTAGCACAAAAGTTGTACAAAATATAGTTAAATGACCAAATATCAGGTACAATTCACCGCATCGATGGATGAATTTATTCCTGCAAGAGGCAAGTCAGACGGTGCAAAATATGATACATGAACTTCTTATCTCCACTAATCCAATATTTCATTGGTGTAGGCTGACCTTTTTATGTATTCTCCGGATGTTCAACACGGGTGAGAATTGGTCCTTTGTTATGTTGTTGGTTCATGTAACTTGTGTCCACCTGTACCTCTGTAAGGTTTTCTTTCTTCCACGAATTTTACAATAGTTATATAAAACACATTGTCTAAATGTGGTTATTTAGTACCAGTACCTTGGGAACTGGGGTATAATTTCCTACTCCTATCCCAAGGGCCGTGCGTCTCTCTTGTGGTTGTTGACCAAGATGGAGATAGTACACTACTGGATGTTGCTTTTGTGGAGTATGTGTGAATTAGAATTCCATCCGATGTAATTGCCCGTGGTTGTAATCAAATTGTAATTTGGATAAGTAATTGTATACTCTATTCTTATTATATTTCACTTGAATGCAGTGGAAGACATGAGACAGTGACTTAATCTTTGAATGTACACATCGTTTCTATGTTTGGTAGTGTTTGTGAATATATTATCAACGTTAGGGGCATTTTAAATTGTTCTCCTGAGAAGTAACAGTCAGCAAAATAACTGACATACGACAGTTTCTGTTATGCCAAAGTACACAACCTTTGGATTTTCACGTGTAATAATTTCATTTCAGTTTCACCATCGGTCGTGCCGTTACGGGTTAACTATTGCTTTGCTTCACTGAAATTATCAATTAAATTGTTTATCCTGTTCTGACTGTATTTTAATTTCTACAAGTGCAACTATTGTTTATATATATAACTTACATTGTGAATTGTCGCTTTTACTCATACACTACGTATATCAAACTCTCGCCTAAACAAAGATTTTGTTGTCGATTCTTTAGTTTTAAAATATATTGGGATGACGATTATTTAGGTGTAAGATTGTGTGATTTTATAGTTAAAATATATAAAGGATGTGAAAGTTTACTGTTTTTATTGCACTAACTGGAAGAATAAAAAATTAAATTGAAGATAGTTTATGTTTATTCATTCAATGGTGTAAGGTTATCAACCATACAGAAGAATATAGAAATTCTACTCTTATCTTTTTTAAAACAAATTCCTGCTTAATTGTGTTCACTTTCTACATCTTGCTGGTATAGTGTTGCAACATAGATCACTATGTCCGATAAATGATAGAAGGTGGTGAATATGCAATTGACGCAGTTTATATCTCCAAAGTTAGTATCGTGTAGTATGTCTCGTCTATATAACAGAAGAAACACCATGAAAAATGTCTGCTTAGTTTGTATGTATTAAAAAAAGCTTTTGTCATGTACTTGTGTATGTTTTAGAAAAAATTCAAAAGCATAGGATGTCTCACAGGCATGAACATTCAAAGTGAATTTGAATTAATAGTTTTGAGAAGAGAGTGATAGATTGTAAACTCATTCTAGCGCTAAATCTAATGGGGTAAGAGTTCTCTGTGGCATGGTGTCTGCGAACACTGTGATTTGAACATTCCAATTGGTAAATTTCGATGTCTTTTCTCAAGAAGCTAAATTTGGAAAATTAAATATCTCATCACAAAATTAGTTGGATATGCTTGACACCATTCAAAACTTAATCCTTTTCATACTATATTTATTTCTATCACTTCAGCATGAGTTCCCACCTATTTGCTACCTTAGTGACTTGAACTAAGAACCAAAGGTTAGAAGGAAGGGGTACTCATCATTTGGAATTCAAATAATATAGATATTCAGCAAAGACCGTGTTAATAGAGAGATTCAAGACTAAGTTTACACAATGTATCACAAGAGTAGGCAACTAAATTATTATCTAAGCTTAGCATATTCGTTTTGTAAGAGTTTAATTTATTTTACTACTACGTTTGCATATTAATGTTAGTTGTGTTATTAAATCCATCCTAAAAAACTTATCATACTATATTGCTAGCAGTTCCATTTTTTTTGCTCGAAGTACTCATCCATAAACTTATTGTAACGCCAGATTTAATGGGGGTAGTAGTTCTATATGGCATGGTGTACATGAACACTGTGATTTGAACATTCCTATCAGTAAATTTCAATGTGTTTTATGAAGAAGCTGAAACTGGCAATTAAATCTCACATCCCAAAATTAGTTGGATATACTTTGTTGCCAATCTGTGTTAAGAAAATCAGAAATTACTAGTTGTAATAAATTATTCAGAAACACAAAGTAACTGAGATTTTTAGAACCAGTAAATAAGATGAACAGAAATTTATTTGTAAAAAATAATTTAATCTGTAAAACTTACCAGAATGTTGAATACTCTTTTATTTCTCTTTTTAGGAAGAAAATCAAGTCCACTAAATTCACAGTGTCCCCTTAAGAAATTATTCCCCTCTATTATCCGAGGTTTGATTTGGAATATAACCTCCCAGGGTAAAATGATCTTAATCAGTAGAGTATAGATACCAAAAACTCTACCGTCAGCGAATCAATCCACAGCAGGAAAGTACACGAAGAAATATATGTTTTAAGAAGAAGGAAGATTAGAAAATTCGTTAGGAAATATTCTGAATACTGAATGGTATTTATAGGCAAGAATAATATATTCTGAAAGGTTGCTACCCTTTCAGAATTGACACGACCATTAATGAAAGGTTGCAAACTTTCAAATGGTATTGACTGTTCCTGAAAGTTGCAACCTTTCAGAACAGTCATGGCGGGAAATTTTGAATATAACGGAATTTAAAACGGGTCACTCGCGTGGATCCGAGTCGGGTCGGGTTAACTAAAAAGTTGAAAACATTTCGGTTAAATTCTGTTATCAACTAATTTATTGAAAATAATTTTTGGCCATTTAAATTAATTAATAAATAATTAAAATAAATTTTGTCCAAAAAATTATCTCTCGATCGATCATTTGCCAATGCCAAAGGCGAAGCCGAAGCCGAAGCGAGCGAGCGACGACGACGACGGCGCGAGGGGGGTCCCTCTTTCCAACCTTTTTAACAATTAATAGGAGTGTTTATTTATTTAAACTCTCCTATTTTCATTTCCATTACCGATGAGGGACTATTGCCTTTTTCAATAAAGCATTAGAGGACTTTTCAAGTTCCAACCTTTCAAGTTCTAAACTTTTCAAATTCCTCTCCTTCCCTCTATTTCCCATCAATTCTTGCTACATACCCAACAATCCCCCACATTGATGGGGAATAGTTATAACATAGGAATGCACGGACAATTGTGTACTTTACAAGCAAGGATTAATTGCATCTGGATAAGTAGGTTTCCCCTTGGACTTTCCGTAGTGAACATATGTCGGATATACTCGGTCAATCGGTAGATGTGATATCTTTGAACCGTCGAACTTTGGTGTATACCTAGACAACCATATGTCACACAATTAACCCTTTACTGTTTATGATTCTTACGGTTGTGTTCGTTTCAGCCATGAACACCTCCTGGTTTCATGAGTGTATAGAGAATAGGCTTTTGACATAAAATTCTCTTTGAAGCGGCTTCCACTTCACACTTACATAGGTGATTTCTAACCGTGTCATCTCGTAGATACACTATTTGGTCAAATCTACCAAACTTAGCAAATCATTAAAAACTTTAAGCTTTATTACCTCATTAACAAGCCTTAAAGTTTTAACCTTTTCCTGAACATTGTCTTCATCATGAGAATGGATTGAGTTAATTGACAATGTCGAACCGTCAGCCACAACTTTGTTTTTCTCCTTGAATCTAGCTCTTGGGATCTCTAGTCTGCTAGATAGAGCTACCGTCATGCTGACTTGTCCTAAGCCGTAAACCCATTCCCTTAGATGATCTTTCAACTGCCTCTCTCACTAGGCCTTTCGTTAGTGGATCTGACACATTATCGCTTGACTTTACATAGTCAATTGTGATAATTCCACTAGAGAGCAGTTGTCTTATGGTGTTATGTCTACGTCGTATATGACGAGACTTCCCGTTGTACATAACGCTCCCTGCCCTACCTATTGCTGCTTGACTATCGCAATGTATGCAAATTGGTCCAACAGGTTTGGGCCAGAGTGGAATGTCCTCTAGGAAATTCCGGAGCCATTCCGCTTCTTCACCAGCCTTATCCAAAGCAATGAATTCAGATTCCATTGTGGAGCGAGCAATACATGTCTGTTTGGAAGATTTCCAAGAGACAGCTCCTCCACCAAGTATGAATACATAACCACTCGTGGATTTTACATCATTTGACCCGGTGATCCAATTTGCATCACTATATCCTTCAATCACAGCAGGATATTTATTATAATGCAAAGCATAATGTTGTGTCCATTTTAGATAACCCAACACACGTTTCATAGCCATCCAGTGAGTTTGATTCGGATTACTAGTGTACCGACTCAGTTTACTAATAGCACATGCTATATATGGTCGCGTGCAATTCATAATATACATTAACTTCCCAACACTCTGGCATATTCCAATTGAGAGTCACTTTGACCTTCATTCTTTTAAATGTACAACTTAAATCAATTGGAGTTTTGACTACATTGAAATTCAAGTAATTGAACTTATCCAATACTTTTTCAAAATAATGAGATTGAGATAATGCTAATCCCTGGGGAGTTTTGATAATCCTGACCCCTAAGATCAAATCAGCAACTCCTAAGTCTTTCATATCGAACTTGCTGGATAACATGCGCTTAGTAGCATTTATATCGTCAATTTCTTTACTCATTATTAACATGTCATCAACATACAAACAAACAATGACTTCATGATTCATAACGTTTTTAATGTAACACATTTATCACATTCGTTAATCTTGAATCCATTTGCCAACATTATTTGATCAAATTTAGCATGCCATTGTTTGGGTGCTTGTTTGAGTCCATAAAGTGACTTCACAAGTCTGCACACTTTCTTTTCTTTAGCAGGAACTATAAACCCTTCAGGTTGTTCCATGTAAATTTCTTCCTCTAACTCTCCATTTAAGAAGGCTGTCTTTACATCCATTTGTGGATTTTAAGATCATGCACTGCTGCTAGTGCTATTAACGTCCTAATTGATGTTATCCTTGTTACTGGAGAATATGTATCAAGTAGTCCAGACCTTCCTTTTGTCTGTACCCTTTGACTACCAGTCTAGCCTTATATTTGTCAATAGTCCCATCAGGTTTCATTTTCCTTTTAAAGATCCATTTTGATCCTAAAGGTTTATTTCCTGGAGGAAGATCAGTCAATTCCCAAGTGTGATTGCTTAAAATTGATTTAATCTCACTATTGACTGCTTCTTTCAAATAAGTTGACTCTGACGAAGACATAGCTGCTTTAAATGTTTGAGGCTCATTTTCAAGCAATAGTGCTACAAAATCTGGTCCAAAAGAAACAGATTTTCGTTGTCGAGTACTTCGCCTAGGTTCCTCAATAGTTAGAATATTTTCCATTGATTCTTCTCGTGGTCGTTTAGGTCTTTCACTTCTTGACTCACTTTCAGTTTTATACGGATAAATGTTTTCAAAAGACTCTGCATTATCTGATTCAATTATCGTATTAACATGAATCTCAGGATTATCAGATTTATGAACCAAAAATCGACAGGCTTTACTATTCACAGCATACCCAATAAAGACACAATCTATTATTTTGGGTCCAATTTTAACCCTCTTAGGTAAAGGAACCTCTACCTTGGCTAAACACCCCCACACTTTGAAATATTTCAAGTTGGGTTTTCTTCCTTTCCACAACTCATATGGAATTGATTGTGTTTTTCGTTGGGGTACTCTATTGAGTTTTATTAGCTGTAAGGATGGCTTCCCCCCAAAGATTTCGCGGTGAACCAGAATTGATCATTAAGGCATTCATCATTTCCTTTAATGTTCTGTTCTTCCGTTCTGTCAAACCATTTGACTGTGGTGTATAAGGTGCAGTAGTTTGATGAATAATACCATATTCCAAACATATCTCTGCAAAAGGAGATTCATATTCTCCACCCCTATCACTTCGAATCATTTTTATCTTTAGATTCAATTGGTTTTCCACTTCATTTTTGTATTGCTTAAATGCATCAATTGCTTCATCCTTACTATTAAGCAAATATACATAACAAAATCGAGTGCAGTCATCAATAAAAGTTATAAAGTACTTTTTCCCACCACGAGATGGTGTTGACTTCATATCGCATATATCTGTGTGAATTAAGTCTAAAGTTTTAGAATTTCTTTCAACAGACTTGTAAGGATGTTTAACAAACTTACTTTCCACACAAATTTCACATTTCGACTTATCGAATTTAAAATCAGGCAATACTTCTAGATTAACCAATTTTCGCAAGGCTTTGTAATTTACATGTCCCAAACAGGCATGCCATAAATCACTTAACTCCAATAAGTAAACAGAAGCAGAATTTTTATTAATACTATCAATAACCATTACATTTAGTTTGAAAAGACCCTCATTGAGGTAGCCCTTTCCTATAAACATTTCATTCTTACTTATTACAGCTTTATCACTAACTAGGACACACTTAAACCCGTTCTTAACGAGTAGTGCAGCAGAAACTAAATTCTTCCTTATAGTAGGGACATGCAGAACATTGTTTAAAGTCAACACTTTGCCGGATGTCATTTTCAACATTACTTTCCCAGTTCCTGCAATCCTTGTTGTTGCTGTGTTTCCCATGAATAAATCTTCATCGTACTCAGCAGGAGTGTGCGTTGCAAAGGCTTCTTTTGCAGAGCAAATATGTCTAGTAGCACCTAAGTCGAGAAACCACTCCTTGGATTTCCAACTAAGTTACATTCTGATATCATTGCACACAAGTCATCTGCATCTTCCATCTTTTCCACGATGTTTGCTTGACTTTTGCCTTTGCCTTTGTTTTTGTCCTTTCTTGGAGCATGACAATCAGAAGATCTATGACCAGCCTTGCCATAATTATAACAGTTGCCTTTGAATTTCTTCTTGGCCTGTTCTAACTTCTGCCCGTTGGACTTCTTTCTCTTTTTGTCTTTGGTAGGAGATTCTTCAACAATATTAACTCCAATGATTGTTGAACTCTTACGCGACTTATTTTCGGCATTTCTGTTATCTTCCTCAATCTTGAGACGAATCACAAGATCTTCAAGCTTCATTTCTTTACGCTTGTGCTTTAGATAATTCTTGAAATCATTCCATGGAGGAGGCAACTTCTCGATCATTGCAGCCACTTGAAAAGCTTCATTTACTACCATATCTTCAGCAATCAGATCATGGAGAATAAGTTGAAGTTCCTGCACTTGTGATCCAACAGTTTTACTATCTACCATTTTATAGTCTAAAAACTTTGCGACCACAAATTTTTCAAGCATGCATCTTCTGTCATATATTTCTTCTCAAGTGCATTCCACAACTCTTTTGAAGTTGTTATTGCACTATAGACATTATATAAGTCATCCTCTGAAGCACTCAAAAAATGTAACCTTTACATAGGAAGTCTAACTGTTTCCATGCTTCAACAATCTTAAATTTTTCCCTGTCTGCATATCATCAGCAGGTACTGGAGTATCTTCACTTGTAAATTTCTGCAGACCAAGAGTGGTAAGAAAAAAATACTCGTTGCTGCCATCCTTTGAAATTCACACTGTGAATTTTCCCGGTTTCTCTGCTTGTGATACAAGAGTTCGGGTTGGTGCAGCAACAGCCACTGTAACACCACTGTTTTCCATTTCTGATAAACAAAATTGATACAATATAAGTAAGCAATAAATTATAATTGCAGACTTAAAGGAGTGTAAAATCACAAAGATTTTTGTCTCCACCAGAAACACAGATTTAAATAATTTCCTTAAGATTGTTGCCAATCTGTGTTAAGAAAATCAGAAATTACTGGTTGTAATAAATCATTCAGAAACACGAAGTAACTGATATTTTTAGAACCAGTAAATAAGATGAACAGAAATTTATTTGTAAAAAATAATTTAATCTGTAAAACTTACCAGAATGGAATACTCTTTTATTTCTCTTTTTAGGAAGAAAATCAAGTCCATGAATTCACAGTGTCCCCTTAAGGAAATTATTCACCTCTAGTATCCGAGGTTTGATTTGGAATATAACCTCCCAGGGTAAATGATCCTAATCAGTAGAGTATAGATACCAAAAACTCTACTGTCAGCGAATCAATCCACAACAGGAAAGTACACGAAGAAATATATGTTTTTAAGAAGAAGGAAGATCAGAAAATTCGTTAGGAAATATTCTGAATACTGAATGGTATTTATAGGCAAGAATAATATATTCTGAAAGGTTGCTACCTTTCAGAATTGACACGACCATTAATGAAAGGTTGCAAACTTTCAAATGGTATTGACTGTTCCTGAAAGTTGCAACCTTTCAGAACAGTCAGGCGGGAAATTTTGAATATAACGGAATCTAAAACGGGTCTCGCGTGGATCCGAGTCGGGTCGGGTTAACTAAAAAGTTGAAAAATTTCGGTTAAATTCTGTTCTCAACTAATTTATTGAAAATAATTTTGGCCATTTAAATTAATTAATAAATAATTAAAATAAATTTTGTCCAAAAAATTATCTCTCGATCGATCATTTGCCAAAGCCGAAGCCGAAGCCAAAGCGAGCGAGCGACGACGACAGCGCGAGGGGGGTCCCTCTTTCCAACCCTTTTAACAATTAATAGGAGTGTTTATTTATTTAAACTCTCCTATTTTCATTTCCATAACGATGAGGGACTATTGTCTTTTTCAATAAAGCATTAGAAGACTTTTCAAGTTCCCAACCTTTCAAGTTCTAAACTTTTCAAATTCCTCTCCTTCCCTCTATTTCCCATCAATTCTTGCTACATACCCAAACATACTTGACACCATTCAATACTTAATCTTTTCAGAATTTAAGTTTGACAATCCTTAATGAATGTAGATAAGTGTAATCAAATACTCTCGAAGAAAAATTCAACTTAAACAACATTAGCACTTGCATAAGAAGAAGAGGAAAACCCCAAACTAAATAATATTTTAAGATTAAAAAATTCATCCATTACAAAGATATAATAAAATAATGAATTACCTTAATACATTTTTTGAGAATCGAAATTGACCATATAAGAATAGGTAATTTACCATATATGTGATCATCTCAATGAACTTATTAAGGAATTTCATGAAAATAGTCTGAGTAATTTCAGGTGTTATAACATTTTTATTGTAGGTATGGTATATCTGATGGGTCTGGAATCCAAATAATACTCCATCAATTTCAATTTGTTTGACGTACTTCCATTTTCACACGCAAATATCTTTTTCCATACTTCTGAATTGTGACATGGTGTTTGTCGTGATGGACATTATTATTCCTGAAGTCTTTTGGGGCTATTTTGATTAAATTGTTTTCGAACAATTGAAACCAAATCCAAGTATGTAACATTGTTCTGTTTCATTCTCGAGGGAGATATTGCTCGTATTGTTGTTGAAATATCTGAATATTTCTATTCAAATACCATCAATCGACTGAGTAAAGTAGCAGACATTTGCTATGCTGTTGTAAGGCATATTCCATGCTTCACTACATACAAGTGACAATGATCCATGTTTCATCTGATATTGCCAAAGATAGCTAATTAGTCTAAATATAAGATTTTTTTGGATTTTGCTAGGAAAAGAATCTGAATATATAGTCTTATTTGCGATCATTTCTATCGAGCAAAACCAAACATGTTATTTCTGGAAGGCATCGTCAATGATATGGAATTTTGCACCAGGCTTGCTAGAGAAGAATCTGTAATTGTTCTTCATGGTTATTTCTGAAGTTGCAGTACTCTATAACATAATCGATACGTAAAGGTAATTTTATGCGCAATATTTAAAATTCAATGCATTGTAGGGGAAGCAGTTGGATTGAAGAATTGGGTAAGATTAACTTTTGTTGTGAATATTTCAGCTCTGATTATGGCCGTTGCCGGATGAAAGAATTTTTTTCAAAAATGCCACACAGCAATAAGCCTTTTTTCTTCTGTGAACTTTGTCATTCTTTGTGCAACACCCATGTGGGTAATCATTACAACTGTCAGATTGCATTGCTGGAGGAAGCGCATGTAGTATGTAGTAAACATTGTTGATTTACATTCGATATAACAATACAAAGTAACATAATTGTATTCAATAATCTACATATGCAACATTCTGTTTTGTCAAAGCCATTATTATAGTTACTAATACATGCGCTGATACACATCCCGAAAGAAACTACTTTTTTGGTGAACTGCTAATAGTAGCTACATTAAAGTAGCGAAATGCTCTATTTTACATTTGTCTTGGTGGTGGTAAAGCTTTCATCGTCGTCCTCTAAGTATAGGTTTCTATTCTTCTTCTGTTTTCTAGTAGAAACTCTTCTCTTGAAGTTGGGATCAGGTTCGTCATCTTAATCTTCTACCGGAAAATCATTGGTGTTAGATCCATCTGCCTTCCATTCACTCGGACCATTTTTGTCTTTCATTTGTCCTTTACCCTAAAAATTTAATAAACTCAAACATTCTAACAATATAAGGGTTACTGTATTTTTGCAATTGCTGCATTGAAAATGTCCATTACGTAGGTGTTCGATAGTAGGGTAAACTATACTACTTTACCTTAAAATCTGGGTTGACGTTGTAAGGCCGTGACACTTTCTCATATGGAATGTCAAGTTGTGACTCTATTTCAGTTGCTCCTGTGATATTTGTCGTTATGTATGATAAGGCTTCTCCTCTTTTTGATGTTTGTAGTTTGAAATGTTTTGCTGCAACTGAGTTTGTTATTCAGGTTTCTTGCATGAACTGTTGTTGTCATGACCGGGGAGCACCCTTAGAAGTAACATGGCGTACTTGACTTTTCGGAGGTCTTATACTTACTCATAGTTATCATTCATCACATTCTCATTGGTAAATTAGTTGAAAATTTAAAACTTTTCATAACACATCATATGCTAGAAACTTCACTTCATATATATAAAATATCATAAGTACATTTTATAGACTCTAGTCTCTTTTTGCCATCCAGACTCAACATCATTAGAGTATATTAGGGACACGACCCTTACAACATAATCATAAGTATATAATTACAAGACTTAAAAGATAACTTGACATAGGACATCCTTGGATCTTAAGGATTCCTTTTGCTTGAGCTTGAGAAACACATAACAAGCTCCTTTATTATAGAAACATCCTTTAAGCATCCATAACCTACACTTTGTGTAAAAAATAGAGAAGAATGGAGTTAGTACAAGAATGCACTAAATATGGCAATCATGCAAAAACATGCATTTAAAAGGGACATTTTACTTGAAATCATATTTCATGCCTTTTTGAGAAAATCTTCATAAAACCTTTATACAATAAGCATTATATAATTTACATACTTCATATAGGCATATTTCATGGTCAAACATTATAGAAAATCATAAAATACATTTAAGACATTTCTGAATCATTTTACAGCAAGCTCCCTACACTTGACAGTGAGCATTTTCTCTTAACAATGAACTTCTTTCTTTCAACCTATTAGCCTCCCAAGTAACCCTCTAGTGATACTTTGTGCAATGCATCACCTTAAGGCCACAAGGAAACCATGCATACAACCTACACAAGCCAACACATACCATCATAGAAATATAGTACATTATAGACAGATTGAAGTCAAGACCATAAGGTCATTATAGTAAACTTGATTCACTTTATACAATTACTAATTTTACTTCACATAGAACATTATGAAACCTTACTCACACTCCCAATATAAGTCTACTAGTAGAATGTGCATGTGAAGCCCCACAACCTCACATATACTTAGTAAACCTATCATGAGACCACAACCCTTAACATCTAATTCATACATCAACATAGCAATCAAAGACAACTTCATCCAAACTAGGCAAGACTTTCATCACATAGATCCATTAGGACTCATACCATGCACATCTTCATAATAATTAGACAAATAATTACAAAGTCATGAATAAGGGACATAAACATAGTCACGTGCATTAGGACACCTTTCTAGGACTTCCCTCAAGAGCCACTTGTGAAATGCATAGTTGAAGTCCGATAACTCCACCTACACTAAGCAACTACCCTTAGGGTATCCTAGATAGGGTCCTTGTTTTACTTCCATTGTCCATTTTACTTTAGGGAAACTATAGACTTAACTGACACTAAGACCATGGGTGCTACATGAAATTTGGTCTTATAGAGCCTTACACCAACGGAAGGTTTTCTTATCTAGCCAAGGTAGAACATTAACACATGCTATCATACTAAATGAATTCACTTGCTAGATCCTATGTGGAAAGCATAGTTATGGAACTTGGAGGTATATGTGGAAACCCTATTTATGCCAAAGGGAGCATTGTATTTATCAACTATCACTCCATGCCCTTAAGGCTATGAGGCTAACAACCTCGTGAGGACTATTGTGACTTACCTTCCTCCAATGACAAGGGGCACCCCTCAACTTCAAGTTCTCTCGGTTCTAAACTAAGTTCCCTTTTATTAAAAAAAAAGTCTTTATTAACATTAATGTATAAAATCAGGTTTAGGAGATTGGCTCCTCATATGCTAAGCTCATAGGTCATTGATGAAAGTTCATCTACCTAAATCATGTGAGAAACCCTTTCACAAGGACAGAGAATATATAAGCACCTATCTAGATTGGGTTACACAAGAGCACACCTTTCAAGGCCCCTCCATTGACTAGATTATCATACATGTGTGTGTATACTTATATGTGAGCAAACCTTTCACATAACACATTAAGGTCACACATGTTCATACATCAATGCATAAGTGTATAGGTGTACCTCTATGAGCAATCCTTTTATATAAACACATTAAGACAATATGCACATTTATAACAGTCATACTTTCATATTCATGCACATAGAAAACCAAACCTAGGAACTATCCTATCAAGGCACATATGTGCAATGCATAGACAAGGTCCCAAACCCTTGACCATACTAGTACACCTATCAAGTCATCCTAGTGAATGGTACATAACATAATTCATATATAGATGTACTTTACATGCATAGTAGTAGATACAAGTGCATATGAGAATACCTTTCATTAGACACCATGAACCTATACTACTTGTAAGCATGCATGAAGTGTGAGTGTGTACATTGGTAAACATGATCACATAATGGAATACAACAACACATTGAGGCAGCCACCATCTTAGGACCACAATGCACATTCAAACATAGACCATACATTACACAATAGCATAGGAGACAAGCTAACTTCATATTACACTTAAGACTCCTAACATTAGCTATTCAGAATTTCACATAGGGTTACATAGGTAAGGGATCATTAACTATTTATACTTATTTAATTCATCACCTAATAAAACCCCAACATAGCCATAAATATACTTGTAACATGAGCAATACAACCTAGATAATAGCTAGAATAGGAAAACTAGGCAAAAGATCCACATAGGGTGATCATCACCAACACACATTCATAGTATAATTTCCTTTAAGGCCATGATCACATCACAGACCCCCCCCCCCCACACAACACATACACGCGCGCGCACACACATACACAACACACGCACACACACGCACACACACACACACACACACACACACACACACACACACACACACACACGCACACACACACACACACATCACACACACACACACGCACACACACACACACACACACACACACACACACACACACAAAATAAACACCTCCACCATGAGTAGACCGTACCACACAATGTCATACAAGTCTTTATCAACTACCAATACTATAAGAAAGTACAGAGGAAAAGTCATTTGGACCAATTTGTTACCCTTCGATCATCCTTGATCAATACTCCTTTTTCATCAAAAATTAATACAAAGTCAGTAGATAAATATGCTTTAATCATAAAAGAATCCATGCATAATCCACTATAAGACCATACTAAGAACTAGTACAACACATCACCAATATACTAGAAAGTAGAGAGACATAGATCTTTAACTAATTTCCCTTGCCTTGATCATCAATCATATTTCATCAGTAATATCAACTTTGTCATTATTTCAAAGAATATCCCTTTCTTAAAATCTATTAAAATAACTAAATTTCATTTACGTTTTAATTTTAGGTAGTTGTAAAGTTTTAACAACAAAAATTCCTTCATAAAGCTTGATTTCTCATACCTTATATTTGTAATTTATATTTGAACTCATGGCTCATTTATTCATTTGAACTCCAAAACTGCAAGACCTAAATTCTTCCACTATAGCCAAATCTAAAAATATATTTGGATAATCATAAATCGGCGTACCACTATCTATATCACACCCTACCCTAGATATTTCATTCCTTGAGATAATATTTAATAATTCATTCTCTTTAGTTTCTCATACCTCCATTCTTGGTTTCACACTGTTTTTTATTGTTTTTTACATCTCAATGGTGAAAAGTATTGAAGAGAATCTACTAGCTTCACCTAATAGTGAATCTCCAAGAAATAAAGAATTTGGAAATAAAAATGTTTATTTTCATTAGTAAAAACAGAAACAAAGACTAGATTGAGACCTTCTTGGTTTCTGATTCCATGTGTGCAGAGGTTTTTAAGTATTATTGGCATATGAATATTGTCTTGAACATCACAAAAAATGTGACTCAAGGAGAAATCCAAGATATATTGGCTAGAAAGATAAACTTAGTCCCTCTTTGACCATCCTCTTTGTCTAAATTTTCCTCTCGCCACCTTAAATTGATCCAAGTGAACTTTATTGAGGAATAAGTTAATCCTTTGGTCACCATGAATACTACTAATATTTCTATTTCCATATTAAATAAACATGGGGGGATCAATATGAAAATGCCAAGTTTCGATATTACATCATAGAAGTGGCTGGAACTCGACAACCATTGCTGGCACTGAAGCGAAGCTCATTTTGGCTGACTATAAGCTGAAGACTATTACAAGCATGGAACATAAGTTTAAAATAGAATATCTGAATCTGAAAGACTCCAAAAATGTATATCTATGAAGCCACTACTATATAAAGATGACTGTCGGCACAAGACCCACAACTACTCAAAATGTTATTAATATCAGTAGATCATAAAACTAGAGTCCTCCGGTATCAAGGAGACAACATTAAGCTGACGAGCGGATTAAGTGATCTCAATAGACTCTTGTTGAGGATCCGAAGAACCTATATTTGCATCATCAAATGATGCAGGTCAAATGACATTAGTACATTGAAAGTACGTGTTGAATGAGAAATAACTGAATGAAAGACTGCAATATATCAATGTATTTAAGTTGAATGAAAATAAATAAAGGAATTCAATCATTTAAAGTTTTACAAAATACATTTTCATCTCTGTACTAAACACAATAAGTGATATATAAAATACAATTTAACTTTATTGGGAGTTTCTTTAACTGAACATCATCTCCATAAGCTACATGATGATACAATGTCTCGTCCACGCTTCCAGAATTTCTCTATGCCTTTTTGGGATACTGAACACCTCAACCAAGTGATTCCACTAAGTTATGCTTAAAAAGCAATAAGGAATCATCTACAAAGTATGGCTCTTTACCCATATTGGCGTACATGGTTTAAATATGAATTCACAATTAAAATAAAGATGTTGATTTTAAAAAAAATTGAACTATATCACATAAATTAGGGAAACTGTACAAGAATACCCCTAACGTATTGGAAATTTCCAAAAAATACCCTTCTTCCACCCTTTGGTATAAAAATGTCATCATCATTGTTTTTTTTCAAAGATACCTCTCCTTCCATCTTTTGGTGTAAGAATATCCTTAACCCAAATACAATTTAATTGATATCCTTCCTAATTAGTAAATTCTTGTAATCTCTAATATAGTTATTTATTTAAAATGTTAATATTTGTCATCCCATATATTTAAAATATGTCTAATCCATCAATGCCCCCCTAAAGTTGGCACCAATTTTCACTTAGACACCTTAACTAACCTTTTTTTCTTTTTAGACACCTCATGCCATGTCTCATTCTGTAATTTTGACACTTTTTACTGACTTGGCATAGTGAGTGTAATACACTCAATACTAGTGCATGAACGACTCATTTAATCATTTTTTTTTCATTTTCTTCCTCATTTCTCAGCCATAATCTCTCAAAACTTGAAATCCTTCCATAGAGGAATAGTTTTGATGATTCTACACACTAAAAAAAATTCAACACTAAATCATTTCACAAAAAATTAAATTTCAATCCATTAGAAAAGCCACAATTCATGTTGACGCGACAAAGAAGGACCACGAAAAAACATGAAAAACAATTATGAGAGGAGTAGGAGAGGGGTGGAGAAGATGATATCGGTGGGAAAGTAGTTACGGTTAGGGTGAGCAAAGGTGTACAAGACGTTGGGTGGGTGGGGAGTAGTGAAGAAGACGATCTGGATGGGTGATTAGGGGTTGGGGTGGGTGGAGCGGAGAAGATGACCTTGGTGGGTTGGGGTTTGCTTATTTTAAAAAAAATTGTGTAAGAAATTCCCCATGTCATTAAGTCATTGATTAGTTCTTCATTTTACTAAAATATCATTATTTAAAAATTATTTTAAATACACATGGCACGTGTTTTACTCTAATTTGCCAATGTGACACGTCATCGAGCGAGTGCATTACACACACCTTATATGTTTGACTGATTATTAAAAAAGTGCTAAAATAACACAATGCAGAATGACATAAGGTGTCTAAAATTAACAACGCTTATTTAAGGTGTCTAACTGAAAAATTTATGACAACACCGATGGTTAGACCTTTAAAATTATTAAGTTGTAAAATAAAATAATTAGTTTTGGTATAAAATAAGTTAGGAACTGTAACGAACGATTCCCATCGTCAAAGAAAATCCAACGGGAAATTGTTTTGGCTGGAAAAGTTTATGGTAGTAAGTTTCCGTTTGCCAACCTAGTTAAGATTTAGACGAAATAGGAGTCTCCGAGGTGTAGGAAATTCTGGTAACATATGGTAAATATAATTATGAGTTTGATCACGTGACTTGATAGCTAAGACATTAAAGAAGCCATACGTCTTTACAAAATTGATTTGGGTGAGTAGAACTTCCAAAACTGATCATAGAATGAACATGTATTTTTTGAGTTTCATAGGATTAACATGTGTTATGAAATGGGGGTTTGAAATTCTAAATGCTCATTGTTTTTATTAGAGCTTCTAAGTAAGGATTTTGCCGCCAAGGCGGGGTCGATATAGCGTGGCGAGGAATGTTGTGACCGGATAAACCCCAAAAATGTTTTCTTCTAGACTTTTAAACCTTGAGAGATAAGAAATAACACCAATTGTTTTCTTGAAATTTTTCCACAATTATTTAGGCTAAAGGCAAGATTTTCACTCCCAAATCTATTTTTGATCAGTAGAACTTAGTTCTTGGGTTATTATCAATGGGGGAGGATTTTCATCTAGGATTAATGGTGGAAAAGACCTAATATAGGTATTGGGATCATGGGTTTGATCTAGGATTGATAGTGTTGATATTAATCTATGTAATTAGGCATCATTTATTGATCATTGTTTTCTATTGATTATTTGTAAACCAAGAAGAAACTGAAAGAATTTGGAAAGGGAAGAATCATGTTTATTAGGGTATTCAAGTATGGTTCGAGGTACGTGATGGTTGTCATTTAATGTTGTTGTGATATGCATTTGTAATTACTTCATTATAATGTATGCATTCAAATGTTGCATATTGATAACACTATTTGTAAATGAGGATGATTGAATAATTGTATGCCACGAATAATGACTAGATTATATGATTATGAGAATGTACACTGTAATTGTTATTGTGGATTGTTGAATGGATTAGATGGTACATTCCAACACACTAACTTGGATCGGGTGCCATATTTAGTGCATATATGGGATCGGTTGTCGCGTCTGACAAACTTACTTAGATCGGGTACCACGTACAAGTACACTTTACTTGGCATATTTTTATATCTTTGAGATTGTGAAATTGTATGTTGTTCGTAAGTGATAATTGTTATTGTATATGTTTGGTGTATGCATGTTTATTATTTTTGAAATGACTTATATATGTTTTGCCTATTGAGATAGTCATGTGATCCTACCAGTACATTGTAGTTGTTTACTCATACTACATTTGCTCTTTTTTTGATGAGTACAGGAAAAATTCATGTGGTTACTGACATGCCTCATTTAGACGACATGTCCACATCTTCGGACTTAGAGTAGTAATTTAAATTTTCTTATGTTTAATTTTGTCATACCCATTTCCTTAGACTTATGATCCTTGATACAGTTTTGGTACATTGACTTTTAAGTTCTAGGTATTATTTCCGCATATTGTTTTTAGACTTTATTGGAGTTTATGGTAACTCCCTATTTTTCCTTTAGCTTTTTAACCTGCTTTTGAATATTTAAATGCTATAGTTTTGATTAAATTGTGTAGTTCTTGGTTAGTTAATCAATATTAATAGTTTTTTAGTCAGAGGATTAGTGTGGGTGCCAATCAGAACGAACAGGGTCATGACAAAGTTTGTATCTAACCCCTAGCTTCGTTGATCTCGATGTACCATAATGTGTCTAGTAGAGTCTTCTGGAATGCTAGTAGATGTTTGTTCTTTTCTTCAAGAAGCTATCAGATTTTAGGAAATGTCTTTGTTTTCTCTTATCTCTTTTAGTCCTATAATTTGATTCAAATTGGTATTTGGCGATTCGAAATGGTATCTAATCTCCTTAACTCTGTTGTATGCATATGGTAAACACTAGGGCGTTAGGCCCGTACCTCTTGTCAACACGGCAACTGACGAATCTGCAACAAGAGGTTGTGGTCGAGGCAAGGGTAGAGTAAGAGATTGGCATAGAGGCAAAGGAAAGGTGACACCTACTGGGGATGGAGCACCAGTTCTCAACTCTCTCAATTTGAGGCCTCTACTTAGCATCATGAAGAAGTAAAGGATAATGTAGAGGTTAAGAAAGAGGAGAATGTTGGACAAAATGATGAGGTGCAGGCTAGGACTACATGTATTTCTCCCTTAGACCCATTGTTATCTCAATATATTATGTCATTCCTTAATAGATTTGTTGGTCCTAGAGTGATTTCCTCTGTTCAAGTAAATCAAGCTCCCGCATATTCTCTTATTGTTAACATTGTCCCCAAGGTGGGTGAAACTGTAGGAACTAATGATTTCTTCTGTCTTTTGTTGGGTCCTCTTATGACTAGTAATGAACATGAGATGTTGACCAAGTTCTTTAAGTGTAAATCACTTGATATCTATGGTTCCGAGAGTGAGGCAATATATAAGTTTATCTTAGATTGTTATGAGACGCTTCATAAGTTGGGAATTGGCCCTCAGCTTGGAGTGGAGTTTTTGACATTCCAATTTCAGGATGAGGCTAAGCAGTGGTGGAGAGGCAATTTGGAATGCATATCTTCAGTTTTACCCCCACTTACTTAGAAATAGATTCATGCTCTGTTCTTATGAGAAGAATGTTCCTTGGACAATGAAAGATCGTAAAAAGGATGAATTCATGGCTTTGGAGAAAGGTTGTATGATCGTGGATGCTTATGAGGCCAAGTTTCATGCTTTGTCTAGATATGCTACACAATTGTTAACTGCTGAGGAAGAGAGGATCCCCCAAATTTTAAAAGGACTTAATTCTAAAATGCATATCTTATTTGTTCGTATGACCTCTCCAAGAAAAAGGTTTAATGAGGTAATGGATTTTTTAAAGAAAGTGGAGAAGCTGAGGCGAGACTTTTAGGACACGGAATTGGACAAGAAAGTCAAGAATTCAGGTAACTGTAAGGTTCTTACTCAAATTGGAAGGCCGAATCTTGAATCCCGACCAAATCAGTCTTGTATGCCCGCTTCTACATGTAATTACTAGAGAACACCTCATAATTTCATTTATGATAGCAAATGAGCTGCACTTTCGGCAGGCATCAAACCATCTTTTAATCACACTTGTTATTAATGTGTAGAACCTGGGCATATGAGGAAAGATTTTTCCCACCCACGAATGATAGATTTTGTTATGACCCAGGGGTACCCCCTAGATGTAACATGACTTACTTTATCCCAAAGAGTCACATTCAAACCCGTAGCATAATCATAACATCAGATAATAGAAAAGTAGGGAAAATTTAAAACTTTTACAACCGAAATAAGTTTTATAAAGATTCAAGCGAAAGTCATTCTATACTTTATATCAAACCATCTAATACAAATTTTAGAATAAACTTCTGGGAAACAGTCCATACGATAGTCTCAAAACATAAAGAAATGACATAATGAAAATATTGGTCTCGTCCTCGAAGCTATGAGAACTCACTAATTCTTTAACTATTCTTGCACCTTAGACACCTATGCTATAAAGAAACCCAATCTCCAAACCTCTACATTTAATTAGAATATAGGCAATATGTGTTCGTAAAAAACGTAACAAGTATGAAAACTAGCTCAAAATCATAGAGCATCTAGAAAAGGTTAGTAAACATAAGACATAAGCATAAGAGGTAATAATATGTTCATAAGCATAATGTCTTACATAAGCATCATATAATCACAAGTCAATATATGACGTAATTAATGAGCATAAGAGATAAGTCATAATCATAATAAGCCAATTCTTAATAATAAGCATCATATAAGCATAATTCACACTTAGTAATGTATTAACATAATAGCACCATTCTCATGTAACTAAAAAGCATACAAGTGTAAAGCAAGAAAAGCATCCCATAATACCACCCTGCCAAGTATCCATTTTTGGTCATCTTAATCATGTCTATATGCGTAGTTTAAGTCTTTAATATTTTCTATAATAAATGCCACCATAATTTTTGGTTACCTCAAAGCACACTTGTGCATATTTATAAAAGCCATCTCATACTACCCTCCACATTAACCATAACCTTGAAGTCATCCTAATCATATTCACCTCCCTTGGGCTCATTATTAGCTTAACTATCATAACTGAGGGAATCTCTAATCTTTAGTTAACTATAACAAGGAAGGCAAACATGGCACAATCCTATATCAACTCATTCTCTTTAGTAATCTAAGTCATACTTGTGCAATGCTATAATAGAATCCCATAATACTACTCATGCTAACTACCACTTTTAGGTCCTCTTACTAATACTTCATGGTTTGGAACATAGTTCCTCTGTTTAAATTTAGAAAACTATAAGGTACTGTCTTAAGCACATCTTAGTTGAATAATACCTTGAACACTATGAGATACTACTTTTAGCATGTGTAAGTTCATAACCAGCATGATCCCATAACCGACATGGAAACCATATCATGTCTAAGTTTAAACTAAGAACACTATGACATGCTTCATAAGCATGTGTTAGTTCATTGGATATGGAGATTACTACTAGGAACCAAAGCTCAACTATGTGAAGTATCCCATATTATGAGACCTAACTTTGGGAAAACCCACACTCTACTACGTAAGAGTACCCCCTATAACATGTATAGTTCTCTCCTTTGAATCTAAAATTTCAACTCTAATGGCATAAACCCACAAATATCGTATTTATCAATTTATACTAGGGTTTAAGATATAAATTACATCAATTTATCATAGTATCAATAAACAAAGATAAATAAATCATAATTAGGTATTATTACTAGACTGGAATCATACCTAAGCCCTAGACACAATGCAAGAAAGAAACCCCTGCTAATTGGGTTTTTGACATTTCAATCACGGGAAAACTAAGGGGGATCTATGGGGAAAGAACGCATAGATGAATAAGCTAACATACCTCTTGTCAAAGATCTTATCAAGATTGAAACAATGGGGGAAACTCGACCTAGGTTGATCCCATCTTTTCTTTTCTTATTCCCTTCTTCTTCTTCTTCTTCTTATTCTTCCTCTTCTTCGTCTTCTTCTCCTCCTCCTCATCCTCCTTCTCTTCCCCTCCTCCTCTCCTCCTCCTCCTGCCTCCTCCTCTTCTTCTTCTTCTTCTTCTTCTAGAGTGAGAATTTCATGAGAATATTTGGGGTCTGAGATGAATGAGTTAAATGAATTAGTTAAGGGGACCATTAAGCTATATATGTGGTAAATAACTAACTGATTGACGTGCATTAAGACCTAATTATAAACTAATCAATTCTCGAACCCCAATATAAAACAAAAACTAAAAAATTGTTCTCACCTAAGACTCAGCCACCCACGGATTGTGCGTCGGTCCACACTCCATACTTCACCCTTCATGGTTGTGGTCTGTGGCCTAATGTTACAGGCCTGATCAAGACTTGACCCACGACCCCAACCTACGGGACGTGGGTCCTCCTACGGCCAGTAGGTGGCAACCGTTAGTCACCCAAATTTGTATATTTGGGGACTGTTTTTGGGGTCCCCCTCAAGGCCTCCTTGGTTGGTCGTAGGGTGGTAATACATTGATGTATAGCCTGTAAAACCTCCACTCAAAGTACGGGAATCATTTCTTGTGATTTTAATGCTCAGAAACACTAGTTGAACTTACTAGTGTCTAGGGCGTTACAATATCTCCCTATGGGAGCCTTCGTCCTTAACTAACAATTCTACATAATTATTAAAGTCATAACTCCAAGATAAAATCCCATTATGCATGCACTACATCTAAATGCACACAACCAAACAAGGAAACTTCAATTCAAAACTAAACTCATTCAGTGCAACACAGGGATAAGTAACTACATCTACCAACCAAAAATGAATGTAATTCTATATTTTTTCATTTTCAATGAGAAACTATCATCACCTAACTAAAACATGCTAAATACTCACTGATGAAGTCTAAATGCAATTTACTCTGAAAAATACCTTAATACAGGAGGAATCTCTCAACTCCAAACAAAGGCATGCTCGGTAACTCATTTCATGAAATCTATATGCAAATCTACTCAAATGTACTACAACACGAGGCAAAATATTACATATAAGTCATTTCTAACAAGAACTAAACATTTTCATGACATGAACATAAGGAAATTATGTCAACACATAAACACATAGTAACCGTACTATTTAGGAACACTATCTCCCCCTTGGGTGTAAGCCTATACAATAACTTTTAAATTTCACGCCTACTAAAAATAACTTCAAACTCCATCATAGGAATTCATATAAGACAAGAAACCCGGAAAGTTTACTAATGCATAAGTACATACTTGAAGGGACATGAGGAGACCACTCTTGATCTTTTCTAGATGGGACAGCATAAAACCTATCTTCTTTTGAGCAACCTCATTCGGACCACTAGAGGAAACTTCCTTATCCTTCCTTCCATTAGCCTTAAGAACGGGGCAATCTCTCATTTTGTGGCCATCTTTACCACACCCAGAGCAACAATCCATGCCGACTGGGTACTTACTGTAATGACTCCTCCCGCACTTGGAGAAATTAGAATTGGGCAAAATAAACCACTACCCTTATCTTGGTCAGACCTAGGGGTGTTTGAAGAATCTTGACTGAAATACCTTTTTTTTGAGTTAGGATTACCTTTCCATAAGACTTAGCATTATGAAAGTTCCCATCATCGGTTCTAGATCTCTTTACCTCCCTATTTATTTCTTAAGATTTTGCTCCTTTATTTGTTGAACATGCACCATGAGACATGGAAAATTCATACTTGGGATAAGCATTGACGAACGATATTTATTAACTACAAAGTCGAACACTCGCACCATAAAATTATTTATCTTTGCACTAGAATCCCCCGTTATGGTTGGAGCATATTTTGATAGTTTGGCAAACTTAAGAAATAGCCCATTCACTATCCAACCCCCTTGTTTAAGATTTATGAACTCTTGCATCTTTAGTTCCCTCAATTCTCAAAGAATGAACCTATAAAGGAATGCCTCTTTCAACCCTTCCCACTCTATTTAATCCTCTTTTACTGACTTACCATTTTCCCATTCTTCATACAAAATGTATGCTACATATATTAATTGTAAAGCAACTAGATCCGCTTTCTCTACCAAAGTTAATCACATGATAGAAAGCACCTTATACACCTAATCTATGAAACCTTGAGGATATTCCTCCACCTTGGTGCTATAGAACTCCGAAGGGTCATCCTCAAAACGTTTCTAACCGTAAAAGCAGACATCCCCTTTATTGTCTTTTCTTGAGCCACAATATCCTTATTCGCTTATGTTGTCACGGCTTGAGCCAATAATTGCATAGAAGCCCTAAACTCTGCTAGAGTGGCATTCATAGATGGAGGGTCATTTGGAGCTTGAGAGGGAGCTTAGGATTGAACTTGTAAATTAACCTCTTGCTCTGCATTGTGTTCCTCTACTCTCATAGAATTAGCCCTAGTATTTGCCATTACTTGAAAAGCCATAGGGCACACATTAGAAGAAGTACCTACTAGAGCTTAACTTCTATGGAACAACCTACATAATGATGAAGTGAGGTTTCATACACTTTTAATAACCTCCTATTCATAAATGTGGTGTGATTCACATTTATGAACAAGACTCTACTTTACGTGGTTTGAGAAAATCCTATAATTATTCTAAAACTTATGATTTGATTAAAAAGTTTTTTATGAACCAAGGATACCTCCTACACGTAAAATGGTGTATTTGACCTGAATGGATCCTCATACAAGACCTTCGCATAATCATAAAATGATAGAAAAACAGGGAAAATTTGAAACGTTTACAATCAAAGTCATTTTCATTAATAGTCAAGCAGAAGTCTTTCTATAGTTTGTCTCAAACAATATAATGTGAAGGAGATCAAAATGAATTTTCTTGTATTTGTCAAAAAGATGATGCCCATGCAGTGTCAATAAAGAAACTTGAGTAACAAATGAATCAATTGTCCACTACCGTCAACACAAGTCATCCTTGTACACTTCCAAGCAACACCATAGAAAATCCAAAGAATTATAGGCATTATATGGAAGTAACCCCTCGAGGGGGTAAGCAGACCATTAATCTACTTATGTCGTCAGAGGTCGAAGTTATAATAGTTAAAGATAATGATGCGGTCAATGTTATTGGAGAATCCAAGAAAGCTCTAGAGAAGGAAGTTGATATAAACCAGAAAGTTGTCCCCGTTCCTAGACAACTAATTATCTTAATGATGACCAAAGTCAGCTCCAGGCTTTTAAGCTTTCCAACTTCTCATCTAAGTGTTCAAACTCATGCAAGAAGCCTTAGGACCCGAACTAAATTTCCATCTAGATCAAACTTGACAATTCAGAGCGTACTGAAATAACGAAGTTTCAATACGAGCA
Source organism: Solanum peruvianum (assembly GCA_027705065.1). Taxonomy (NCBI): domain Eukaryota; kingdom Viridiplantae; phylum Streptophyta; class Magnoliopsida; order Solanales; family Solanaceae; genus Solanum; species Solanum peruvianum. The sequence continues at coordinate 39,563,854 of JAKWJD010001759.1, read as the reverse complement.
TCTTTACCAAGAATCTTGACCAAGGTTAATCTTAGGCCTAAGCTTACAAGCTAAAATGCCTAATAGCACAAACTTGCGCCGAAAGCCTTTGGATTCAAGAAGACGGTAACACTAGCCTAAAATGAAAACTCGAGCTGATGGAACCGTCAGAATTCAATTCTGAGGTTGTTTACCTAACATTTAAGCTAAAGTTAACTATTCAAGTTTCAGAAGCTCCAAAATAGGGCAATGGGCATTAAACCAGAATGAATGACTAGGTAATAAATGACTTAGGATCACTATAGAAATGCTTTAATAATTAAAAGAATACATTAAGGAAAACATGACATGGATAGTTATTACAGTGTGAGGTCAAGGAGCAGCCACCAACAACCAAAGCTAAGTATGACCATCTTAATGAACTCAGTCTTGACCTCACCATTGCCTTGCTGGGGAACATGTGAAGAAATACCATATGCATCACATTTCATAGAATAAATAGTTTAATATAAGTTGTTAGATTATATAAGAAAAAAAATTTCTTATATCTTTTGTGATGATAGGAATAATATAGTATTAGTTTAGAAACTTAACTATATCTTCATTGTTTTATCATTTTTATATCTTTTATATCCTGTATTGAATTTAGTTGTCTAAATATAAATTATATTTAAAATAAATTAAATGTCTTATGTCCAAATTCACAACAAAAATAAAAAATGAACTCTCAAACTTAGAACTATATAAAATAAATTGAGTCTGTCAAAGTAGAAGTTATCACTATAAAGTCTAAGAAAATTGTAGTTGAAAATCAAATTACACTACTTGACGTATAAAACACTGGTGGTTTTATGATATTACAATAGTAAATTCAAATGTCATTTTGTTATATTAGTGTTTTTGACTTAGATAATAGTGTATCTACGGGACTTATTTTATTTTCTTACTTACTCTATTTCCTCTAATACATATCAACTGAATTTGTAAGGCAATGCCTACTCATTAAAATAATATGTAAAGACACAATTTGAATCATATTTGCACAATTTCTCTTTGTGAAAACATAAATCTAACTTTGTGTGTAGTGCAATTCCTGTCCTAAAAATATAAGACCTAACTAACGAAAAGAGAAAATATAAAAAAATTCAAACATCCATCTTGAACTTTAAATAATTCAATTATTTTGATCAGTGAAAAAGGATTAAATATTAACTATATATTGACTAAAGAGAGTATATTTTGTTTTGTATATGTTTTTTTTAAGAACATACTTTATAGAGGAAATTTTGACTAACATATAATTGATTTATAATATAAATCATGATTAAGAATTTACTTTGATAAATCAAATATTGTCATTAAATTTAATTTATGCCTTATTTCATTTATTCTTGCAATAAATTGGATAAACAAAGAAAAGAGAACTCCAAGTTTACACAATAATTACACCACATGTCACTTTACTTATTTTTACAAAAAATAAAAATTGTTACTAAAGATTATATATGTTGTAGCAAAATCAATAAATTTCCTTTTTAGGAATTCACGTACCTTTGAATATTGTTGACTGGTTATGAAGTTATGATTAGTGGAAATATTATTTTTGATAAGTAAACTTAGTGGACAATGAGAGAATTTTTCTAGTCCAAATTCATGTAATCTTAGCTTTTATCTAACTAGTTAATATTTTTGACTAAATAGATTGTTAGTATTCAATAATTATTTTTCCAACTGTAGTTAATAATTAGTTGACAAAATTAAATATATCTCTTTGAGAAATTGCTATATAAATCACTCTTCTTCTTTGTTTGATTCAAAGTCATCTCTATATTCAAAAAGAAATTCCTTCTTTTAATTGTCTTTTTTTGTATAGAAGTAGTGAGGGATTCAAGGCATGATCAATGAACCCCATTGGTGAATTCACAAGCATAGTAACTGCCCTCACCACACTACTAACAACTGCCTTTACCACCTCGCCACCACCAACATGGCCACCACTACCGGAGTATCTACTACCTCCGACAACATACATTTCACTTTGATTTGACCATCTCTTGGTCAATCTTTCTCCAAAAACCAAACCAAGACTTATTTGACACCTTTCATTTAATTTTCTCGAAAGTGTTAAGCTGCTATAATCTGAGTTGCTCGGACTCCGATGCAGATCTAGAGGTCGAATCCTACATGATCTAATTTTTTAAGGTTTGGGGATGTGGATCAATGTATCGATAAAGGTGCAGGGATTCATATTAAAATAATTAAAACATCTAAAAGTGAAGAGTCCAAGTAACTTGACTATAATCTTGAGTGTATCAGGCTCTTCCGCACTAGTGATTATCTCTATTTCTCTGAGCTTTTATTGGATATGTATGACACATGTCCCATTGATAATATCTTTTTGATGTATTGGTATATTGACAATCAGATTCTAGGTTTATCTTCCACGAATTTTAGCTGCTAAATCATTTGTTAAGTAATGGAACTTTGATTTAGTCATTTGATTTGCTATCGTAACTTAAATGCCTTTGTTAAGATTAATTACTTTAGTTAGATAGTTGTAGTGGTCCTCCAACCGGTTTGTGAGTATGGGTCCCAATCAGCGCGATTTGGGATCGTGGAAATTTCGTATCAAAGACTTGGTTCGTTGATCTCGATGTACCGAAATGAGTCTAATAGAGTCTTTTGGAACAGTACGGGGACACCTTTAATTTTCTTTGAGAGACTATAGGACTTTAGAAAATTTCCATTTTTCTGTTTATTTTCTTCATGCTATGACTTAATCCTATTAGTATCTAATTTCTTTCACTCTTCTGTCCGCATATGGTTTAAACTAGATATAACGACTTCAGGCTCGTAGATGCTGTCAATAATCCAGCTGAGGAACCCGCAGCGAAAGGCCACTATCGAGGATGAGGTAAAGCAAGAGGTACAAGTATAGGTCGTTAAAGAGTTGTGTCTGCTGTGAATGAGGTACCAATTGCCAACGTTCTGGTAAATGAGAACCCACCGGTACATAATGAAGAGATAGAAGAGGAATTTGAGGTTGAGGAAGTTGAGGAGATTGAACAAGAGCAAGGAGGGAAGGCTGAAGCTATAGGTTTCCCTCTCGTCGATACAATGTTAGCTCAATAGATCATGTCATTCTTGAAAGGGTTGGGTAGTTCGGGAATTCTTCCACCCGCTTAGTCCCCTCCTTGGGGCACATGTAGATAATTTTGCGGTATTTCTTACAACATAGGTTATATATGTTGTCACATACCACATTTCTTCTTTTCCATCATAATTCACATTTGTTTCAACAAAAAATCATTAATATTATCAACAAAAATAAGCACTTCACCAATTTTTTTTATAAATCTTATCAACAAAAAAAGTAATTCACAATGGTATACATAATCAATGGTGGATATTGTTGCTTAACATCACAATTGACGACTTCAACTTTTTTCTCTTTCTCTTTCGCTTTCTTTTTCAATTTTTCCTTCTCCATCTCTAGGTCCTTCTCCTTCTCCTTCTTGTTCTCCCTTTTGAGTTTGAGTGTAATATAGAGTAGTATTCATTGTTTTTTCTTTCACTAATTATAGATAGTGATTCAGAAATAGATTTTTTCAATCTCCTACACTTCAAATATTTGTTGGACAGTAAAACAAAACTATATTTGTTAAATTATATGAATAATATGGTCACGAAAAAACAACAAAAACAACAAAAAATGAATTTTCACTGAACATTACATATACATTTTCCCAAAATTATGGCTTTTTGGGTTTGTTAATTTTCTTTCTAAAACAATAAATATAGGTACCATTGCACTATTATTCATTTTTTACATCTATAAAACGATTTATTCTTCATTCAAGAAAAAATCTTTGTTTTGTTCCAAAATTGTAGAATCTCTCAAAAAATGACTTACCCATTTTAAGTCGAACAAAATCTTCAGTTCAAAAAGAGGAGAAAGTCACGATCTGATAAGAAGGAATATAAGATAATGGGGGAGATTATTTGTTTGATACTCGGATTTCAGATTTTCGAAAGAGGAAGAAGAAGAGAAGAGAGAACATTGGAAGAAGAAGAAGAGAGAATCCTATTTTCATTTACTTTTTTTAAAAGAAATTGGTTTGGATAGAATTATAAGACATAGATGAAAGAGAACTCCATGGCAGCTAGGATGATGCGGCTCACCCTTGAAGTCGATGCGATAATCTCTAGTCTCCTAAGGGAGGTCTGTCAATAGTCACTTGAACATGTGTTGTTCTCAACAAAAATCAGAGCAAGTGCAGAATAAGTATACAACTAGTGTGTACTGGTAGGATCACGCTGCTATCCCACTAGTGCAATATAAACAAGTCAAACAAATATATTATAATCAGATATATATATATATATATATATATATATCAACATATACAACATTATCAACATAACAATTTGACAACACTTTACACATGTTTATCACATCATTGGTACTCTCTCGAACCCAAATCCAAAAAGTAAGCTTGTCAGAATATGGCAATCTGATCCAATATTGTACTAGAACTTGACAACCTGATCCAAGTTCTGCCGGAACATTACAACCGATATCAGTTTGCTTGCAAGTATGTTACAATACAATCTCCATTCATACACCACATTCAGAATAACAAGTATATCATCAAGATAATACATTTACATCCTGATTTCATGGCTACATAATTCATCTATCTTAGTTAAAAAAAAGTGTGATAAATATTGCTACATTCATATATACATACAAGTATAACAATGAAGCAAAAACATGCATACATCACAGAATCATAAAATCACAACCATCACCTACCTCGAAATAAGCTTGAAACCTAAGAGACTTGATTGTTCCTTTCCGAATTTGTTCCACTTGTTCATGATCTTCATCCATTGATAATAAATGGGAATCAATAGAAAATCACTAATAACCCAAATTACTAACAATCTATGATCCCTAGATCAAACCCACGATCCCAACTAGTGAAACTAAGTTTAAATTACACCATAAAACCAATAAAGAAACCCTTCCCCATCAATATTGACCATTCGAATGCATTATATCAAAAAGTGAATTTGCAAAGTGAAAACCTTACCTTTAGCCTCAAGAATGGTTAAAAATGAGAAGGAATATCCCAAGAGTCGTTCTTTAGATCTAAAAGTTTAAAATTGTCAAAAGATCATTTAGGGGTTTATTTAATGCCTAACTCACACCCATCCCACTACAGCGGCACCCATCCCGTAGTAGTGGCATCGTTATAGTGCTATAAATTCCCGCTGCAGTGGCACTTTCAAAGCAGTGAGCTCTCATTGAAAATTACGACTGTTAAGTCCCGTCTCGTTTGCAACAATGATGCCCATCCCGTTGTAGCGGTGTCACTGCAGTGGCACACTCCCACTACAGGGGTGAAAATAGGGACAAAACCTTTTTTGGGAATTTTAATTCCCCCTTTTACAATGTAACGACCCTCTTAGTCGTTTTATGAACTTTAATAATTATTCTTATACTAATCATTTTTAGTATTTTTTATAAATAAATTATGACTTATAAGAATGGGTGAAATTATTTTCATATTTAACAAAAGATTATTTTGTTGCTAATAATAATAGAAAAGGAAAATAAATAAATAATAATAAAAAATATATATATAAGGGCAATGTTGATGGCTGTAGTTGACAGAAGCAGTTCAGGCAACCACCGAGGAAAATTTTTAGAAAAGGGTGGGCGAATATAACGTCTTCTTCCATTGGTTGACAAAAATGAATTTTTCTTTAGGTAATTAGTAGTCACTCTTAAATCTATATACTAGTCCAGATCATATTATTGTTATCCAGTTGATTGAGTTGTGTGAGAAAAATAAATAACAAAAAGGGAGTGAGCAGTAAATGCTCTTCGATAAGAATTTGTTTCTATGTTTATTTGCATCGATAAGTAGCTAATTTAATATTTTGTTTTATAATATGCTTGTTAAATAAGGAAATCGGAAGTAGTCTAGCAGTTTGTTTTGGAAGTTTTGGTGGGGATAAGATCTAAAAGTCGTCATTAATTGATGACCAAATTCTTTTTCATTTGAGGGATTGAAATAAAAAAAACAATGCTCAAGAGGTTTATAAGTATGGAAAGTGGTTCAGGTGTTTGATTTTCTCCATTTAAGTTACTGTATGTAACTTGACAATAATTTGGGCCTTTCTTTTATTTTATTGTTACAACTATTTTGGAAAAATTAAGTGTTGGTACTATTATTATTGTTATTATTATTATTATTATTATTATTATTATTATATAACATTAGATATCTGTAATATTATATTATAATGGGTTGAGGCTAATCATAGGCCAGTGATTAGAGGATAAAGGTGGGAAAAATTGTAGTTATATGAATATGCAGATTGTTATATTCCCGTAAGTAAATGCCGATTTTGTAATTAGGTTCGAGTGCTCTACAATTTCTTTTCATTAATTATAAACTTATCATGGTTCAATTTTTGAGATGATGGGATATGTTGTTAGATATATGTTCATTATATTATATGAATATAATTAAATTCCTCAATTGAGACTTAAGCCTAGGCTTAAAATTTGGGTAAAAAATAAGAATTGACATACTAAATAACATCGATATTTGAAAACTTAAATATTAATTTGGGTGTTGTAAGCTTCCAAATCTTATCGTGATTATTAATATCAATAGATTGCTTGTGTTGAAAGTTCAGCAAAAGGGAAAAACTCAAGTCTCGAAGTGAATTCTCGATTGCTTGGGGCAAGTGGATTTCTAAACTCTTGCTAAGTGTATGGAAGGCGTGTATTTCCTTATGGATGTGTTTGGGAGTAATGAGATTTGGAAGGGTTGACTTGTCTACCTTGATTAAGTTTAATGATAAAAAGGGATAATAAAAGACAATGTGATTATTTGTTTGTATATGAGGTGCTAGAATGATACGAGTACTGGTTTTATAATGGGAAGGTTTAGTACTATAGAATGCGAATTGTAACTCGAGAATGCCAAAACATATGGACATTGACTAATATATTATTAATTTGATTTATTACGTGTGATTGTGATCTTTACTGAACCTGTATTATTGTGATTATTGAGGTGATTAAATGTCAAAGTAACATTTGATTATTGAGATGTTGAATCATCTCCTTATTTGATATCATATTGTGCACATGCATTGACAAGAGATTTGGTATGAGTAAAGGTCTAACACGTGGAGATCGTCCGTGTTGAGATCGAGTATTGATTATTTGGTCACGTGGAGATCGTCCGTGCGATAGAAAAGTTATGATCATGATTTGGGCACGTGGAGATCGTCCGTGCAAAATTTGTTTGATTATGATAGTGCGTTGCGATCGTACGCACAGACACGTGGAGATCGTCCGTGTTGGTATATGGACCTCGCGAGTCCCCCATGGGTCATGAACTCTCGATAAATTTCCGAGAAGTATCATGTATATACGGTTGAGAAAGAAATTGGTATTTTGAGGCATATCACTTCATGGTGTCATATTTCATTGCATCCCATGACATTCTTCATTCTTGATGATTATGTGTTTTATTGGTGGATGTGAATTACTTGATATTTGATTACCTCTATTTGAGGAACTTGATCTCGTGTGTTGCTGATATTGTGAATGCCCTTTTGTGTAAAGTTGTGATTGTTGAATATTGAGTTTGTAGTTAAGGATGTGTAATTTATTAAAATTATTTTAATGAGTTGGGTGCTATGAACACTGTGAACTGTTAGGTTGGGCTGATTATTTTTTGCAGGGTGTAGTTGTGGAGGTTTGGTTGGTGTGTAAGGAGTACTCATATTTTATCCCCTTAGCTTGAGTTTAGACGTTTACTTGCTGTGTACCGTGTGGTTTGGTACACAACCCTTGTTACTACTATTTTTTTGTAGGTTTACTAGCCCGGACTTTGTGATATTTCTCTTCTTCTTGTATGAGGCTTCGTATGGAGATTTGTGAGGTAGTTTCTTGTCATTTATGCTGACCTTCTTAGTCTTATTTATGATCTTTTCCTACTCTAGGAATAATGTCATATGAGACTTGTATCTTTCTTTTGATTCATTGGTAATACTTTAGAGACTTGTGCACGTGACAAGCAGGTTTTGGGGATTGAATTAAGTTGAATTGTTATTAAACTTTTATTTTAAAACTACATGTAATTAGGTTATTGGGTTTTAGGCTGGCTTGTCTTGGTGGGATAAGACGAGTGCCATCACATCAATTTTTGGGTCGTGTCAACATGGTATAAGAGCCCCAGGTTCATCGGTCTCACGTGTATACAAGTCAAGTTTAAGTATAGTCTTGAGGATCGGTATGGAGACGTCTATACTTATCTTCGAGAGGCTATAGTGACTTTTAGAAAATATCTTCACTTTTTGAATCTCTATCGTGCATCATTTGTCCGTTTTGATTCCTACCTCTTTATTCCATTCTTTCTCTCATTTTCGTGCGTAGTTTTCATGTGATTAGTTGTTGTGTCCTGTATTAGTTGGATGTTAGACATAGTATTAAGGTGGAAGTGGTATCTTTATGAAAAGAATGTGTGTCCATATGTAAAGGGATTGATTAAGGTTAGTTATCCCAGTAAAAAGAATAGTACATGTATGGTATACATAATACTTATAGTGATTTAACAATTGAAAGTGGAGTAATTAAAAGATAAGTGGCTAGATAATGAACAGTGTAATTTGAAAAATATAGTTGGTACAATTGTTATGTATGAATTGCTTAACGAATAATGAGAATGACATTGCACCAATGAGGTTATAATCTTTCATAGATTAATGTATATTAGTAGGATTATGATACCACTACAATAACGCTATGGATACTTATTTGATTAGATTTATGGTGTGGTTACTCATACTATTGACTTGATAAGAGATCGAACAAATTTAGTGGTGTATTACACTTATTCAATAGATCCAAATGTATGTGCTATTTGGGGTACAATCTTCTCAGTAGGTATGATGTGTTCTAGTGGTGGATCTAATAGACTTTCATGATGTGATACTTGTGGTACATGGAAATGGATACTTGACTTTCAAGTGTGAATAATAACTACATAAGGAGCTATCAATTGTATCACATGATAATATAAAGTTTGATGTAGATTCACATCTGAGAAACTAACTAGGTTGTTACTACAGAATAATGGGTTAAGCATTACTCATTAGGGGATCTTAGTGGTGGATCTTTGGTATGATATTAATGTGTGTGTAGGCTATGAAGTGTATCCTTAGTATTTAAATGAGTAATGTTGATTTTATCATAAGCTTCAATTGAGTGGAGAAATATTGAAATGACAAACATATATGTAAAGAAAGTCCCAATGAGTATACTTGGGTGAAGGCAATTGAAAATTTTAGTAAGAAAATGTTTATAAAGTTAAGTTAGTCTGTTGAATTTTATTAGTATAGTTGAGTTTGAGATGTCATGTCATGACAAGGTTGACTTTGTGGTAGTGATAAGGGCTGACTATGCATAGTGATAACCAGAGTTTGTGATAAATGATGATTTGGTTGCAACTATATGATAAGTTTTGTTGGTTAAAAGACTTTTGTATGATAAGGGTTACTTTCCAATATCTGAGATATGGTTTACTACTGTTTGTGAGTAGGATTCTTGTATGGTAATTTGTATGAGGAATTATGATGTCACTTGAATAGAATTGAAAGGAGCTAGAGCCAGAATGGAATGAATTAGTGGGATGTAGTTTAACCTTTAGAAGGAGGTGGGAACAATGATATTACACAGATTGTAAGGGTCAAAGATTTCAGAAAGAGTGGATAATTAAATTCAGAGATATGTGATTTCATCTGTTTTGCCCTGATTATGATAATATATAGTGTCACCAGATCAACTGATTGATTTAAATAAAAAAACTATTGGATAAAACTTGAGAAAGGAGTGTATATATATATTCAACTCGAGTGTGATTATATGTGAAGGAATATTGATTGTATTGAAGTGTTAACCTAATAAGGGAATACATGGGAGATATATATAGGAGATATAGGAAGGAGTACTAATCCTAATAGGACTAGGATTAAGGAGTACTAATCCTAATAGGACTAGGTTTAGTACACAGTAAATATTAATATTATTTAATACTATTATTTAATACTATCTATTATTATCCCCCCTCAAGCTGAGCTGAGCGGAAGCGAACGGAAGCTCAGAACTGAGGTAATCGTGCTGTCGGCTGGGAGAGGCTTGGTGAGAATATTAGTCAGTTGTTCTTCAGTGAGTACATACTGCACAGTCATGGTGCCAGCCTGAACTTCATCGCGAACAAAGAGACAATCGGTATCAACATGCTTCATTCTGGTGTGTAGGACGGAATTCTTGGCCACACAGATGGTTGATTTGTTGTCACAATAGAGAGCAGGAACAGTGTGAGTGGCGCGGAGTTCGCGAAGAATATATGTGACCCACATGGTCTCAGCAGCAAGAAGAGCAAGGGCGCGGTATTCAGCTTCAGTCGAGGACCGAGAGACCTTGGGTTGTTTTTTTGTGCACCAGGAGATCAGGTTCGGCCCCAAAAAAATGAGAAACCCAGATGTAGATTTTCTGTCATTTTTATCATTCGCCCAATATGAATCTGAGAAACCCCGAAGCTCCAAGTCCCCGGGTCGAATGAGTAAACCACGACCAAGAGTGCCAAAAATGTACCTGAGAATGCGTTTTAGACAATGGTAATCATGTTCACTTGGTTGATGCATGCGCTGAGCAACTCGATTGACAACAAACTGGATGTCAGGACGGGTAATGGCCAAATACTGTAGAGCCCCAATGAGGCTGTGGAAGTGGGTGCTATCGGCAAAGGGGGTGTCGGCTCCATTCGTAGATGAAGAGACTGCCATCGGTGTTGGTTGACTGGTGCATTTTTCCAGTCCAGCTTTCTGCAACAGATCTCGAGCATATTTTGACTGATGAAGAAACAAGCCGCTGCCTGTCCGAGAAACCTCCATTCCCAGAAAATAATGTAACGGGCCAAGGTCCTTCATTTTGAAGGTAGTATGCATAGCTCGAGTGACATCCTGAATGAGAGCTGCAGTAGAGCCTGTAATAATGATATCATCTACATAGACAAGAAGAATAATTGTACCGTGTGTCGAATGTCGAGTAAACAGACTCGTGTCGTGTACGCAACATGTGAAGCTGAGTCCCTGGAGGAACGTTTTAAGACGTGTGAACCAAGCACGGGGGGCTTGCTTGAGCCCATACAGAGATTTCTGGAGTTTGCAAACATGTTGAGGGAAGCGGGGATCAACATAGCCCGGTGGTTGCGTCATGCAGATAGTTTCATCAAGCATGCCATGAAGAAAAGCATTGGAAACATCCAACTGATTGATGAGCCAATTGTTGCGCACGGCGAGTGACAGTACCAGGCGAATGGTTTACTGCCGAATAACAGGACTGAATGTCTCGGAGTAATCAAGCCCATACTCTTGATTGTAGCCTTTAGCAACCAAACGAGCCTTGTACCTGGAAATACTGACATCCGCATTGTGTTTAATTTTGTACACCCATTTACAGCGCACTGGGTGCCGCCCATGGGGCTTAGGTACAAGAACCCAAGTTTTCTGATCAGTCAAAGCCTTAAACTCGTCATCCATAGCATGACGCCAATAAGCATTTTTTGAGGCAACAGAGTAGGTTGTTTGTTCACTATCGGGAAGGGGTGTATTTAGTAGTATGGTAGCCTGAAAGGTTTTGGGTTTAAAGATACCGGCTTTGCCATGGGTTAACATGGGATGAGTATTGGGGAGTGGCACGGGCAGTGGTGATTCGGGGGTGGCCGGGAAGGACCCAAAATGGATCGGGCTGGAGATGTTGTGGGTATGGGGTGGTTCGAGTTGGTTGTGGATGTGGGTGGTGGTTGCGGGTGTATTGTGGGTGACGGTCGAAGGGGTGATGAGGGGTGGTTGGGTAGTGGGTGGAGGTGTGGGGGAAGGTGGTGAGGGACCCCGCGAGTATGTTTGAAAAAGGGGAAGGACGCCAATGAATGATTTATTTGGGAGGAGGAAATAGACTCGTAGGGAAACTCATTTTCGACAAATTGACATGACGAGATATGTAGACTTATGAGTTTGTGGGTCAAGATAGCGATAACCCTTGGAGGTAGAATGATAGCCCAAAAAAATACAAGGACGGGATCGGGGTTGTAATTTGTGAGTAATATGAGGGCGTATCCAAGGGTAGGCAAGACACCCAAAGACGCGGAGGTTGGTATAATTGGGAAGTTCTTGGTAAAGGAGTTGATAGGGTGATTTGTTGGAGAGAGTGTGACTGGGCATTCTGTTAATGAGGTAGTTTGCGGTGGCTAGAGCTTCTACTCAAAAGGAGACAGGGAGATGAGATTGATGTAGAAGAGTAACCACCGTTTCAATGAGATGGCGATGCTTACGCTCAGCCACCCCATTTTGTTCGGGAGTGTATGGACAGGAGGTTTGATGTATAATTCCCAGGGATTGCAGAAACTGGCCAAAGATGTTATTGACATATTCCTTTCCATTGTCACTTCGAAAAAGTTTAACATGAGATGGAATTGTGTTTTGACCATTTTTTAAAAAGTGACGAAGGTGGTGTATGCATGTGATTTGTGTTTTAGTGGGTACAACGAAGTGTATTTTGTAAAATCATCCACAAAACAAATATAATAGCGAAAACCAGCAAATGAAGGAACAGCAGTAGGACCCCATAGGTCAGAATGAATAAGTTGAAAAGGTGCAGTTGTACGCTTCTCAGATAAAGTAAAAGGTAATTTATGAGATTTAGCAATTGAACAGGAGTCACAATTGTTTACATGAATGGAGAAAAACCAATTGAGCCATTAAAGAATTTATTATTTGAGTAGACGGGTGACCCAGACGACTGTGCCACAACAGACTGTGGCCATCAGCCGAAAGAGCCACCGGAGCCACAGGAACGCTTTCTGAAACTGGGTGGGCAGACGAACTTGTGCCAGGAATAACGTACAGACCATGCTCACAGGGGCCCTGAAAAATAACCCTCTTGGTAGTATTGTCTAGGATCTGAAAATCTTTAGAGGTGAACAGAGTGAGCAATTATTGTCTTTTGTGAATTGGTGAACTGAAAGGAGATTGGATTTAATAGAAGGGACGGGGTAAGTTATCTAGGTGAAAGATAGCGGTGGGGGTTTTAATGGTACCCGTGCCAGTGTGAGAAATATTAAGGGACTCAAGTTGCCAACAGTAATACCATTGGAGCCATGATATGGATTTGGAGCGTTAAGCTTGGATAGATCAGAAGTAATGTGCATGTTGGCCCCAGTATCCAATAGCCATTCAGAGGAAGGGTTGGCTTGAGATGCATAATTGGCACGGTTATCACTATTTCGGCTCTCCTCATGCCGAAACCAGCAACGAGCAGCGGGTGTGTTCCTGTTTTCTGACAGATTTGACAAGTTGGACGATCCCGCTCGTAAGTGCCTTGCCCGCCGCTGGAAGATGACTGCCCGCCGCTGCCGAAGGAATGCAGGCTGTTGTTGCTGCCGTGCTGCTGACCGTCGTACGACGGATGACTGCCCTGCCGACCGCCGCGCCCGAGGCCTCCGCTATTTCTGCCATAGCCGCCACGGCTCCACTGCCGGCCGCTACCATGCCCCCCGCGATAGTTCTGGCTTGTGGTGAGGGCGGTGGCCGGCTCCATAACAGCGGCTTCTCGGAGAAGAATTTTGCTCTCCAGATCCACGTTGATTTCTCAACTTTTTAGCCATGAGGAGAGAGTAGCCAAGTCAACGGGCGTTGGACTGATGCGAACCGCCTGTTTAATGGAGAAGTAAGCTGATGGGAGCCCCCGAACGATGCACATGACGAGATCTTTTTCGGGAATGATTTCGTTCACGGTGTCGAGGGCTGTGATGATGGTGGAGACCTCGTCTAAATACTCCGCCATAGTTTCGTGCCTTTGGTAATTGTGTGAAGACGATCACGCAATTGAAAAATATGAGAGGTGGGAAATTGATGCATAGCGTGTTGCGAGGCCGTCCACAGGGCTGAAGCAGTTGTGTAGGATCGGACGTGTTTCTGAACCGTGGGAGAGATGACCGCAATCAAACATGATCGGATCTGGCCATCCACGGCTTTCCAGGCGGCATGGGCCGGATTGGTTTTTTCTGATTTGTCCGTGGCGGTGATGAATGCCGGCGGCAGTTCTGTGCTTCCATCGACGTATTTGAGAAGGTAATTGGCCTCAAGGGCTGTAAGAACGGTGATTTTCCATGTAGGGAAATTTATGTCTGATAATTTTTCGGGAATCAGGGCATGAAGATGCCTGAGAAGGAGTTTAACGCCAGAAGGAAGTGAATCGAGAGGATCCACCTCGGTTGTCATGGCTGCCGCCACCCAAGAGAAGAGAGGGAACGATCGGTGCCTGATACGCTCAAACTTACTTCTCAAATGAGAAGTAAAGCGGTCGTGTCAAGTAATAACCCAACTAGTGAGGTTGGGATCGTTCCCACGAGGAAAATAGTCTAGACTTAACTTTAACCTAGTATTACTATCGTTTGGTCAATAACTTTCTTGGAAAGTAAAAAATAAAAAGGCGGGTTTGTATTACCTAATGAGTAAAAATAACTAATGTAATTGAAAGAGACAGTTGACAGCTTTTATATTGGGTTTTAATCAATGAATTAAAGTAACTAGGTTTACGTGTTCCCCACAGGTTCGTAACTTGATAATTCTAACTATAACAATTCTTTCCTAGTATCTTGCATGCAAAGTGATAAGTTATGTATTTCTAAATCCTTGGTCCGGCACTAGAAAATCTCACTCCGCAACCTTGGTCCGCCTACGTGTGTTGCTTTCCTAACCCTTATCGTTACCTCATATTAAGCATCGTATTCGATATTTGACTAAGTTATTACCTCGTACCAATCAATACTAGCCTATTAGATAGTATACACTAAATCTATGTTAATAATTCTTTTCCTATTATCTACCTCCTTGGTCCGGCAAGTAGCATTAAGGCGAGTTCTAACGTTGATCATCCGTTAAAAAGACTTCTAAGCGAAGAATTATTAATACATGCAAGACACTATTCTAGAATTGTTATTTTAGTTAGGGTTTATCTCATTATTTGCCTATGGTTCCCACAACCCTAGTTATGGAGTTTAGTTACTCACAGCATCATAAACACAATATTCAAATATGTTAAATTAGAATTCATGTACTTACTTCAATGAGAAAGAATAAAGTCCGAAAATATGCTTGATTAATCACCAAAAGTTACTTGTAAGAATCTCCAACAATCAAACACTCAAAACACAAAGTCTAATAATCACAAAGTCTAACTATATGGAATTTGATAATCAAAGAGTCTAACCTCAAAAACGAGGTTTTTCGAACTATTTATAAAAAATAAAAACCTAATTAAACAAGGATTCTAATTTCTGGAAATCTGCCAAAACGCGGCTGGGTCGACGGACCACGCGACGGACCGTTGTAGTCATGACGGACCGTCGTGGGCTCCGTCGCCCATACTTGTCCAATTCTTCAGCTGCTTTCTTCATTCCCCTCGACGACGCAAGTGTGACGGACCGTCATAGGCACGACGGTCCGTCGAGGGTCTTCGTTTCAAAATACTTCAACTCCTGGAATCTGGGTACTGGGATCACTTCTCTGATCTTCACGACGGACCTGCAGGACGGACCGTCATGTCCATGACGGACCGTCACAAGCTTCGTAATCCCACACTGGTCAGACTTCCCCATCTTCCTTCAGCAGCTTCTCTACGCTGCCACCTACGGACCGTCACAAGCACGACGGACCGTCATAAGCTCCGTAGGTGGTCTCTTCTGCAATTTTCGCTCAAATCTCCGCATTCAGCTTTGGACAGATTTCCTGCAAAACAAAGAGAAACTTATATCAAAATTAGCACAAAAAGGCTTTTGACACACTAAACTTAAGGAAAAAGCATTAATTATACCGTGAAACCACGGTATATCTGTGCCCTAAAGAGAGAAACAAAACCTAGAGAAAAGAAGATCTAGGTTTTCTGGCTCTTGATACCATGAAGGAATATTGATTGTATTGAAGTGTTAACCTAATAAGGGAATACATGGGAGATATATATAGGAGATTGGAAGAAGTACTAATCCTAATAGGACTAGGATTAAGGAGTACTAATCCTAATAGGACTAGGATTAGTACACAGTAAATATTAATATTATTTAATACTATTATTTAATACTATTATTTAATACTATCTATTATTAATATGTATTTTTTTATTGTTCTGATTTGGTAATGAATACGGTTGAAGTTTTGGCAAAGGATATGATGGGTTGATGGAGAGGCGATTAATGTAAGCTAAGATACACGAATTCATAAAAACTTCAAGATATGAGTTAATGTTGATAGATAAAGGGGTTGTGTTACATGGTTGTAATAAATTCAAGCTTTTCATTGTGAATTTAGAATTGTGGTAATGTGTTTTGTCAAGGTAAGAATTGGTAAAGTAAGAAATAATCGATAGCATTGAATATGAAGTGTTTGGAAGGACTTAAAAATAAATTGAGTAGTAAATTTGGTTACTTTTGATTGTTATACTTAAGGGGGATTTCATGCAATTTTTTTGGTTATAGGGTAATGTAAAAATATAATGAGTTGGTCAAAGGATAAGATAGGTAAGCAAGTAAGCGAGAGAAAAGAAAAGTCTGATATATTAACGATTTAAAATATTTCATAATTGCATCATGAGAAGAATTTAAGAAAGGTAAAAGAGTAAGACCCTTCGTATAGACCCTTGGTTTAGAATTTAAGGTTATATGGATTTCAACCTTTTAATTAAGATATTACTATGAGATGTGAACTGATTCGATACAGACTTACTAGGGGTTATCAACGACTTTGATAAGGATTGAGTTTTGATCAGGTGAAAAGCAACTACGTGTGAAGGATTCTATTTGGTTATGTAAAGTTAGATTGTTCAAATAATAATAGGTAACTTATCGATGTTCAACAGTGTAAACCTACAATTTTACATGATTAATGAGGATTTGAGGGGATTGAAGCTACTTTGTCGTGGGACGATATAGACTGTTATGATGTGTTATATAGGTATTTGATGGTGAGTAGAGGTTATGAGCATATATTATATCGAATTATTGGATTGATTGAGAGTTTCTCTATGTTTTGGCACGAGATATATGATGGTTTGAATGATAGTTAAAACTTTGCATGTGAAAGATTGTGTGGAGATGATACTGAATGTGATTCAATAGTTTTATGTCGAGGAGGAAATATATCAGATATGGAATTAGTGTTATCAACCTTGGGTGTGTACCCATATCTATCAAAGCTGCTTAAATAGAAAGAAAGGTAGTCATAATTGGAAAATTTTGGAGGCTATAATGTGCTTGCTAGGAAGACTTTCATACTAGTGATGGTTTGAGAGTAAGGCAAATGACCAGTGTGAAATAATTTAACTTCAGTAGAGCACTATAAGAATAGGTGAGGTTTTATATATCAAGTATGTATATGATTATAATAAGCATCTGACTAGTTGATTGTGGGTAGCTGTAAAATTAAACAGATAGAGTCATATGAATGTAAATGTTTAACATGGACACTATGAAAGAAGTATCTAGTGTTATTCGACTTTTGTTCTGTGTATTCTTATACGACCATCAACTACGTTTTGGATATAGTTTGGAATGTGATTCTCTATCTATACCTACACATGTTTTCATATCTATGGATGCATTCCTAGTGGTGGATCGGTTGTACCGATCCAGGGATTGTCTTCATGGTAGACTGGCATCTGTGTGAAGACTTGGTCACTTCAGTTATGGCATATTTCGGTGTTGTTTGGGAAAGTAGAAGTTTATTGTTGTTTATATATGCACGACCTTGCCTATGATAACTTATAGAAGAGTTCTTGTGAATAGCTACAGTTATCCAACAATGTTGTCAAAAGTTCTGCAGCCTAGAGTATATCGGTCTTTGGGTGCTTACTTTATTCTTGTTCTTCTTTGGGTTAGATAAGTTTGATTATCTCTTAATGAGTACTTTATGTGTAATGATTTATAAATTAAGCTTGTGGAAAGATTTTGTTGTGAGAAGCGATAAAAAAAAATTATGATGATTTGTACAATATGAGTGTTAGGTGATTGATTTAGTCTAACTTCTGGTTGTAGTCACTACTGATTCAGAAGGTTTTCTTGGTTATGTGAGAAAAGAATCGTCACGATGTTTAAGTTATGGTCCAAAGGGTTTCATTTTATATTTGGTTCATAGATTAGTCTGTGGGTTGATAGTCACTCGTGATTTGTAAATTTTTTAAGTTTAATTGGAAGGATCAGTTCTTAGTAGTTAATCTTGAACAGTCTTAAGGAAGACCCCACTTAGAGAAACGAACACCGACTCTAGAAGATCATACCTTAGGATTTTGGTAACGTCGTTTATTCTTCCTTCTGCTTCCTTATAATCGAGGACGAACATGATTTTTAGTGGTGGATAATGTAATGACCCTCTTAGTCATTTTATGAATAATTATTCTTATATTAATCATTTTTAGTAGTTTTTATAAATAAATTATGACTTATAAGAATGGGTGAAATTATTTTCATATTTAACAAAAGATTATTTTGTTGCTAATAATATAGAAAAGGAAAATAAATAAATATAATAATAAATATATATAAGGGCAATGTTGATGGCTGTAGTTGACAGAAGTAGTTCAGGCAGCCGCCGAGGGAAAAATTTTTAAAAAGGGTTTGGCGAGTATAACGTCTTCTTCCAGTGGTTGAAAAAAATAAATTTTTCTTTAGGTAATTAGTAGTCACTCTTAAATCTATATACTAGTCCAGATCATATTATTGTTATCCAGTTGATTGAGTAGTGTGAGAAAAATAAATAACAAAAAGGGATGAGCAATGAATGCTCTTCGATAAGAATTTGTTTCTATCTTTATTTGCATCGATAAGTAGCTAATCTAATATTTTGTTTTATAATATGCTTGTTAAATAAGGAAATCGGAAGTAGTCTAGCAGTTTGTTTTGGAAGTTTTGGTGGGGATAAGATCTAAAAGTCGTCATTAATTCATGACCAAATTCCTTTTCATTTGAGGGATTGAAATATTAAAAAAAAAAACAATGCTCAAGAGGTTTATACGTATGGAAAGGGGTTCAGGTGCTTGATTTTCTCCGTTTAAGTTACTGTATGTAACTTGATAATAATTTGGGGCCTTTCTTTTATTTTATGGTACAACTATTTTGGAAAAATTAAGTGTTGGTACTATTAATTATTATAATTATTATTATTATTATATTACATTAGATATTTGTAATATTATATTATAATGGGTTGAGGCTAATCATAGGCCAACGATTAGAGGATAAGGGTGGGGAAATTATAGGTTATATGAATATGCAGATTGTTATATTTCCGTAACTAAATGCCGATTTTGTAATTAGGTTCGATGCTCTATAACTTCTTTTTAATAATTATAACTTAATCATGGTTCAATTTTTGAGATGATGGTATATGTTGTTAAATATATGTTCATTATATTATATGAATATAATTAAATTCATCAAACTAGAGGAATTGACACTCAACCTAGGTTTAAAATTTGGAAAAAATATAAGAATTGACATACTAAATAACATCGATATTTGAAAACTTAATATTAATTTGGGTGTGTAAGCTTCAAAATCTTATCGTGATTATAATATCAATAGATTGCTTGAGTTGGAAATTCAGCAAAAGGGGAAAACTCAAGTCTCGGAGTGAATTCTCGATTGACTGAGGCAAGTGGATTTCTAAACTCTTGCTAAGTGGATGGAAGCGTGTATTTCCTTATGGTATGTGTTTGGGAGTAATGGGATTTGGAAGAGTTGACTTGTCCACCTTGATTAAGTTTAATGATAAAAAGGGATAATAAAAGACAATGTGATTATTTGTTTGTATATGATGTGTCAGAATGATACGAGTACTTGTGTTATAATGGGAAGGTTTATTACAATAGAATGCGGATTGTAATTCGAGAATGCCAAAACATATGGGCATTGACTAATATATTATTAATTTGATTTATTACGTGTGATTGTGTTCTTTTCTTAACCCGTATAATTGTGATAATTGAGGTGATTAAATGTCAAAGTAAAATTTTATTATTGAGAGGTTGCATCATCTCCTTATTTGATATCATATTGTGCACATGCATTGACATGAGATTGGGTATGAGTAAAGGTCTAACACGTGGAGATCGTCCGTGTTGAGATCGAGTATTGATTATTTGATCACGTGGAGATCGTCCGCGCGATAGAAAAATTATGATCATGATTTGGGCACGTGGAGATCGTCGGTGTGAAATTTGTTTGATTATGATAGTGCGTTGAGATCGTACGCACAGAAACGGTGAGATCGTCCGTGTCGGTATATGGACCTCGCGAGTTCCCCATGGGTCATTAACTCTCAATGTATATCTGGGGAGTATCATGTATATACGGTTGAGAGAGAAATTGGTATTCTGAGGCATACAACTTCATGGTTTCATATTACATTGCATCCATGACATTCTTCATTCTTCATGATTATTTGTTTTATTGGTGGTTGGGAATTACTTGATATTTGATTATTCTATTTGACGAACTTGATCTCGTTTGTTGCTGATATTGTGAGTGCCCTTTTGTGTAAAGTTGTGATTGTTGAATATTGAGTTTGTAGTTAAGAATGTGTAATTTATTAAAATAATTTTAATGAGCTGAGACCTATGAACATTGTGAACTGTTAGGTTGGGCTGATTTTTTTTACAGGGTGTAGTTGTGGAGGTTCGGTTGGTGTGTAAGGAGTACTCGTATTTTATCCCCTTAGCTTGAGTTTAGACGTTTACTTGCTGTGTACCGTGTGGTTTGGTACTCAACACTTGTTACTACAATTTTTTTGTAGGTTACTAGCCCGGACTTTGTGATATTTCTCTTCTTCTTGTCTGAGGCTTCATATGGAGATTTGTGAGGTAGTTGCTAGTCATTTATGCGGACATTCTTACTCTTATTTATGATCTTGTCCTACTCAAAGAACAATGGCATATGAGACTTGTATCTTTCTTTTGATTCATTGGAAATACTTTAGAGACTTGTGCAATTGACAACCAGGTTTTGGGGATTGAAATAAGTTGAATTGTTATTAAACTTTTATTTTATTTCCGCACGTAATTTAGGTGATTGAGTTTTAGGCTGGCTTGTCTTGGTGGGATAAGACGAGTGCCATCACATCCATTTTTGGGTCGTGTCAAACACACTCTTAACCAACTAAGTTAAGAAAATGTCCTTAACGCTAAGATCGATTTTCACGATCTACTTATACAAATTCAATTTCGTAAAGTCGTACACATTCCATAACGAGTTATCTATCCCTTGATGAAATCAAATTGATATTTACTCCACGTGATTGCTACTGGATTTCCCTACACCTTGATGACTTTGATTTCCTCCTAATCTTGACAAGGTTGGGAAACTAAAAATACTACGACAACATTTTTACAGATGAATGTTTCCCTCGTTGGCATTTCTATAACAACAAAGACCGGTCGTTACAATGAAATATTGAGGTAAACAACAAGATAATAATTCATTATTTATCTACTATTGAAGAACTCAAATTAGAGAAGATCAAATGAATGATGATAGTTTCACCCTTCCAGCTCTACAAGCTTTCAACTCATCTAAGCTTGTTACACATGAAAGACGAGGTTCTAGATTACACAAATAGGCATGAGAACAAGCTCAAAAATCATTCATTTAAACAATTTGAAATGGGCAAATAGACCCGACCATATTCGAGTAAAAAAAGAAGAAGAAGAGAGGTACTAAACGAGGTGACAGACAAGCTATGTAATAACACATGAATAACTTCTATGAGATTAATCTAACATGAGAGTTCAAAACGACACAAAAGGCATCCAAGAGAACAAACTAATCAGTAGAAAGGAAAAGTTGTAATGATAGTGCATTCTAAATAAAGAACACAAAAGTAACTCAAAGAAAAAGAAATAATGATTTAGGTATACTCTATCATACAAACATGCCTAAAATATTGACACCTTAATAACCTAAAGAAACTTCATCGAAGACTACATATGATTATTTCCATAAAATCATAAGAAAGCTACATTGAAGTAGAAATAATAAGACGAGGATATAACATTTTCATGTGCAGTCACGGGAATGGAAACGATGGGGAAACTATGTTCCACCACCTACTTTAAAACTCCATGAATTCAGAAGAGAAACCAAGAGGGTAAGTTAAATTGAGTCCAAAACTGATACTACTCTGTTCTTCTGCTTAATTACTGCTTTTGGTATCTAGTTCTCGCTTGTTTTCTTTGGTAAACTAACTTCTCCGCAAGATTTTCTTCAAAAACTGTCAACCCCGAACAATAAGGAAGAAAAGGATTTTATATAGGAGGAATTAAGGACTGTTTAGGAGGGAATTCAGGTGAAATTTGGATAAAACAAATTCGAATTTCAATAATTTCTTAGGAATCAGGATGTGAGAGGTGGAATAGTACTGAACTTGTACAAAGAAAAACAAATTTCTTAGTTGGAAGCTGATAAGAATCGCTTGTTTGCTGGAGGAAGGAGAAATGAAGCACAAGATTGATACATCTAGATTATTCTTGTACGAAGAGGATAAGTGAGAGAGGAAAAATACGACACATCGATTCTGGACTAGTGGAGTTTTGGTTAGAATTTTGGGTCGAAATTTGC
Organism: Solanum peruvianum; assembly: GCA_027705065.1. Lineage (NCBI taxonomy): Eukaryota > Viridiplantae > Streptophyta > Magnoliopsida > Solanales > Solanaceae > Solanum > Solanum peruvianum. The sequence goes on along the minus strand of JAKWJD010001759.1, from coordinate 39,541,121 downwards.
ATCTCTTATGGGCTTGTTCCCAAAGGAGAAGAGGGGGACGTGTATGTAATGATCTCTTTTGGTATTGTTGTGCGCTATTGCTATGTATATTTTATTTTAATGCTGAATGAAATGGGTTGGGTTTGGGTTTCTATGTTTTGAGATTATGATGGGTCTTGGTAAGAGTTGTTGAAAACTGGTAATGTCCCAAAGTTTTGTTGGGAAAATGCGGACATGCACAAAAGTATATATGGTAAAAGTAATGGAAATAAAATGGGAAATAACGACACCAAGAATTTTACGTGGAAACCCTTCTGAAAAAGGGAAAAAACCACGGACTAAGAGGAGCAATTGATATTACTATAGTAAGGAATTTTACACTGTGTAGTGTCACGAATACAATACTCAAAGTGACTACTAAACACTCAAAAGGAACAACACTCTTGGTTTCCATCTACTAAATATCGCTCACACTCTATTTTTTCTTCACAGACTATTTTCTTGTATAGTCTATGGAATACCTCACTTTGCTCTCAAAATGGTTTTTTCTTTCTAACTTGGTGTGTTCTACAAATGAGCAAGAATGCTCTATTTATAGAAGGATAAAACCATGCTTATGTCACTAATGACATAGGTAAATATAGCAAAGTCAAAATGGTTGCAAATTTTACCAATTTGCCAACTACCAAATCTTTTCTTTTCAACTCCAATTACTATCCTTTTTAACAATTGCTTGTACCAATTGAATAGCTAAAGTTGACTAAAACAATGGGATGGATTCAACAAATCTCCCCCTCCAGTCCCATTTACTGGAAGAATGTATCTTCAACTTCTTTAGAGAGAGCTCATACCCACAAGTTCTTGCATAACTCGAACTTGTCTCTCGGTATCATCTTGGTCAGCATATCTGCAGGATTTTCACTTGTGTGAATCTTTTTTATGTGAAATGACTCATTCTCCACTTTCTCACGAATCCAATGATAACGTCAATGTGCGTGGTTGTGTTTTGTTCTTGGAGTACATGGATCTTGCTCAAGTCTATTGCACTCTGGCTGTCACAATAGACAATATACTCCATCTGATTCAAACCAAGCTCTTGAAGAAATCGCTTTAGCCATATCATCTCCTTGCCGCTTCAGTAGCCGCAATATACTCAGCTTCAGTTGTAGATAGTGCAACACACTTCTGCAACTTGACTGCCATGATATAGCTCCCCCTGAAAAAGTAAACAAATATCCAGTAGTGGATTTTCTGTTATCAAGGTCACCTGCCATATCAGAATCTTATAGCCTTTCAAGATTGGATTTGATGCTCTCCAAAACACAAGCATTCATCTGAGCTTCCTCTAAGATACCTGAGTATCCATTCACAGCTTCCCAATGCTCTTTTCTCGGATTTTCGAGAAATCTACTGACAACACCAACTGCGTGAGCAATATCAGGTCTAGTGCATACCATTGCATACATCAGACTTCCGACGACGGAGGAATATGGAACTTTGGCCATGTTCTCTTTTTCCTCCCTAACTGTAGGACACATCTTCTTGCTCAACTTCATATGACCAGCAAGAGGTATACTCACAGGCTTCGCATTATTCATATTGAAGCGCTCCAGTACGCGTTCAATGTACTTCTTCTAGGACAAATAAATCTTTCTTTCATCTCTAAGACGAGTAATTCTCATGCCCAAATTTGTTTGGCATGACCCAAGTCTTTCATAGAAAAAGACTTACACAACTCTTTCTTCAGATCGTCAATCTTGGAAGTATTCTTGCCCACAATCAACATATCATCCACATATAACAAAAGGATGATGAAATCATTGTCAGAAATTTTTTGTACAAATACGCAATGATCTGAAGAAGTCTTCTTATAGCCTTGCTCCCCCATGACAGATTCAAACTTTTTGTACCACTGTCTGGGAGCTTGTATTAGGCCATAGAGACTCTTTTTGAGTTTACATACAAAATTTTCTTTACCATCTACTTTGAAGCCCTCAGGTTGTTCCATATAAATCTCTTCTTCTAGGTCACCGTGAAGGAAAGCCGTCTTCACATCCATCTGCTCAATCTCTAAATTAAGACTAGCAGCCAAACCTAGAACTGTGCGAATCGAGGACATTTTCACAATAGGAAAAATATTTCATCAAAGTCAATACCTTTCCTTTGACCGAATCCCTTAACAACCAATCTAGCTTTGTACCTGGGCTTCAAGTTGTGTTCTTCAACTTTAACTTTGAGCACCCACTTGTTCTTCAAAGCTCATTCCCTTGGGCAATTTTACCAACTCATAAGTGTGGTTCTCATGCAAGACTTCATCTCGTCTTGCATGGCTTCAATCCATTGATTCTTGTGCTCATCTTCCATGGCCTCCTCATAACATTCAGGTTCTCCCCCGTCAGTGAGTACACATACTCATTGGGTGAATAACGGGAGGAAGGAAACCGCTGTCTTGTGGACCTCCGAAGCGGAATATTTGATTCGTCCACAACTTCATGAGCAACACGATCATCAATAACAATATCATTGTTATTATCAACATCAACATGTGATTCGATACATGATTCTGGGCGCCACCATGATTATCAAACCCAACAACATCATGCACACTTGTGTGAGGAACTTCATCATGATGAACTATACCATCAAAACTTGAAGATTCTACCTTCTCGCTTTGTCAATATCTTCAATTGTTTGATTCTCCATGAAAATAATATCACGGCTTCTCACAAGTTTCTTTTCAATTGGATCATATAGCCTGTAACCAAATTCATCTAGGCCATATCCAATGAAGATGCATTGCCTTGTCTTGGCATCTAACTTTGACCTCTCATCTTTCGGCACATGTACAAAAGCTTTGCAACCAAATACTCTCAAATGGTCATAGGAAACATCCTTTCCATACCAAACACTATTTGGTACATCACTTTGCAAAGCAACAGCAGGAGATATATTAATAACATGTGCAGCGGTCAATAAAGCCTCACCCCAAAATGAGTTTGGCAACTTTGCTTCAGAAAGCAAACATCTAACTCTTTCCATCAAGGTCCTATTCATCCTCTCAGCCAAACCATTAAGCTGAGGAGTCTTGGGAGGAGTCTTCTGGTGTCTAATACCTTGATGCTTGCAGTATTCGTCAAATGGTCCACAATATCACCACCATTATCAGTACGAATACATTTCAATTTCTTTCCAGTTTCTCTTTCAACTGAAGCCTGAAATTGCTTAAAGACACCTAACACTTGGTCTTTAGTCTTCAAGACATAGACCCAAAGTTTTCTCGAGCAATCATCAATGAAAGTGACAAAGTAAAGTGCACCACCCAATGTCTTTGTCTTCATTGGACCACATAAATCAGAGTGCACTAACTCAAGCAACTTTGTCTTTCTTGAAGGAGGGTAGGACTTAAAGGAAACTCTATTTTGTTTACCAGCTAAGCAGTGCTCACATTTTTCTAATTTAGCACTTTGGAAATTTGACAATAATTTCTTCTTGGCTAGGACATTAAGTCCTTTCTCGCTAATGTGGCTAAGTCTCTTGTGCCATAATGTTGAAGAGCTATCGCTCTCAACTGCATTCACCATATCAACACAAGCAGAGGCCGTAGTCCAGTATAGACCACGATGTTTGTTACCACGAGCCACAACCAAGGAACCCTTAATGAGCTTCCATTTTCCATCACCGTTGGTACTAACATATCCTTCATCATCTAAACACCAACAGAAATTAGGTGCAGACGAACATCAGGAGCATGTTTCACATTGTTCAAAACTAGTTTAGTTCCAATACTAGTTTCCAAACAAATTGTACCAATACCAACCACCCTAGAAACAGTCTCATTACCCATACTCAAGGTTCCAAAATCACCAGGAGTGTAGGAAAAGAAAATCCTTCCTTGATGTCACATGAGATGCGGCACCAGTGTCCACAACCCAGCTTGACTCATCACAAGCAATATTTATCATGTTTGCATCAAGAACGGTAACAAGATCTTCGGTGGTGACGGTGGCTAGGCAATTTTCATTGCCATCTTGTTTAGTTTCCTCTTTGTTATTGTTCTCCCTCTTCAACTTCTTCTGCAGAACTTCTTTGTGTGCCCTTTCATGCCACAATGATAGCACTCAATATCCTTAAGTCTGCCTTTGGATTTGCTCCTATTTTGTTCTCTATGCTGAGAACCACGAGTTTTATTTCTCCCCCTGGGGCCAGTTATCAGGACATCCGACGAAGAGGAACCTTGAGTTTTTTATTCTCATCTCTTCGTTCAAGACACTACTCTTGGCGGAATCCATAGAGATCACACCATCCGGAGCAGAATTTGACAATGACGTTCTAAATGTTTCCCAAGAATCTGGTAGGGAACCAAGTAGAAGCAAGCCTTGAATTTATTCATCAAATTTGATGCCCATAGCAGATAATTGGTTCATAATCCCCTGAAATTATTCAGATGGTCTGTCATTGGAGAACCATCATGATACTTCAAACTCAACATCTGCTTTATTAAGAACATTTTGTTGTTGCCAGTCTTTCGAGCATACAAACTTTCAAGATGCTCCCATAGGGTTCGAGCATGTGTTTCCCCAGAAATATGGTTCACACACATTATCGTCGACCCATTGCCTAATGAATCCACAAACCTGTCTATGCAACAGATTCCACTCTTCATCTGTCATTTTATCAGGCTTTACAGTGGTAATACTGTTTATAAAAATTCTTGACATAAAGCAGATCTTCCATTTTCCCTTCCAAATGGCATAATTAACACCATTCAAAGTAACCATTCTACTGTGTTGGCTTCCATTGTTTTCCCCAAAAAATATAGTTATCGCAAATCAAAGTAAATCTTTTCTGATGTGGAAGTTCAGACTGTGCTGCAACCACAGAGCATACTCAGATAAAACCTTGGCTCTGATACCAGTTTGTTGGGAAAAACGCGACATGCCACAAAAGTATATATGGTAAAAGTAATGCAATAAAATGGGAAAATAACGACACCAAGAATTTTACGTGGAAACCCTTCTGAATAAGGGAAAAAACCACGACTAAGAGGAGCATTGATATACTATAGTAAGGAATTTTACACTGTGTAGTCACGAATACAATACTCAAAGTGACTACTACACACTCAAAAGGAACAACACTCTTTTGGTTTCCGTCTTACTAAAATATCGCTCACACTCTATTTTTCTTCAGAGACTATTTTCTTGTATAGTCTATGGAATACCTCACTTTGCTCTCAAATGGTTTTTCTTTCTAACTTGGTGTGTTCTAACATGAGCAAGAATGCTCTATTTATAGAAGGATAAAACCATGCTTATGTCACTAATGACATAGGTAATATAGCAAAGTCAAAAATGGTTGCAAATCTTACCAATTTGCCAACTACCAAATCTTTTCTTTTCAACTCCAATTACTATTCCTTTTTAACAATTGTTTGTACCAATTGAATAGCTAAAGTTGACTAAAACAATGGGATGGATTCAACAAGTTTGGTATCCAAATGGAACAAATATGAGGAAAGTAAAGAGGTTGGATTGGAATTATTCATTTAACCCAATCGCCTGCAATTATAGCAACATGAACTTAAGAATATAACCTAATTCAGCTAATTAGTTAAATGAGGTCAAATCTTAATCAAGACAATTTAAATAAGATTATTAACGAGCTTCATAAACTTAGTTAACCAAAATAATTAACTTATTACAAACTAAATAATTTAAAATTATAACCATAGCTTAAATTAGAGTGAATTAATAAAATTATTAACTAAAACATGTAAAATCTTTAGATGATTTTCAAATATGTATAAAAAGACCTAATTATATAAAATATATTATTATTTCAAAATTATAAAAATGACTAAAATTAATTTGAAGTAACTATAAAAGCATTTTAAATTTTTATAAAACTAAAAATTTCAATTCGTTCGAAATTGAAAAAGCTCAATGATTAATTAATAATGTGGAGGTCTCAATTGGGTTTCAAAAGTTGCCCCTCATTGGACTTGGATTGAAGAAAGAAATTTGAGGGAAATGAAATTGACGAATCCAATTTTTACCAACCACATATTCATCCATCCTTCATAAAAAGGCTTTTGGTACATAATTTGACAATTATGGTGAAACTTTGGAAATGAGTTTCCTACATATCTCAAGTATGAGGATTCAAGCCACTTGTACTTCGATACTGTTGATTTGACACACAATTTTTAAAGAACATAAATGTTATCCCGACTCCGAATTATGAAGGGATAGGAATGCCCGAGAATAAGATTTGGAAGAGAATGGTGGAGTTCAACTGAGTCTTCAACATTGATCCCCATACATGTCCTTAAACCTTAGGAATTGGGATGTTTGTAGTTCGACTCGCTCGGTTGAAAAGGAAATATATTATGCTTAAGGTATCCTTTGGTTTTGGAGGATTGAAAAAGAAGGTGAGTATGAAAAATATGGTTTGAACCTCTTATCCATGAATATGGTGCACTTCACACCCATAATTAAGAACTTTCACGAACATAGATTCCAAAGCTCTTGGTCCATGGTAACTTGGATTGGAAAGTTGCCTTCGCTAAAACCAATGGTGGAATTTGATTCTCAGCTCGCGTATTAAGAGTTTGATACTCTTCTACGAACTATGTCCCATCTCACTTCTAAAAATAGATCCATGTTGTGCTGCATCCTTATAGATGCCATCCACACCCCTGGTTTGATTTGAGAATTGATGTCATTGGCTGCTCTCGACAAAGACTTTAATAAACTTGTCACTAGAAACTACAATGGAAAAAGTGGTAACATCTCTTACGACTCTTTTTTGGTTATGTTCTTTCACATTTCTGTGGATACTTTATTGTCTTGGTGTTTTGAGTTACTCTTTCTTTGAAAGATGTCATATAGGTATAGTCAGTATATGTGTGCACACTGAAAGTGGATAACTAGTAGACGTTGTGCACTTTATCTAGCAACTTCAATCAAAAAATAAAGAAATATCAGTTACATAATATAATGAGTATATCTTTATGAATAGGTATACAAAACAATTTGAACTATATTAGAAAATAAAGAAGTATTGAGAGTAAAAGATAATGGATACCACGATAAGAAGATGATTTAGAAATGTAATTTCTTGTTTTGTGCATGGCTAACTCCAATGGTCTCTATTGTGATCTAGATAGCTTGACGATAGTCCAATTGTAACGAGGTGGATGCTCGATAATATTTCGAATGTAACATGGTGGAAGCTCGATATATTCCAAATATTATGATGTGGAGGCTCCATAATGTTCCAACTCTAACGAGGTTGATGTTTGATAATATTCCAACTACTAAGAGGTGGATTTTTAGATAATATTCAAATTGTAACGAGGTGAATGACTCGATAATATTTCAACTGTAACGAGGTGGATGAGTCAATAATTTTTTTCAGCTATAACTACGTGGATGACTCGATAATATTCAAACATTAACCACGTGGATGGCTCAATATTATTTCTGTTGGGTTTTAGCAAGTGTGAATGGGAAAAGAAAAGAGAGAATATCAAAAGTGAGGGAACTACTTGGAGGGAAAATGAAAAGTCATTTGCAAAGTGCAAATGGAAAAGTCATTTCTTTGGATTTGGATTTGGATTTGGCAAATGATGTGATTGATTGATAAATTTTTGGACAAAATTTATTTAATCAATTTTTGTTAAATCAAATAAATCTTGTTAATATTATCTCTTATAAATTTGCAGGTAACAGTAACATTCCGAAAAGTCGTTACTTTTCCAAAAAGTAGTTATTTTCCTAATAGACAAAAATTTTCAAAAAGTTGTTAATTTTTTTCAAAAGACACAACTTTCTGGATAAAATGGGTCTAAACAGATTTCACTGAACAGACATGTTCCTTAACAGGTTTAATCCGTTTTATCTTGGGAGAAATTAATCCATAACCTTGGGTACAGTGAGGGGATTAAATTTCTTAAGGACACACAGTAGTTTCTGTGGACTCGGATTAATTCTTGTATTCTATATTATTTTATGCTTCATCTTATTTCTGTTTCTGTTTCTATTTATTAACTTTATAAATACAAGTTATTGTAAGAATAACAATCTTAAGAAATTTAACAGTTTCTGTATTTGAGGTTTCTGGAGATTAAAACCTTTATGGTTTTCTACTCTGCTTGAATTTTTAAAATTCATTCGATTAACGACTAAAAGAACATAAAAATTTTATCGTTAAATCAGAAACAGTTTGTGTAAATATTTGTTCTTTACTGTTAGTATTTTAAATACTTAATTTATCTGCCATTTGTGACAGAAAAAAAATGAATAATTCTAGTCAAACAAATGCTGGAACAGTAAGTGCTGCAACAACAACGGTTGCACATAATCGTTCAAATGTTGTCTTAGCACCGGCTGAGAAACCTGCAAAGTTTTCTAGAGTCGACTTTAAGAGATGGCAGCAACAGATGTTCTTCTATCTCACTACGTTGAGTCTGCAAAAGTTCATCAATGAGAATGTTCCTGTTATGTCAGATGAAACTCCGGCTTATGAACGATTCTTGGTAACAGAAGCATGGACACACTCATATTTTTTGTGTAAAATTTATATTTTGAGTGGTCTGCAAGATGATCTGTACAGCAATGCAAAAACCTCAAAAGAACTTTGGGATGCTTTAGAAAAGAAGTACAAAACAGAAGATGCCGGATAATGAAGAAATTCATGTGGCAAATTTCTGGACTTTAAGATGATAGACAGTAAGACTGTCGTCACCCAAGTTCAAGAATTGCAGGTCATAATCCATGATCTCCTTGCTGAAGGTATATAAATTTATTTTATTCCTATGTTAGAAATATTAAGTTTTCCCTTAATACTCACATAACCTTTAATGTAGGATTGATTGTGAATGATGCTTTTCAAGTGGCTGCAATTATTGAAAAGTTACCTCCATTGTGGAAGGACTTTAAAAACTACTTGAAACACAAACGCAGGAGAGATGACTGTTGAAGATCTCATAGTAAGGTTGAGAATCGAAGAGGATAATAAGGCTGCAGAAAAGAGGTCACGTGTGGTAATTCAGCAATATCTGGAGTAAATTTTGTTGAAGAAGATTCCACAAAATTAAAGAAAAAAAGAAAGCATCTGGTCCAAAAATCAATCCTCCTAAGAAGAAATTCAATGGAAACGCTTTAATTGTGGTAAACATTGTCAATGGGCTAATGAATGCCGGGGTCCTAAGAAGGACAAGAAAAAGAAGGATCAAGAAAACTTGGCTGAATCCAAAGGAGAAATGGACGATCTCTGTGCAATGCTTTCAGAATGTAACTTGGTTGGAAATCCAGAGAATGGTGGATAGATTCTGGTGCCTCATGCCATGTTTTGTGCCAACAAAGAATTATTTTCATCATATACTCTAGCACTTACAGATGAAAATTGTTTATGGCAAACTCCGCTGTTGCGGTCAAAGGGGGAAGGAACTGGCAAGTCCTATTAAAGATGACATCAGGCAAGGTGGTGACTTTGAATAGGGTCTCATATGTTCCATAATTGAGAAAGAATTTAGTTTCAATTCCAATTCTGACCAAGAATGGAATTAAATGTGTATTTATTTCTGATAAAGTAGTAGTAAGCAAAAATGATATGTATGTAGGAAAAGGCTACCTTAGTGATGGCCTTTTCAAACTTAATGTAACTGCAGTTGATATGAATAAAGATTTTGCTTCTTCTTACTTGCTTGAGTCTAAATGTTTATGGCATGAACGTTTGGGACACGTTAATAACAAAACCTTGCGAAAACTGATTAACTTAAATATTTTGCCAAAATTTGAGTGCAATAAATCAAAATGTCAAATTTGTGTTGAATCTAAGTATGCTAAGCATTCTTATAAATCTGTTGAAAGGAATTCAAATCCTTTAGAATTGATTCACACTTATATTGTGACATGAAGTCAACACCATCACGTGGTGGGAAAAAGTTTTCATAACTTTCATTGACGATTGTACTAGATATTGTTATGTCTATTTGCTAAATAGTAAGGATGAAGCAATAGATGCGTTAGGCAATATAAAACTGAAATTGAAAATCAGTTAGATAAAAAGATCAAAATGATCAGAAGTCATAGAGGTGGAGAATATGAATCTCCATTTGCAGAAATATGTTTAGAAAATGGAATAATTCATCAAACTACTGCTCCCTACACTCCTCAGTCTAATGGAATTGCAGAAAGAAAAAACCGAACTTTAAAAGAAATGATGAATGCATTACTTATAAGTTCAGGTTTACCACAGAACTTGTGGGGGGAAGCTATCCATACAATAAATCAGATACTTAACAGAGTGCCTCACTCAAAGACAAATGTAATTCCATATGAGAAATGGAAAGGTAGAAAACCCAATTTGAAATATTTCAAAGTGTGGGGGTGTCTAGCCAAAGTCCAAGTTCCTATACCTAAGAGGGTAAAAGTAGGACCTAAGACTGTGGATTGTGTATTCATTGGATATGCCACAAACAGTAAGGCATGTCGATTTTTGGTTCATAAGTCCGAACATCCGGATATTCATGATAATACGGTAATGGAATCAGATAGTGCTGAATTTTTTGAACATATCTATCCGTATAAAACTAGACTTGAGTCATCTAGTGGGGGATCTAAACAACCCAGAGAAGAACCAGAAGAGAATGAACAAAATGAAGAAAGTCCAAGACGTAATAAACTTCAAAAGACATCTACTTCATTTGGATCAGATTTTGTAACATTTCTTCTTGAAAGTGAGCCTCAAACTTTCAAGGAAGCAATGTTGTCTAGCGACTCAACCTCTTGGAAGGAGGCTGTTAATAGTGAAATTGAATCAATCTTAAGCAATCATACTTGGGAGTTTGTTGATCTTACTCCAGGGAACAAACCCTGGGTTCAAAATGGATCTTTAAAAGGAAGATGAAAGACGATGGAACTATTGACAAATATAAAGCAAGACTTGTTGTCAAGGTTTTAGACAAAAGAAGGTCTTGATTATTTTGACACATACTCGCCAGTGACTAGGATTACATCAATTCGGATGTTAATTGCACTAGCTGCAGCATACGGTCTTGAAATTCATCAAATGGATGTGAAAACAGCCTTCTTAAATGGAGAGCTTGAAGAGGAAATTTACATAGAACAACCTGAGGGTTTTGTAGTTCCTGGTAAAGAAAAGAAAGTGTGCAAACTTATAAGTCACTTTATGGGCTAAAAAAGCACCAAAACAATGGCATGCAAAGTTTGATCAAACCATGTTGTCAAATGGATTTAAGATCAATGAATGTGATAAATGTGTTTACATTAAAGATACTCCAATCAGGAAGTTATTTTATGCCTATATGTAGATGATATGCTTATAATGAGCAAAGACATTGCTAATATAAAAGCTACAAAGCGTATGCTTTCTAGTAATTTTGATATGAAAGATTTAGGAGTTGCTGATGTGATATTAGGAATTAAAATTCTTAAAACTCCTAACAGTCTAGCATTGTCTCAAACTTATTATATTCAAAAGATACTTGAAAAATTCAAATTTTTGAATTTTAAAGGGAAAAGACTCCAATTGATGTAAATCTTCATCTTGCAAAGAATAAAGGCAAAAGTCAGTCTCAATTGGACTATGCTAGCGTATTGGGAAGCTTAATGTATGTCATAAATTGTACACGACCAGACATAGCTTGCGCTATCAGTAAACTGAGTCGATACACAAGTAATCCTATCATAATCATTGGTTGGCAATGAAGAGAGTTTTGGGATACTTAGATGACACTCAAAACTATGCTTTACATTACAACAGATATCCAACGTTCTTGAAGGATATAGTGATGCAAATTGGATTACTGGGTCAACTGAAACAAAATCCACAAGTGGATACGTTTTTACTATTGGTGGAGGAGAATATCTTGGAAATCATCCAAACAAACATGTATAGCTCGCTCTACAATGGAGTCTGAATTCATTGCTTTAGACAAGGCAGGTGAAGAAGCTAAATGGCTCCGGAATTTCTTAGAAGATATTCCATTTTGGCCCAAACCAATGGCCCCTATATGCATACATTGTGATAGTCAAGCTGCAATAGGAAGGGCTGGAAGCATTATGTATAACGGCAAGTCTCGTCACATAAGACGAAGACATAACTCTGTGAGACAACTACTCTCTAGTGGAATTATCACAATTGACTATGTAAGTCAAAAGATAATGTGTCGGATCCACTTACAAAAGGCCTAAATAGAGAGGGAGTTGAGAAATCATCGACGGGAATGGGACTATGGACGAGAACAAGTCATCGTGGCGGTAACTCTACCTAGAAGACTGGAGATCCAAAGATCTAGGTTCAAGGAGATAAAACAAAGTCATTGATGACGGTTCAACATTGTCAAAGAAAAAAAATATTATTATTATTTTATGGTCCATTCTCATGATGAGACAATGTTTAGTAACCAGGATAAAGACATAAGGACTTTTTAATGGTTTCTAAGTTTGATACAGGGAATATCAAATGGTGTATCTATGGGATAACACATTTAGAAATCACCTATGTAAGTGTGAAGTGTAAGCCGCTTCAAGGAGAATCCGGTAAGGCCAGTTCTTTAAGCACTTACTATCCAAGATGTGTTCATGGCTGAAACGAACAAAACAATGAGAACTAAGAACAGTTCAAGGGTTGATTGTGTGACATATGTTGTCTAGGTATACACCAAAGCTCGACGGTTCAAAGATATCAAATCTACCGATTGACCGAGTATATCCGATATATGTTCACTACGAAAAGTTTAAAGGGAAACCTACTTATCCAGATGCGATTAACCTTTACCTACAAGACACACAAGTTTTTTCATGCATATGTTTTAACAATAGCCTTCCCCATTCATGTGGGGGATTGTGGGTTTTAGCAAGTGTGAATGGGAAAAGAAAAGAGAGAATATCAAAAGTGAGGGAACTATTTGGAAGGAAAATGAAAAGTCATTTGCAAAGTGCAAATGAAAAGTCATTCTTTGGATTTGGATTTGGATTGGCAAATGATGTGATTGATTGATAATTTTTTGGACAAAATTTATTTAATCAATTTTTGTTAAATCAAATAAATCCTGTTAATATTATCTCTTATAAATTTGCAGTGTAACAGTAACATTCCGAAAAGTCGTTACTTTCCAAAAAGTAGTTATTTCCTAACAGACAAAAATTTTCAAAAAGTTGTTATTTTTTCCAAAAGACCAACTTTCTGGATAAAATGGGTCTGAACAGATTTCACTGAACAGACATTTCCTTGCTGAAAATGGCTATAAAAGGAAGTCAATTTTTGATTTTTAATCACTGAAAATTTTTCTTCTCTGCATTTATTTTTCTCTCAAATAAAATCAAAGTGTCGATCGACTGAGTCTGTGTGACTTGTTGTTGTTCTTAAGTTCGTTGAAGTTAAGAAGTTTGAGGTACCGCTATTTCTTTAACAGGTTTAATCCGTTTTATCTGGGAGAAATTAATCCATAACCTTGGGTACAGTGAGGGGATTAAATTTCTTAAGGACACACAGTAGTTTCTGTGGACTCGGATTAATTCTTGTATTCTATATTATTTCTGCTTCATCTTATTTCTGTTTCTGTTTCTGTTTATTAACTTTATAAATACAAGTTATTGTAAGAATAACAATTTCAAGTTTAACGAGATGGATGAATCGATATTGTTTCGACTGTAATCATGTGGGTGACCTAATGATTATCGATAAAAATCCAACTTTAACAAGGTAGATAGCTTGATAATTATCCCATTATAATGAGGTGGATGGCTCGATGAAATAAAACTCTAAAGAGGTGGATTGATCGATGATTGTCCAACTATAACAAAGTAGATGACATGATAAATACCCAACTATAACGAGGTGGATTGCTCGATCGTTATCAAATGTATAGAGGTGGATGACTCAATAATGTTCCAACTGTAACGAGGTAAATAAATAGATTATTATCCAACAATAATGAGGTTGATTGCCCGATGAATATCCAATCTAAAGGTGGATATCTGATGATATCCAACTATAAACATGTGGGATGCTCGGTGAATATCCAGTTGTAACGAGGTGGGAGGCTCGATGATATTCGCTTCTCACCTTACACTAAGAAAAAATCAAGTTGTGGTGAATTTTTTTTCAGGTAATCTAAACCTGTTGTATGATTTGATAATTCATCCTCTTGGATGATCTCGATAAAAAATGAAATAAATTTACTATCAGAAACTATAACTTAAATAGAGAAGTGACATGATTTATCGTTCGCCAAATGTACTGACATCAACCTCATTCAATTTTGACGTAGTAGATGGTTACCTGATATGATGTTATATTGATGATGATGCTTCATTGAAAGGATGATGATTCTCCATTGGTATGATGATATTGATGTTCCTCTAGAAGATAATATTGAAGCTTCATTGAAAGGATGATGATTCTTCATTGATGATCCATCGGCATGATTATGTTGATATCTTTCTCAGTGATAATGCTGATGCTCCCTTTATAGGATGATTATTCTCCAGTGGTAGGATGATGTTCATGTTTATCCTTTGATATGATGCTACTGCTACATGGTAGGATGATGATATTCCATTAATAAAATGACGATAATGTCCCTCTAGGTGGCGGAACTATCTAATTTGATAATATTATAGAAATATACCTCATGGCGGTGGTATTATTTCATTTTATGATACTGTAGAAATGTCCCTTTGGTTGTAAATATGATGTCCTTCTGCATGTTCCCATGTCATGTTTGATATTGACGAGATCTGTGAATATTCTTCAAATGCTATTGATGCTGAAAATGTAATCTTATGTCACTGAAGAAGCTTGTACATGTTGACAATGGTGATTTGCCTTGTTCCTATTCCGAACACTTTGTTTTCATTGTGACTCATGCTTTGTTGGGAATTCGTTCAAGTTGTTGTTGCTCGTATTCTGAACTCTTTCTTTTTCATCTGAAAAACATTAATGACTTTGCATCCATAGA
>JAKWJD010001759.1:39317092-39526050 GCA_027705065.1 Solanum peruvianum | reverse complement strand
TGCATATTGGGGTTAAATCCATTGTATAGTGGATTGATCCATTAGAGTTATCCAACAATAATTGGATTCATGTATTAGTGGTTTCTAATGTGATAAGATATCAAGGTGATATGATCCTTGATGATAACTATGTAAAATTTCAAGGTGACCTTTGACTATGATATCTCAACACTATAAATAGAGATATCATTCACCATTGTATGACATACTTGAATAAGAAAATTATCTCCTCTATCTTATACTTCTTGTCCTTTTCATCTTATATTCTGAGCTTTCTTTACAACACGTTATCAGCACGAAATTGCTACTTGCAAAGGTACTATATAAATATTTTTATTTAATTCACATATTCTCTCATAATTTCATTATGTCGATTTATCCAAACTTGAGTTTGTGGCATAGATAGATATTTCTGGAAAGAATTATCTTCATGGGTACTCGATGCTGAGATTCACTTGGCTGCTAAAGGTCTTGATGCCACTATTACTCAGGGAAATGAAGCATTCGAGTCAAGATAAGGCGAAGGCTATGATTTTCCTTCGTCATCATCTTGATGGGCCTGAAGATTGAATATCTGACGGTGAAAGATCCACTTGAATTGTTGGACTGATTTAAAGGGAGATATGACCACCTAAAGGCAACAGTGTTGCCAAGAGCTCGTTATGAGTGGATGCATTTACGGTTTCAAGATTTTAAGACCGTAATTGAATACAACTCTGTTGTATTCAGGATAACCTCCCAGTTGAAATTATGTGGGGAGACTATAAAAGATGAGGACATGTTGGAAAAGACACTTACTACTTTTTCATGCCTCGAATGTGATATTGCACAGCAATATCGTGAAAAGGGTTTTCAGAAATATTCTGAACTAAATCTCATGTCTTTTGGTGGCTGTGAGCAAACATAATGCTCTTTTAATGAAAATCAGAAGCTCGTCCCACTGGAGCTCTCCATTACCGGAGGCAAATTGCGGTGGAAGCACGTGATCAATCTGAAGTAAAAAGAGATGATCATCGGGGATATAATAATGCACGGAGAGTGGCAAAGATAAAAGACGATACACTAATCGTCAAGGTGGTGGTCATAATAAGAAAAGGGAGAACAACATGAGTTCTCAAAATAACCCCTCAAAAGTAATTGTCGTCGTTGTGGCATGAAAGGCCATTGGAAGAATGAATGTCGCACACATGAACATTTTGTAAGGTCTATCAAAATTCCTTTAAAAAGAAAGGAAATAAAAGTGGTGCTTCCTTTCCAATGCTCGAGCTGAGTCACATATGACTCTTAAAGATGGTGATAAGCGGGAACATCTCAGAAATATGATAAAGATATTGAAGCAAATTTGGCTTTAAAGGATGATGTTTTCGATGGCCTTGGTGACATTACTCATATGGAAGTTGATGACTTCTTTGGAGATCGAAACTAATGTTTGATCTTTTAGCTGGGGAATGAATTTGTTAATATTTTTACTTATGTATTTTTAATTATTATGTTATTCATGTTAGTATTTAAATTTCCGTTGTTAATTTTATTTTCCTTCTTTTGATGTATTTTATTTTAATGAAAATTAATAGAAATCCCCAGTTGTCAGTTGGATTCAAGATGAGTAATGGAGAGATGTATGCCTTCTTGATAGTGCTACAACGCATACAATATTAAAGAAAAGAAATACTTTTCTAATTTGGTTATGAAAATGGCATATGTCAACACAATATCAGGTAGTACAAACTTAATTGAGGGGTCTGGAAGAAGAGCGACTTATTACTACCTGGAGGGACATATTAAGCATTGATAATGCATTATATGTAGTAGTAGTCTCAAAGAAACTTATTAAGTTTCAAAGTTATTCGCCAAATGGCTATCATGTTGAGACGGCTAATGAAGGAAAGGTTGAATACCTTATACATTACTACAATTAATGTAGAGAAGAAAATTGTGCATGAAAAATTACCTGCATTTTCTTCTGGTGTTGTACTATACAAGTATAAGTACAGTTGAATCACATGCCTTAGTAAACAAAATGTTTACTAATTTTAATGATTTTATCATTTGGCATGACGGTTGGGCCATCCCGGATTTAATATGATGCGCAAAATCATTGAAAATCCACATGGGCACACCTTAAAGAGCCCAAATATCCTTCAATCAAAGGAATTCTCTTGTGCTGCTTGTTCTCAAGGAAAGTTGATCATTAACCATCAACAGTTAAGGTTGGAATTGAATCCCCTGCGTTTCTGGAACGCATACAGGGTGATATATGTGGACCAATTCAACCTGCATGGACCCTTTAAATATTATATGGTCTTGATAGATGCTTCTACAAGATGGTCACATGTGTGTTATTATCAACTCGCAACATGGCTTTTGCGAGATTGTTGGCTCAAATAATAAGATTGAAAGCACAATTTCCAGACTATACAATAAAGACAATCCGTCTAGATAATGCTGGGAGTTTACATCTCAAGCATTTAATTATTATTGTATGTCTACTGGTATAACAGTTGAACATCCAGTTGCTCATGTTCACACTCAAAACGGTCTAGCAGAATCATTGATTAAACGTCTGCAATTGATAGCTAGACCATTACTAATGAGAACAAAGTTATCTGTGTCTATGTGGGGGCATGCTATTTTGCATGCAGCAGCACTTGTGCGCATAAGGCCGACCATTATCATGAATTCTCCCCATTACAATTGACTTTAAGAGAAAGAACCAAACATTTCTCATCTTAGAGTTTTTGGATGTGCGGTGTATGTCCCAATTGCTCCACCACAACGCATAAAGATGGGGCCCCAAAGAAGGTTGGGGATATATGTTGGGTATGAATCTCCTTCAATCATAAAATATTTGGAGCCTATGACTGGAGATTTATTTAAGGCAAGATTTGCTGATTGTCATTTTGATGAATCAGTATATACCCAACATTAGGGGGAGAACATAAGTCATTGGAAAAGAGATAGATTGGAATTCATCTCTATCTCATTTGGATCCTCGAACAAACCAATGTGAGCAAGAAGTTCAAAAGAATAATTTATTTGCAGAACATTGCAAATCAACTACCAGATGCATTTACTAATCTTCCAAGGATTACTAAATCGCATATTCCAGCTGTTAATGCTCCAGTTCGAGTTGATATCCCGACAGGACAAATTGTTAAGGCAAATGAGTCTAGACCACATTTGAAGCGTGGTAGACCAATTGGTTCCAAGGATAAAAATCCTCGAAAAGAAAAGGAATAAATGATCAAGATGATCATGGGTTGAAAGAAATTTCTCAAGATGAGATCCAAGTCATAACACATGATGATGAGGAGGTTCGAACTTCTGAAAAAATGAAATTTCAATGAATTATGTCTCGACGAGAAAGTTGTGGAACCGAAATAATGTTGTGATTGACAAATATTTGCCTATAATGTTGCTATTGAAATAATGCAACAAGATGAAGATTTTGAGCCAAAATCTGTTCACAAATGTAGACAGAAGAAATGATTGGCCAAAATGGAAGGATGCAGTTCAAGCTGAATTGGCTTCACTAGAAAAACGTGAAGTTTTTGGACCGATAATCCGAACACCTGAAGGTATCAAGCCAGTGGGGTACAAATGGGTTTTTGTACGGAAAGAAATGAGAAAGGTGAAGTCATGAGATATAAGGCCCCGACTCGTTGCTCAAGGTTTTTCTCAAAGACCTGTCATTGATTATATGGAGACATATTCTCCAGTGGTAGATGCAATCACCTTCAGATATCTCATAAATCTGGCAGTTCATGAAAAACTTGAAATGCGTCTAATGGACGTTGTCACAGCCTATCTATATGGCTCATTGGACCACAACATTTTCATGAAAATTCCTGAAGCATTCAAAGTTCCTGAAGCATACAAAGATCAAGAGAAACTTGTTCAATAAAACTTCAGAAATCTCTGTATGGATTGAAACAATCAGGAAGGATGTGGTACAATCGTCTGAGTGAATATTTGTTAAAGAAGGGTACAAAAATGACCCGATTGTCCCTGCATTTTATTAAACGGTCGGGGTCTGAATTTGTAATAATAGCTGTGTATGTTATGATTTGAACATCATTGGCACTGGTAAAGAGCTTTTAGAAGCTATTGAGTGTCTGAAAAAAGAATTTGAAATGAAAGATCTCGGCAAGACAAAATTTTGTCTTGGCCTACAAATTGAGAATTTGTCAAATGGAATACTTGTTCATCAATCAAACACGAACAGAAAAGATACTAAAGCGTTTTTACATGGATAACTCACATCCATTGAGTACCCAATGGTGGTAAGATCGCTCTTGACATCAATACAGATCCATTTCGACCTCAAGAGAAGATGATGAAGAGCTTCTTGGTGATGAAACTCCTTATCTTAGTGCGATCGGGGCACTAATGTACCTTGCTAACAATACTCGACCAGATATCTGTTTTGCAGTAAGTCTACTGGCAAGATTCAGTTCCTCCCCACAAAAAGACATTGGAATGGTGTTAAACACATACTTCGATATCTTGAGGGACCATGGATATGGGTTTATTCTATTCCAATGAATCCAAAATCAGAACTGATTGGTTACGCAGATGCAGGGTATTTATCAGATCCGCATAAAGCTCGATCACAAACAGGCTATTTGTTTACATGTGGAGACACGGCAATATCTTGGCGATCAATGAAGCAAACGTTGGTAGCCACTTCTTCAAATCATGCAGAAAATAATAGCCATCCATGAAGCAAGTCGAGAGTGCGTCTGGTTGAGATCAATGACCCATCATATTCAGGAATGTGTGGTTTTTCTTTGAAAAAGAATATACCAACCACAATGTACGAAGATAATGCTGCATGTATAGCTCAATTGAAAGGAGGATACATCAAAGGAGATCGGACAAAGCATATCTCACCAAAGTTCTTTTTCACGCATGAACTTCAACAAATGGTGAGATAGAAGTTCAACAAATTCGTTCAAGTGATAATCTTGCTGATTTATTCACTAAGGCATTGCCAACATCAACGTTTGAGAAGTTGAGATACAAGATTGGAATGCGCTGTCTCCGAGATATAACAAGTTTTAAAGTTTCATCAGGGGGAGCGAAATACGCGTTGTACTCTTTTCCTTAACTATGGTTTTGTCCCAAGTTGGGTTTTCCTGGTAAGGTTTTTAACGAGGCAAACATTCAAACGTATTATGAGATATGTGTACTCTTTTTCCTTCACTAGGCTTTTTCCCACTGGGTTTTTCCTAGTAAGGTTTTAACGAGGCACATAATCTATGGATATCCAAGGGGGAGTGTTGTAAATCCATTGTATATGTGGATGATCCATTAGAGTTATCAACAATAAATTGGATTCATGTATTAGTGTTTCCAATGTGATAAGATATCAAGGTGATATGAACCTTGATGATAACTATGTAAGATTTCAAGGTGACCTTTGACTATGATATCTCAACACTATAAATAGAGATATCATTCACCATTGTATGACATACTTGAATATGAAAATTATCTCCTCTATCTTATACTTCTTGTCTTTTTCATCTTATATTCTGAGCTTTCTTTACAACACATATTACTTTATTCTGTTCTTGTTAGCTTTATAGGGTTGTTGTGCTGCTATTGTTTTATATATTTATATATTGTTTGTTCAATATCATATTGAAAAACAAGTTAAATTTGGCTGATGAAGAAATTACTGTCGAGTTTCATGGCCTCCCATGTTAATAAGACGAATTTTTATTTTTAAGTTATTATTTGATTTATTCATTCCTAAATTTTTACTAAGTGTCTTTACAGGTACACAAAGTCGCTTCCATTGAAGCCATTCCAATGGAGTTATTATTTTTAATCTTCTCCTCAATTTAAAAAGAGAATTAAGTCTGGATCAATTTTTGTGAATTTCGAAGGATGCCTAACACATTCCGTTCGAAATAACTTGAACTCCTTACCTAAAATTAGGCGGCAACTTCTTTTAAGATTCATTTATTTTTAAATTCTTTTAAATTGAGTTAATTGATTATTTTTTGAGTCACCACGACGTTTCGTCCTATTTGAATAAAGTAGGGATGCAAACAAAAGGTAGTCATCATGCTTCAACTAGGCAACCATTGATTCATTTTGCTATGTTAGAAGTGATAATTCTCCGTTTGTTTGCTATTGCATGAACTCTTGATAACTTTTCATAACCACCACCCTCAAGATAAATCTTAACCCGATTGTCAATTTTAACGACTTTAGCCGTCAATTTGTCAAAATCCTCTTTCCTATAAGCCTTGGTCATTTAATAGAACACATCACTTAGTACGTTTCTGATTCTCTTGAAGTTTGAACAAACATTTTTCCAAAGGTGCCATATGCATGAAAAATTATAAAATTTTGGAAAACAGTTGTGACATAATTAATATGCTTTCGTTTCTATCTGATACAACACACATTTGTTTCCTCTCCCCAAATGCACTTTAAACTGTTGGAAGAACCATGTCCAAGAACAATCATTTTCACTGTCCACCACTTCATAAGCTAACGGTAATATGCATTCTACTCATAAGTAGTGTGCAGGTTTATTAATTTCTAATACACAACTATCCATATATAAAGTATCAAAATCAAGTAACCATATTTATAAGATACAAAATTATAAATTTTAATATAGAAATCATACCTGCATCATCAAGCGTACTTGCTAATACAAAAGTTCCTTTATAAGCTCCACCAAGATGTGCATTGTCAACAACAGTTATTGGTCTATAGTAGTCAAACCCTCTCATTATTGATTTTAATGATATGAACAAATACATGAACTTATTTTCCTCCGACTTATGTGTTTGTATATAAGAATTTGGATACACAGTTTTTAACATATATAGATATTTAGGCAACTGTCTATATCCATTCACATGTTTACCCCTTATCATCTCTAATGCGCTCTCCTTAGCATGCCATGCTTGCTTGTATGAAATATCAACTCCATACAATGCTTTAATATCCTCAATAACATCATTTGGTGTATGAATTTTTTTATGATTGTGCCACTTAGGCGCTGTCATAACACTTATAAACCCAATTGTAGCTTGAACCTTTGTCAATAACCTATTCCTTATTGGACATGTATGCTCACTATTGAAGTACCTGACTTTGAATAAATCTGATTTCTTCCTAAAAGATGCACTGAATCTCCAACAACCGTCTTTAACAAACACAATAATCTGTAGTTTCCTTTTTCAAGATAATTAGTAGCATGCATAACAAAAACATTAATACAATAGATTATTCACACAAGGATACATTAAAGAAAAATAGTATACTGATATATCAAATTGACTGCAATAATGAATCATCATTGTTATGCGTTAACATAAGGTGAAATGGACATGATACTTTATGTCAATCTTAAATTGATAAAAAGATTAAAAAACATTAACTAGTAAATATTTATCAATCATACTTGTATCTGATTTACTAAAATAATGTATCATCGTTATTTAATGTATCATAAATTTACCCAGTAATGTATCAATACTATTTCAACAAAATACACTGATACATAATAAGAACAATCATATATTGATACATTAACACATGAAAGAAAGTAGTTAAATTATTTCTGATACATTTTAATAATATTAGAAAAGATCATACATACAAAATTATATTAAATGTTAAATATGCATCAATTCATAAACACATGATTCCTTATCAGCTGTAATGCGATAATGTATCTTGATTTTGATATGCTTACATAAATACCTAATACTTTATAATAATTTTACTGTAACTTACCATTCTGAGAAATCAAAATAACATTTCAAGCATTTAATGAGTCACTCTAATAACAACTAAAGTATAATGAGTGATTCACCAAAATTCAAATTCATGAATGAAAATCAAGTTTCATACCTCTTATTATCAGATCTCTTTACTTAGAAATTTAAGCCATATTTTATTTTGTATTTTGTCATTATAGATACTAGAGCGGTTTTATCCTTTTAAAATTTGATCCATTTCCACATCTGTACTTTTTGTATCAGATATGTAATTCATCACCTCAAACTCTGGTAAATAACACAAATAACCATTTTTTGAATCTATCAAGTTGAGAACGAGTGCATCCCTTTTCAGCTCCTTCAACACAGGCGATTGAACCAGTCGATAAATCAAAACTTTCATTATCACAAACATCCTTATCTGTTGTATTGATACAGAAGGGATACATCTAAATCCAAACATGTGTTTCTTCACCTCTACGTACACTTTTACTCCCCTATCAATCTTTATACTCATTGGAGAGGATTTTCCTTCTACAATGTGTCATATTTCCATTTTTCTCGACTCATCAATATTCAACTCTGCCACAATTGTTGAAACTGAATTATATTCATGAAGAGAACATGTTATCAACCACTATCCCATAACTCTTGTATCTTTCATATTTAATTTTACCGTCCCAAACTTCAGAATGGCTCAACAAAATTTGATATATTCATTATCTATCCGATCAAACACAACAACAAAATTGATTCTCGGTCAAATATTGCATCATTTAAAAAGAGAAAAAGGCGATCAGGATCTGAATCTTTGAATTCAGATTTGGTTTGTTATTTTGGGAATCATGTTTCTATCATTGACATTAAGAGCCAAAATGATTAGTTTGATTTAAAGAATTAATTTTTTTGATTCTCTATTTTTATTTTACATGAAAAGCGCAACAAAAGAATATGTAACAGTTAATTAATAATGTATCTTACCCACTTTAATGTATTCAAACTTCATTATTCTATCCATTCATTTTTTTTCAATTTTTAAGAGATTATGTAATTAGAAACTTAATAGGGATAGATTGTAATTTTATATTAAAAATATGTGATTCCTACTATTTTAACAAAAAATAATGAAAAGAAGAAGAAGGTCTAAGCCCAAAAGTTAAATTTTCAAAAGCTATCACGACCCGAGCCTACATCCTGGATGTGATGACTCTCAACGACCATTGGTGGCCTTGAGAAGACCATTGGCCTGACTTACTTAACTCAGCGAAAGACTTAAATCAATGAAATAAACTCATTGAATAACTTAAATTATGTATGTTGGCAAAAATGACACTTAAGTCTCATAGTAAAATATGTGCAATACAAGGAATAGACTCAAAACAAAACTGTCTATGAAGCTCTATAATACTAAGATGGATGTTGGGAAAAACTCTAAAACATCATATACTTAAACTGAAAAGCAATAGATGTGCCCTTTGGAATTCAAGGAGGCTCACCACTAACTCCGAATGCTCATCTGGATCAACGAGCCAATGAATGATGCTGACCCTAGTTACCTGCATCTACATCACAATACATGTAGGCCAACTGACATCAATACATTGAATGTAGGAGTATGCGAGTTGGAATACTAACAACTTAAGCTAGAAATGAGGAAGAAAGAACACTTATGTTGACTATGCTCAACTCATAGGTAACTTGACTTAATATCAATATAAAAATCTTGTAAGCAAAGAAAAAAACTAGTTTATTAAAAAAATGCAATATCAACTTACTTTATTTATATATGAAATAATATAGTTTATGTGGGAGATTCTTGCTCAAAACTCTTTTGGAAATCTTAGTTTCCTCTTAACTCAAATGTGAAAAAACATTTATAAACTCTTAAGGAATACTTAGTTCCCTCATAACGTTTGAGTAATGAAACTCAACTCTTTACACTTTACATAACTTGAAACTTGAGTCTGAAGGCGAAGTTAAAACATTTACTAAAGACTCTTCAAACTTTAAGGAACTTTGATTTTTACTAGCTTTTTAACCTTTAGACTTGACTTTTATTAACTTCGATTTTGATCTTAGCTTAACGTGAATCAAATTATGATTTCAAGGTTACGATTCTCGTTTTTGTGAATCCTAGGTGCTTATCACTTGAAGTAATTAGAATCACGAAAGAGTGTTAATACACCAATTCTGGCGCATCTTGGGGGCGCCGTACCTGGCCTCCTGTTCAAATGGAACGCATTGCGCCTGGTGCTGCCCAGGTGTGTCTGACGTCTTTTTCCTCTCGTTTTCAACGCTAAACCCTCTTAGCCTCCATTGTTCTTTTCCCAAACCCTTATTAGCATTAGAACCTTAAATACCTAAAGAGATAACTTGAAAAGCAACCCAGAATTACAAATCAAACAACAATGGGCATTTAAACAACTCAACCAACATGAATTCGACAAGATTCATTAAGAACCCACATCTTAACTTGTAAGAAATTCTAAAACCACTAAATTGAAACAAGTTTGGTAAGTGTGTGAACTAATTCATCACAAAATATCTCACATCGCTTGATATGTATTACTCCCGTGAGATCCACTCGAAAACCTTGTTGTTCTTGGCGAATTCTTGACTTTTCACCCTTTTCTTTTACCTTTCTCTATTCTCCAAGCCCTAAGCGTGGTTTTGATTTTCCAAAATTGACTTAAGACTTGTTTTTACACCAAATAACCCCTCAAAGCGATATGGGAAACTAATTGGTGAAAAAACAAGTTTGCCTTTCCTTAATCCGGATTTGGAATATCCTTACTTCAACAACCTAACTTTTGATAGGCATATCGCCCTCACACGATATCAAAAATATACAAACTCGGTGGCGTTTAAAAGTTATATCCAATGGATTTCCAACTATATAAAGAACTACCTCTAAATCATCTTGAGCTAGAATTCATGGACATTTGAAAATAACCAAAAGTAACTTTTTTAACCTTGTCAATTTTCTAGATTCTTCCCTTTCATCCAACAAACGAATATTTTTAGTTTCTTAGCCTATTCCTAGCTATTTCAAATTATGAGATGTTGCAATATTTCCCCTTGGGAACATTCATCCTTAAATGATATTTCTTTCACTCAACTAAGGATAGTAACATCGAGTACAACACCCAACAAACAAAAGCAAGTCACCAGATGCTTACTCATAGTTTACAAAGTACTAAGAAGAGAATTAGTACGTTGATCTTCATTCTCTCCATAGATGTAGATATCTCTTCTTCATATCCTCTTCATCTTTCAAAGCCGCTTCTTCAACTAATTGGTTCCTCCAAATTACCTTGATTGACGAAACCTCCTTTGTTCTCAACTTGCGAACTTGACGATCTAAATCTGAACTGGAATCTCCTCATAGGATAAACTCTCCTTGATCCCAACATTTTAAGTTGGTAAAATCAGTGAAGGATCGCCCATGCACTTCTTTCAACATAGAGATATGGAACACTAGATGAATTGTTCTCAACTCTTGTGGTAGTTCTAACTCATAAGCTACATTGCCAATCCTTTTGTCTACTACGATAAGGTCCAATATACCGGCGGATAAGTTCCCCTTCTTACAAAACCTCATGACACCCTTCATGGGTGAAATCTTCAAGTATACCCAATCATCAACCTCGA
Source organism: Solanum peruvianum (assembly GCA_027705065.1). Classification (NCBI taxonomy): domain Eukaryota; kingdom Viridiplantae; phylum Streptophyta; class Magnoliopsida; order Solanales; family Solanaceae; genus Solanum; species Solanum peruvianum. Next base: position 39,514,648 of record JAKWJD010001759.1, on the reverse strand, counting down.
ACTACAATAACCTTCTCCTAACATCTGTGTAGGATTTTTGACAACTTTGTGCCGTTTCCAATCTCTCTTGAATTACCTTCACCTTCTCCGTAGCTTGGTGAACTAGATCTGGTCCTATCAACCTTGCTTCACCAAATTAGAACCAACCAATACGAGATTTGCATCTTTTCCCATAAAGAGCTTTTTATGGAGCCATTTTGATCCTCGAATGATAACTGTTGTTGTCAGCGAACTCAATAAGGGGTAGGTGATCATCCCAATTTCCTTTGAAATCAATAACGCAAGACCTCAACATATCTTCTATGGTCTGGATAGTACACTCTGCTTTCCCGTCCGTCCGAGGATGAAAATCAGTGCTTAAGTTAATATTTGAACAAAAACCTTTTTGGAAAGATTTCCAGAATTGCGCTGTAAAATGCGCACCTCTATTTGAAATGATTGAAACTGAACTTTATGAGCTATCACCACCTCATGAATGTATAACTTTACATAATCATCTGCCGAGTGATTGGTCTTTACCAGCAAAAAGTGGGCTGATTCTGTCAATCTATATGTTTTACAAAAAAATATATAAGTAAAGTAAAAGTGACTAAGTTTCGAAAAAAAATCAATTAATCTTATGATTTAAGAAAAAGTCACCTTCCAAATTAACAGAGTCCTCACTTGATTTTTTAGTAAAAATCAAGAAAACTTAAAATTATTTTTCAAAAAATTTAAAACAGATAAAAATCAATTGAAAAGAGTTCGAAGTTCAATTATACATTCGAGAAGATATTAGGCCCTCGAAATACCCGCTAACTCGCGGTTGATTGACAATTTGACTAAAATGACTTTGAATTTTCCAACATTCATCATATAAAGATCATTTACTTAAAATTATTATTATTTTTAATCAATTAGTCAAGAGAAAGAGATTACTTTAATAGAGAGTGACTAAAGGTAGTTGATTCGGATTAGATAATGATAAAATAAAGGTTAAGTAATCCATAAAAAAAATAATTTTTACATTACTAAGTTATCATTTATATTTATTATCTCTTTTTAAGGGAAAATAACTAAGGGAATAACCTAAAGGGATAAACTTAAGGGTTGATATAACCAAGAAGTATAAATAAAACCAAGTAAAATTATATGTATAAATAAATTTTGAATATATGTATATAAATGAAAATGATTGGCTATCGTTGAGAATCTATTAAATTGAAACCAAAATGTTAGTCAAACATGAAAAAACAAAGAGAGGAAGAGGGATAGAAAGAAATTAATTTGGGCTAATCAGCCCAAATCCACAAATCTGATGGGCCCAATTTCTTCCCCTGTCCTATGTCTAAGCGGTCCTTGACCCTTGCAATTTTCCTTTTTGCACATGAACTTGAAACATTTGGCTTATTTGCCCTCAAAAATATGTATACAATTCGGGTATACTGCTTTATACAAGGCATATCCGACCCGTTTGGGATTTCCAAGACCTGCATTTTTTGTTGAAATTTATGCCTTGTATTTTGAGCTGCGTTTTCACGTCATTGCGCCTACATATTGTATATTTTAACTGTATACCAGTATATATAGTCGGTATATCAGCATGCTTTTAACTTTTCGGGGTTGAAAAGCTTAATTTCCAGCATTTCCTTTACTGTTCTAAACCTGCAGACCAATTTAGAGAGGGCTGGCCGATTGGGAGAGAGTAGGATTGAGCATTTGTGGCTAAATAAATATCGCAATGAAGGGAAATGGAATGGAAGAACGTTAGAAATGGGAAATGATTTTCAACCTACACACAATCTAATAACTAACAACAAATGGAAGAGCTTTTTTTTTTTTAAAAAAAAAAAAGAAACAATCTAGTAGCTAACTCATGCGGAAAACATACACATGTCACATGGTAGCAAACCGAGGGAGTTCTTGACATAGGATGCTTATCATGTATTAACAGAAAAGAAACTAACCGAAGTAACCATTGAAGTTGAGATAAGCATGTTCATTGAACCATTCTTCTTAACTAATAAACAAATAAAAAGTAGCAATATCAACTATATGGGAGCCAAAGAAGAAGACCACTAGTAGGCTCAAATGAATTACTTAGCAAACATAACTTCATAGTGGCATAAGAAAGCTATAACAGAAAACTACCTTTAAGCATGTCTAAATATAATTTTCAACCTATGATTTGACTCCCAGAACGTCAACAAAAATATTTATCACTTATCAAAGTTTGTTAGGAAATAAAAAAAAGTGGGTCATGCGTAGTTTAAGTAGGTATGAGGATAACAAATCCTTTACTTAACACAGTAACTAAATGATATAATCATATGACCAAGATAGCAACTATTATACCCATTACAACTCGAGCATACAAGAATCTAATTCTCAAGGCGAATAAGAACACTGTCAGGAGAAAGAAATCAAGTTACATCAACACATACTCAAAAGAAAGATTCGCCTAGGAGAACTTAATGTGCAAAGAGGCTACAGCTAACATGCCACATTGGTTCATCCCAGCCTAAATGAATAACTCGAGTAAGAAGAGAGATGAATGAAGACTTTACACGAGAAGAACAGGCAAAGAAAGGATATACTCTAAGCATACAAGAATAATGCAAAAACAGACCATGAATATTCAAACAAGCAAACTTGATACGAGAGCTAACAAAAAATAATCTCAAGATGCACAGAAGCAACAAAAATCGATATGAGAAGGCAAAGCCGAGAACTATAATAGTGGTTGAAAATGAAATTGCGAACGAATCACAAAAAAAAAAAAAAAAAGGCTCCAAATAACTAGTGTTTCGGGTTCATTCATCCAACTTAAGACGAGAAATGGTGACTCAAACATTGAGTGCAACACAATAGCGCCTACTCATGACAGCAAGAAAAAACTAAGAAGGGTGAAATAATCTGGAAATTAAATAAGGTTCAGTTAGGAAGATTAGGAAAATGAAAACAAGAAGCGTAACGATTTCTAGACTGGGAAAACCATTCCAAACAAAAACACACAGCCTACACATGCATTCTCGGACCTTATTCCCGAATCACAACTATAGAAGAAACAAGAGTAAACTTGAAATATTCATAATTCAATCCGACTGTAACAAATAGCATCCAAACTCAAAGGAACAAAATCGACGGACTTCTTATTTTCTGTTCTCAATCTTTAAGGTATTCGAGGACGAGCAACCCACATGTACAACACACTGCTTAATCACGAAACACACCACTCGAAACCAGACAAAACTTCAACATATTATAAAAAGTAACTCACAAAAGACAGAACATAACATAAACCAGAAGGAGAAATGGCAGCAGAGAATGTCATATTTGTGAAACAAAATGATAATTATATGAGGTGATATAAAGAGAGTTCTCCTTCTCCTTTGCAGCAAACTAGAGACGAGCTGCTCTAGCAGATTCCACCACCACACAACTCGAATTTGAACAATAACCAAGAGCTCTAGGCGAATCTCCGACTCAAACACAACTTTGATATGTCTATTTCTGTATATTTCTCTCTAGTTTGCTCAAAACTGCTATGAATATTTTTTGCCAAAAAGAATCTCCTTCCCCCTTTTGATAAACAAGAAACAATTATATATAGAAAAGGACTAGGGTTTCAAATTCATGGAGGAAAAAGAGTGAAAACCCGGATCAGCCCTTAGTCCCCAAATCAAAATTTGAATTTTGAACCTTTTCACAAATTTGGAGAAACCACTTTTTCCCCCAGAAATTTGTCCTCATCCCAAAAAGGAAAGGGAGACGGATGACTCTGATCAATCATCCGTCCTTGAAGCGACGTGGAGTGATCTCAAGCCATTGAGGACGACTTCCGGATGTCGCGACGATGAAATTGCAGGTCTGTCATGGCCAAAGCATTTTGCAGGAGAGTACAAGGCTGCAGAAAGAGACGTTGGGGTCGTACGAGTCACGCGCCAATGGCTACGTCTCTCGACGCGCACTCAATCGTTGAGCTTGGACACTATGCTGCTTCCGTCGTCCTTTGGAAGAAGGCACATACGCGGGTCGGCTTTAGGACTTATAATGGGCTGGGTATTTTTAATTGGAAGGAGGGGTGGGAAATTGGGATATAAAAATAACACTCCACACACATTTAAGATGATAAATATCAAGTTATAAACATACTTTTTGATAATAAACTACTTATAGCATGTTATTATCAAGTTATAGCATATCAAGAAAAAATATATTATTCTCATTAATTATTTAAATAATAATTAATTTATTTAAATAATTACATTTATTATTCAATTACCTTTTTAAAATCAATCTATTTAATTATATTAATTTTTTAAGTTGCCTTTTTAAAACCAAATTATTTGATTACATTATTTTAAGTTACTTTTTTAAACAAAACTCTTTAACTATAATTAATTACATTAAACATTATATAGTTACCTTTTAAAAAAATTACAAAATAATAGGATTCTATCATTCCATAATAACTACACACTACTATCTAAACCAATACCAATTTTTTTTTAAAACCGTCACACGCTATATTTAAAAAAATAAAAATTCATCTTCCCCAAATATTTTGTTCTTCCCCAAATCCTCACTAAATCTTCTTTATTTCACACGCCTAACATTAATCTTCACCAACATTAGCTGTTTTGCTAAAAAATCTACAACATTAACATTCTTCTTCACCAGAATCTACTGTTTTGGTCAATAATCTTCCAAATTTGCACTCAAAAATCTGTATAATGTCGAAGAGAGGCAATGAAACCCCGCGTAAAAGTACAAGGTTGAACGATGAAAGATCTGAGGAATTTCATGCTCCATCTTTCAACATTTTGTCTCAAACACAAACTCAATCTTCATCTGCAAAATAAAAATCTAGAACACAAAAATCAAAAATGAAAACAAAAACAAAACAAAGAGCCAAAGGAAATCGAGAAGAAGAGAAAAGGGAAAGAAAAGCAAATCGTAGGTGAATCTGTGAAAGAAGGGTGGACCTCGAACTCATAAAGAACAAGTTATGGACACCACCAATTATCCTACTCCAAAATTCCGTAACAGAAAGTAGAAATTTTCATCGCACACTGTACATTTTTTTGAATGACATGTTTTTTTAACTTATGAACTATTTATGTAATTTTCCAATTTTTTATTATGAATACTGATGGTTTTATATAAAGTATCAATGAATATTACTAATTATTTGTCACGACCCAAAACCGAGCCGCGACTGGCACCCACACTTACCCTCCTATGTGAGCGAACCAACCAATCTAAACCCTAACATTTCAATATAATATCAACAAAAAGTAATGCGGAAGATTTAAACTCATTAATAAAAACCAATTCATTAACTTCTAAAATTCAACATCTATTATTCCCCAAAATCTGGAAGTCATCACCACAAGAGCATCTATGATCAAATTACTAAACTAAGAGTATTCTAAGAAGCTAAAACAAGTAAAAGCTAGTCCATGCCGGAACTTCAAGGCATCAAGACATGAAGAAGAAGATCCAGTCAAGCAGCTAGAAGCATTAGCTCACCCTGAAGATCCGATGTGACGAAGACTGGCTAGAATTGCGGTTGAGTTGAAGACGACGGCACGTTTGCTGCACTCCACAATTAACAAAGAAAGAAACATAAAAGTAGGGGGTCAGTACAAAGAAACAAGTACTGAGTAGGTATCATCGGCCAACTCAAAATAGAAAACAGTATATATCAAGTAATATCATAAATCACTACAATACTCAACATGTAGCAATAACAAGTACCATAATCATTATAAGTACCGCCAAGTTCACACATGAGGACCCAAGCCTCAATACCATACTCATTTGGGAATTAGGTTCATTAGATTGAGTATATTAACATCTTTCAAGATTCATTTATTATACTCTTGTGTCGGTACGTGACACTCCGCTCCCTCATTATCTTTTCCTCTTGTGTCGGTACGTGACACTCCGATCCCCTACTACTATGTGTCGGAACGTGACATTCCGATCCCCTACTACTATGTGTCGGAACGTGACATTCCGATCCCCTACTACTAGTGTCGGAACGTGACACTCCGATCCCCTAAATCTACGTGTCGGTTCGTGACACCCGATCCCCTAAATCTACGTGTCGGTTCGTGACACCCGATCCCCCTAAATCTATGTGTCGGTTCGTGACACCCGATCCCCTAAATCTACGTGTTGGTTCGTGACACCCGATCCCCTAAATCTACGTGTCGGTTCGTAACACCTGATCCCCTAAATCTACGTGTCGGTTCGTGACACCCGATCCCCTAAATCTACGTGTCGGTTCGTGACACCCGATCCCCTAAATCTATGTGTCGGTTCGTGACACCCGATCCTTAATTCTATGTGTCGGAACGTGACACTCTGATCCCCTAATCTCATTCTATCAATCATCAAGCCTTTTCTTATACCAGGCATCATCATTCTCATTACTTAGTTCATCAAGCCTTTTCTTATACTAAGGCATCATTAATCTCATTACTTTAGTTCATCAAGCCTTATATTACCAAGGCATCATCATTAACAAAGAGATTAGGGTTTTTAAAGATTTGGGATTCAATAACTTCATCATGCTTATTTTATCACAATTACATAATCATATTCATGCAAGCATACAATTAAGCATATAGAAGGATTTACAATACCACCAATACATATCATTCGCTATTAAGAGTTTACTACGAATAGCATGAAATAACCATAACCTACCTCCACCGAAGACTAGTGATCAAGCAAGCAATTCTCAAAGCAGCATTTCTTCTTCTCTCTCGTTCGATCGATCCTTTCTCCCTCTGTTGTTCTTTCTGTTTTTCTTATTCAAACCCTCTTTCTTTTACCCTAATTAGTATATAATTAAGTTTAAAAGATGACCATAGTAATCCACTAATTCACTCAAGGTTACCTCTTTTAACCCCCAAAAAATTGAGTTATTAATACTAACCCACGAAATTTATAATTATAGCAGAAATAGTCCAAAACGCCCCTTTAAAACTTAACCAGAAATCCGACCCAGACTAGGATTACGCAACCTGTGACGGCCCGTCGTGCCTGCGACGGTCCGTCCTGCAGGTCGTCGCAAAGTTCAGAGACTCAATTTCCACCAAAGAGTCTGTGACGGTCCGTCACGCCTGCGACAGTCCGTCCTGCCATTCCGTTACGAAGTTCAGAGAGTCGATTTCAGTACCCAATTTCAGAATTTCTAAGTGTTTTGAAACGATACCCTGCGACGGTCCGTCGTGCCCATGACAGTCCGTTGTGGGGTCCGTCGTCTCAGCCAATTTTTCCAGAAATTAAATCTGCTGCTCAAAACGACTAAACAGGTCGTTACAATAGATACCAATTTACCCATCGTTCGTCCTCGAACGATCACAAGAAGAAAAACAAGGGCGAGAAGGAGTACCTGAATCTTTAAACAGATGTGGGTATCTTTCTTGCATATCGGCCTCCTTCTCCCAAGTGGCTTCTTCAACCGCTCGATTCTTCCAGTGCACCTTGATTGATGCAATCTCCCTCGACCTCAACTTGCGGACTTCTCTATCTAAAATAGCAACAGGTTCCTCCTCATACGACAAATTCTCATCAAGCAGAACCGAATCCCAACGAATGATGTAGTTTCCATCCCCATGATATCTTTTCAACATAGACACATGAAATACCGGATGCACTCCGGACAGCCCTGGAGGCAAGGCTAACTCATAAGCCACCTCCCCTACTCGCTTAAGTACTTCAAAGGACCAATATACCTCGGGCTTAGTTTACCTCTTTTACCAAACCGCATCACCCCTTTCATGGGCGAAACCTTCAACAAGACTTGTTCAACCTCCATGAACTCTAAGTCTCTAACCTTTCGATCTGCATATTCTTTTTGCCTACTTTGCACCGCCAAAAGCTTTTCTTGAATAGATTTCACTTTCTCTAAAGAATCCCTCAAAAGGTCCGTACCCCAAGGTCTAACCTCAAATGCATCAAACCACCCAATGGGAGACCTACATCTCCTACCATACAATGCTTCAAATGGGGCCATATCAATGCTCGAGTGCTAACTATTATTGTATGAAAACTCCGCTAAGGGTAAGAAGTTATCCCAATGACCACCAAATCTTATCACACATGCACGAAGCATGTCCTCCAATACTTGAATCGTTCGTTCAGACTGACCATCGGTCTGAGGATGGAACGCAGTACTAAGGTCCAACCTAGTACCCAATTCAGCATGCAATGTTTTCCAAAACTTAGAGGTAAACTGCGTACCTCTATCTGATATAATGGAGAGTGGAACTCCATGCAATCTAACGATTTCTGAGATATAGATCTTGGCTAACTTCTCTGCATTGTAAGTCACCTTGACCGGAATAAAGTGAGCAGACTTAGTTAACCTATCAACAATCACCCAAATGGAGTCATACTTACCCATTGTCTTGGGAAGACCAACGCGTTCCTCCGGGCCTCTGGTGTTCATACTTTACTTGCTGACAGTTTGGACATTTGGCAATAAAATCAACAATATCACGCTTCATTCTACTCCACCAAAAGTGTTGCTTTAGGTCACGGTACATCTTGGTTGCACCCGGATGTATCGAATACCTTGAACTATGAGCCTCTGCCAGAATAGTGTTGATCAAATCATCGACGCGGGGTACACATACCCTTCCCTTAATCCTCAAAACACCTTCCTCATCGATTGTCACTTCTTTAGCCTCTCCTTGCAACACTTTATCTCGAATCAGGATCAATTTCTCATCATTAAACTGCTTTCCCTTAATCTTGTCAAGGAAGGAAGATTTTGCCTCCACACAAGCCAAAAATCCTCCCTTCTCATTCACTTCTAGCCTCATAAGGTCATTAGCCAGAATCTAACTTCTCTAGCCAATGGCGTCTAGAAACTTGCAAATGAGCTAGACTTCCCATGCTTCCGGCCTTTCTACTTATAGCATCTGCTACGACATTAGCTTTTCCCGTATGATACAAGATTGTGATATCGTAGTCCTTCAGTAGTTCCATCCATCTCCTCTGCCTCAAGTTCAAATCCTTCTGAGTAAAAACATACTGTAGGCTACGATGATCCGTATAGACCTCACATTTAACCCATATAAAATAGGCCTCCATTGCTTTAATGCAAATACTACCGCGGCCAACTCCAAATCATGGGTCGGATAGTTACGTCCATGCACCTTTAATTGCCTTGAAGCATAAGCAATTACGTTCTTCTCTTGCATTAGCACTGCACCCAAACCAGAATAGGATGCATCACAATAAACAATGAAATTCTTACCTTCCACGGGCAAGGTGAGAATTGGTGCAGTAGTCAACAAAGTCTTGAGCTTCTGAAAGCTTTCCTCGCATTCGTCCGACCACACAAATGGAACATTCTGCTTAGTCAAGTTCGTCAATTGGGAAGCAATGGAAGAGAATCCCTTGACAAATCGATGGTAATAGCTAGCTAAGCCAACAAAGCTCCTTATTTTTGACACATTAGTAGGTCTTACCCAATTCTTCACTGTCTCAATCTTAGAAGGATCCACCATCACTCCATCCTTAGAAACTACATGCCCCAAGAAGGACACTGCATCTAGCCAAAACTCACACTTAGAGAACTTGGCATAAAGCTTTTTCTCCCTCAACATTTCCAATACAATTCTCAAATGCTCCTCATGTCCTTCTTACTTTTAGAGTATATCAGTATATCATCAATAATACGATCACAAAGAGATCCATATGGCTTAAAAATCCCGTTCTCAAGCTCATGAACGCAGCAGGGAAATTCGAAGACCAAAGGACATCACTACAAATTCATAATGCCCATACCTGGTTCGAAAGGCAGTCTTTGGCACATCCGTTGCCCGTATTTTCAATGATGATAACCGGATCTCAAGTCAATCTTAGAGAAGACCACAAGCACCTTGTAACTGATCGAACAAGTCATCAATGCGAGGAAGAGGATACTTGTCTTAATAGTTACCTTGTTCAGTTGTCTATAGTCTATACACATCCGAAAAATCCCATCCTTCTTCTTCACAAACAAAACCGGAGCACCCCAAGGAGATGCACTTGGTCTAATGAAGCCTTTGCTCAACAACTCTTGAAGTTGTGCCTTTAACTCTCTAACTCCGCGGTAGCCATTCTATAAGGGGGTATAGAAATGGGGCGAGTACCCGGTTCAAGATCAATACAGAAGTCAATATCCCTATCGGTGGGCATACCAGGAAGATCTGCAGGGAAAACATCCAAAAACTCACGGACTACCGAAACCGACTCAATCGAAGGTACTTGGGTAGTATCATCCCTGAGGTGTGCCCAGAAAGCTAAACAACCCTTACTAACCATTCTCTTAGCACGAAGAAAGGAGACGATACGAACCGGATTGGAAGTGTAGTCGCCCTCCGACACTAACGGATCTGTCCCAGGCTTGGCTAACGTCACCGTTTTAGCATTACAATCCAAGATCGCAAAATTTGGAGAAAGCCAAGTCATACCCAGAATTACATCAAAGTCAACCATTTCTAAGATAACCAAATCTACATAAGTGTTGCTCCCCACAAAATTCACCAAACAAGACCTATATACCTTTTCAACCATCACAGACTCACCCACCGGAGTAGAAACACGAATAGGCATATCAAGTAATTCACAATGTAAATTTAGACCATTAGCAAATGAGGAAGATACATAAGAAAATGTGGATCTAGGATCAAAAAATACAGAAGTCATGCAATCACAAACCAGAAAATTACCTGTGATAACAGCATCAGATGCCTCTGCTTCAGATCTCCCAGGGAAAGCATAACAATGGGCCCTATCGCCTGTCTGTCCGTTGCCCCTACCATGTTGTGATGTAGTGGCTCCAGTTTGCCCATCACCCTAATTAGTATATAATTAAGTTTAAAAGATGACCATAGTAATCCACTAATTCACTCAAGGTTACCTCTTTTGACCCCCAAGAAATTGAGTTATTAATACTAACCCACGAAATTTATAATTATAGCAGAAATAGTCCAAAATGCCCCTTTAAAACTTAACCAGAAATCCAACCCAGACTAGGATTACGCAACCTGTGACGGCCCGTCGTGCCTGCGACGGTCCGTCCTGCAGGTCGTTGCAAAGTTCAGAGACTCAATTTCCACCAAAGAGTCTGTGACGGTCCGTCATGCCTGTGACGGTCCATCCTGCCATTCCGTTACGAAGTTCAGAGAGTCGATTTCAGTACCCAATTTCAGAATTTCTAAGTGTTTTGAAACGAGACCCTGCGACGGTCCGTCGTGCCCATGACGGTCCGTCGTGGGGTCCGTCGTCTCAGCCAATTTTTCCAGAAATAAAATCTGCTGCTCAAAACGACTAAACAGGTCGTTACATTATTAAATTTCTCTCACTTTGCATAAATTTTGAACGCAACACAAAAATATAGGAACAATGTATGAATCATATATGAACATTATATGAATTATGAATGTCATATTATAATTTGATATATAGATTATAGACAAATGTTATATATATACTATTTTTTAAAAAATTTATATAAATGACAGTCTGCTTCACTATATATTTATAATTTTTAAATGTGTATGATATTTGTATAAATTGCACTTTTAAATATGTAATGTTAAATTTTTATATGCATAATGTATGAAAAATATATGAAATGGTATTGACATATGATTCAATATGACAATATGAATAAATATATAATTATACCATAATAAATGTGTATGACTTTTGCATAAATTACTTACTCAAACGCATTAAATTTTTGTTATATGAATTCTGTATGATAACTGTATACTTTCAAATACAAAACAGAAATAAATGTTACTTATATTACTGGTATGAATACTGTATGAAAAATGTATGAATTATATCATATTATACTTTGATATGTAGAACGTAAACATACATTATTTTATATGCAAATATTGCTTGTATAAATGTATAAATTTTGTATATAGTCCTCATTCAATATGCAATAGCTGTATGCATACTATATGAATATTATATGACTTATTAATGGTAACAAATGTTAACATATGAACAGTTGTATATACAATGTATGAATAGTTGTATATACAATGTATGAACATTGTATGAAAAATAATATGATTCAATAAAAAAAATAAAACATGTGATTTAACAATTTAAATACTCAAAAACACAGATGTAAGAGTAGGAAATATTGGTTTTGTAAAGGATAATTTGAACATGTCTTCCAATTGTGTCCAACTTGATGGCATCTACTGCATGTGTTTTTTGTCCTCTTGAATTTCACATCAGCGAACCCCTTCCAACGTTCAAATTTGGGTCTTCCCGCTGATCTTTTTTGGCTCGGGTGACATCATTTTAGACACAATTCATACACACTTTCTATATATTTCACTTATATATACAACAAAAAAAAATCCAATTTCATACACAATTAATCCACTGTTTATACACAATTCATATATACGTAACATATCACTTATAAAAAATCAGTTCATACAAAAATACTATATAATTCACTTGTACGTACAATCAAAAAAAGCACTTTCATACACAATTTATTAAAGATTTAATACACAATTAATCCAAACTTTATACAAAATTCATATATATATATATATATATATGTATAACAAATCAAACACTGATATATACAATCAAAAAATGGGCTTTCGTACATATTTCATACAATATATTCATACATTACATACATGAATAATACAGTTTTCATATTTCATCAATGTACAAAATTTTATCACCTGACAATTTAAATATAATATGGAGTGGCTTTTATCAAAAATTCACATTTCATATAACTTTCAAAAAATATTAATATAAATTGTCAGACATTGTTCATATTTTTTTTCACAATAAAACTGCACAATGATTCAAAATCTGTAATTTTTTTGTATTTTCTACATAAATCAATTATCACACCAATCTTCATTTTAATTACAAATCAAAAGAAAATTACTATTGCTTTTTTTTTCATGGTATCATATACACATCGTAATTGTATCACAAAAAATACATCATATCAGCATCTGCAATATAACATAAAAAAAAAAAAAAGAAAAACATTCAATACATGACAAAAAAAAACAAATATAATTACAACCAACAATTTATACTTAAAACATAACAAATCATAATTAAAAACTAATCTGATGAATTCCACTTGCCACCATGTTTAATTAATATTGACACAATGTTCTCCATCAAATCAAATCTAATCGTTTTCAACGTCAAATTTTAAGATTTTTTTTTAAAAAAAAATAAAAAATATAACAATATTCAAATATCAAAATAATACTCAATTCTGAAAAAAATAAATAATGCATGTTTAGGAAAGAAAATAACAGATTAGAGTATTAAGGATTTAAATCATAACTTATTATTATTTAAACTAAATGGAGACTTTTATGGTATATCTAATCTGTCAAAAATTTCAAATCCCTTAAAATATGCTAATTAGTTATCAATAATTAATAATAACTAATTTCACGCATCATATTATGTAACATTAATTTATCCGTTTTTTAAAATTTTACTATCTATTTTTAATAATATAAAATTAACATTATTTTCTTTTTAAAAAAATGCTATAACTTGATATATTAAATGTTATACAATGCAAATCAAACTCTTATGCCATAACTTGAGAATATGACTACATAAAATGCTATATAACTAATTTACACAATTATCACCTTGTAGAATAATGTAAAAAATGTTTTGTTAAGAAACTTTTAAAACTTCTTTGAAGTGAAAGGAAATTAATAGTTAATAATCGATCATGATTGGATGGTCAAGAGATAAAAATTAATGTCTAGATCAAACTCTGCATTTTGGTGTTGGAGGATCTGAAAAATTCGATCGCAAGTATGTCTACCAAGAAAGTTGACCAAAGTCAAACCTTAAGGAAAAATTAAAGTCTAAAATGCCTAATCACGACTTCAAACGAAAGCCTCAAAACCTGGATTGATCATCACACTTGACCAAAATGTAACAACCCACTTAGAATGAATTAGTAATAGAAAGAACTAAATTGGAAAGAGAAAATTCTACGATTTTGCAAGTTAATCTTAAGTTATGAGCTTTGGATAAAACTTCAAACGATCATAACTTTTAGTACAGGATCATTTAGGTGGAATATACTATATCATATGAAAGGTCTTGGAATCCTCTTTCAATCCCCACCGCTTTGCTCATTATCAAGCTCGTATGAGGGAGATATACTCATTGGAATTCAGGTTGTCTATTTAAGGAAATTTACCCGGATTTAAGAACGACATTTTGGTGTTTTCCTTAACTCATCATATCTATTTCTATAGTAATTAATTAGTGGTCTTAACTGAATTGGATCAGTTTACGCAATTAGAATTCATGTTAGGGTTCTCAAAAAAAGAGTTCAACAAGAGAAAAGAGGAGAATTTCAAGATTTCGTCAACTTTTTAGGTTTCTGTCACGACCCAAAACGAGCCGCGAGTGGCACCCACACTTATCCTACTATGTGAGCGAACCAACCAATCTAAACCTCAACATTTCAACCATAAGTAACAAAATACAATGCGGAAGACTTAAAACTCATTAACAAAATCAATTAAATAACTTCTAAAATTTATAACTCATTATCCCCAAAATCTGGAAGTCATCATCACAAGAACATCTATCCTCAAATTACAAATCTAAGAGTATCTAAGAAGCTAAAATAAATAAAAAGCTAGTCCATGCCGGAAGTTCAAGGCATCAAGACATGAAGAGGAAGATCCAGTCCAAGCTAGAAGCATTAGCTCACCCTGAAATCTGGCTTTATGAAGACTGGCTAGAGTTGCGGTTGAGTTGAAGACGATGGCATGTTTGCTGCACTCCAAAATTAACAAAGAAAAACAAATACAAGTAGGAGTCAGTACAAGGCACAAGTACTGAGTAGGTATCATCGGCCAACTCAAAATAGAAAACAGTATATATCAGATAATAACATAAAATCAACTAATATTCTTAACATGCGAAATTTACAATTACCATAACCCTTGGTCACAACACCAAGCACATCAATGCGGACTCACGCCTCCCCATCATACTCATTTGGGAATTTGTTCTTTAAGATTTGGTATATTATCATAATTCAAGATTTCATTATCTTTATTCCTCTGGTGTCGGTACGTGACACTCCGCTCCACTACTACTATCCTGGTGTCGGAACGTGACACTCTGATCCATATACTATCCTGGTGCCGGAACGTGACACCCGATCCATATACTATCCTGGTGTCGGAACGTGACACTCCGATCCATATACTATCCTGGTACCGGAACGTGGCACCCGATCCTCTATTACTATCATGGTGTCGGAACGTGACACTCCGATCCATATACTATCCTGGTGTCGAAACGTGACACTCCGATCCATATACTATCTTGGTACCGGAACGTGGCACCCGATCCATATACTATCCTGGTGTGGGAACGTGACACTCCGATCCATATACTATCCTGGTACCGGAACGTGGCACCCGATCCTCTATTACTATCGTGGTGTCGGAATGTGACACTCCGATCCATATACTATCCTGGTGCCGGAACGCGACACCTGATCCATATTTTATCCTGGTGTCAGAACGTGACACTCCGATCCATATACTATCCTGGTGTGGGAACGTGACACTCCGATCCATATACTATCTTGGTGTCGGAACGTGACACTCCGATCCATATACTATCCTGGTACCGGAACGTGGCACCCAATCCTCTATTACTATCCTGGTGTCGGAACGTGACACCCGATCCTCTAATCTCATTACTTTACTTCATCAAGCCTTCTTTTATACCAAGGCATCATCATTAACAAACTAAATTTGGGATTAAGATTCAATAGCCTCATCATGCTAATTCATCACAATTATATAATCACATCATGCAAGCACACAATTAAGCATATAGAAGACTTTATAATTACTACCCAACACATATCATTCACTATTAAGAGTTTACTACGAATAGCATAAACCATAACCTACCTCCACCGAAGATTCATGATCAAGAAATCTACTTTTCAAAGCTTTGTTTTCCTCCTCATATCTCCTCTCTCTCGATCGTTCTTCTCCCTCTCTCTGTTCTTTCTATTTTTCTTATTCAAACCCTCTTTCTTTTACCCTAATTAGCATATAATTAAGTATAAAAGATGAGGAATTAACCCACTACTTAACTCAAGGTTATCTCTTTTAACCCCCAAGTAATTAAACTATTAACATTAACCCACTAATTTTATAATTAAAGAAGGAATAGTCCAAAACGCCCCTTAAATTACTTAACAGAAATCCGACCCAGCCTGGGTTATGCAGCCTGTGACGGCCCGTCGTGCCTGCCACGGTCCGTCCTGCTGCTTCCGTCGTAGAGTTCAGAGACTTAATTTCTGTGGAAAATGTGTGACGGCCCGTCGTGCCCACGACGGTCCGTCCTGCCATTCCGTCACAAAGTTCAGAGAGTCGATTTGAGTACCCAAATTTCAGAATTCTAAGTGTTTTGGAACAAGACCCCCTCGACAGTCCATCGTGCCCATGACGGTCCGTCGTGGGATCCGTCGTCTCAGCCAGTTTTTTCAGAAAATACTCTATTGCTAAAAACGACTAAACAGGTCGTTACAGTTTCGTGGCGGTATTCACCAAGGATTGATCCCTAACGGGGTATGTTTGTTCACATAGCATTGGGTTTGTTCACCCACATGTCTATCATGATTTTTTCAGTGTAATTTCGTCCTAGTAGTTGAATGTTTGATGTTCTTGATTAGTGTTCTTAAATTTACTTTCATTCTTGAATGAGATGAGATTGATGAATTCATGAGGAAATCGTATTGATTTAAAGAGTTGTTTTTTGGTAGATTCTTGTGTACATGAATTGGATAACTGAATCTAACAGAAATTGAGAAAAAGAACAAAAGCTAATAAAGGTCAGAAAATAAGTTGAAAAATTCATCGGGAACAACAGGGGGGAGGCTGTCATGGCATGCCCAGATGTGCGTGCAGGGCTAGGGCGGTGTTCCATAAGTGCGCCATTTTGGGGTCTCTTAAATTTAGTGGTGGCTTCCCGCGCCAGCACTGCGCTAGGGTGGCCTACCCCCACCCATTTTCTGTCATTTATCTTGTCTAAGTACTTCTAAAGGGTACTATAACCTCCTATCGACTCTAACAACTCTAAATAATTTATAAACATCTAGAACTTATCCATAAACATGAATCATAACTTTCAACCCACATTTTCTAATTCAAGGAATGTGAAGAGCCAAGTATACAAAGTTCTTAGAGTCTTTTCAAAAGTCTTTTACAAAGGTTTTAAACTTCTTTTAAGACTTGAACATTGTGTTAAGTAAGAGTAAGAGTGAAGTTCATTTCTTCAAAACAATATATGACAACTAAGTATCTCCAAAGAGTAAGTCTTTTCACATTTAAGCAAGAGAGGAAACACCAAATTTGAAAAGAGAGATTTTGATATAATTCATAGTGATAATTCCAAACCACGGAAAGAGTTATATATTTAAAAATATGAGCAAGTTACCTATTGGGAGTAGTATTGAGCATCGTTATTGGGACGAGTTTGAGTTCATATGATTCAAAGTATCCATAAAGTGTGTACCCAACATGGATAGAAAATGATCATAGTTTTTAGATGATTCCTAAATAATTAATAGCATATACTTGTGGATCCACTTAAAAGTGGGTTCTATACCCCGACAATGTATTGTACGACCTTGGAAGCATGAGGCAAGACCATGTATATTCACATAGCTCATAGTGATGGTTGTTGTTAGAGAATCTCCCCTAGAGTTGCTTGTATTTTCATATATAAACAAAGTTATTGTTGTGTTTTTCAATAAACTAAGTTGTTATCTACATGTTTTAAATCTTTTCTTTATATTGCATTTATATTCCTACTCTATATGGAAATGAATTGAATTGAGATGATTCGAGGTAAGTTTTTTAAGTTCCATTATCAAGCTGATGTCTTGTTTCAAAACTCCCCTCACATGCTCTTACATTTAATGTACCGCGTCGTTTGGCCTGCAACATTTTATGATGCAAACACATGTAATTAGGTCAGCATCCAGTGCTACATTAATCCAGCTGAGATTCAGAGTTGTTGGTGATCCTCCTTGCTAATGGAGGACCCCTTATATTTGCTTTATCATTATAGTTTATTAGGATGTTGTAGGTCATTTTCGGACGTCCATCTCAGTTATTAGAAGCTTCATAGATAGTTAGATGTTGTAATTTCATGAGTCTTTTGTTCCATTTTCATTTTTAATTGTTTAAATACTTGAGTTTCCTTTTTGGAAAATTGAATGTTCCTTTATAACATTATGAGTTTCATACATGAATGTATCCCTTGAGTTATTTTAGATGTTGAGTAAAGTTTTTCGCTGAGTAGTAAGCCAGTGCAAGGGTTTGCTTGAAGCCTACAATCTCTCTTGAGTTTCGGTAACGTCCAGGGTGTAGGCTCGGGGTATGAAAAACTTTGTATTAGAGCACAGAGTTCAAGAGTCCTAGGCTTTCGAAGAAACCGGTGGTTGTAGAATCCTAGTTATGGGTGTGAATCAAGTCACATCTATAATTAGGAGGCTGCAACAATTAGGAACTATCTCACTTTTTTCATACTCATTTCATGCAATAGAGTTTATTAAAAGTTTCTTCTAATTCATGCTTGCGCGTATTTTTTATATCAAGCCTCCACAAAGAGTTGTCTAAGGTCGCCTTCTAGGAGGAATGCCGAAGAACAATGGGTTCCTAATGCACTAGAAGTACAACCCCAAGGAGAGGTCACCAATGTTGAGTTTCTGAATGCTATCGAGATGTAGAGTCAAGTTGTGGATAATGAAGTTGGATAGAGAGAGAATCAACAGAAAGTGGCTAATACTTCTAGGTTCCATGACTTCTTAAGGTTGAATCATCCAAGCTTCATTAGTTCAAGTGTCATTGAGGATCCGAAAAACATTATAGAGGAACTATAGAAATTGTTAAGGTTATGCATGTTGTCGATGCTAAGAGAGTGAAGCTAGCTGCATACCAACTGAAGAGTGTTGCTAGGATTTGGTTTGACCAATGGAAGAAAGTTAGATCTTAAAGTGCTTCCATTCTGAGTTAGGCTGTGATCGAGAGTGCTTTCATGGGTCATTTCTTTATGTATAAACTATGAGAAACAAATGTACGAAAATTCCTCAACCTTAACCAGGATGTATGAGTGTTCATCAGTACAATCCTAATTTCACCCAACTTTCCTGCTATGTTGCAGAGATGGTTGCTGACATGAGGAGAAGGATGATTGTTTTTGTTGTTGGGTTGTCTCATCAATCAAGTAAGGAGGGAAAGAATCTATGTTGATAGGAAACATATACATATAAAGGCTAATGATCCACGTGCAACAAATTGGGAAGGACAAGTTGAGGGATAGAGAAGATTTTAGAAAAACAAGAAAGCTAAGACAGGGAATGAGTCTGGGCAGCAATAGAGTAATGTGAACCTGTCTTCTTTCCAATAAAAACATAAGGAACATGCTCCATCATCTGCTACTGCACCTCCACCAAGGAACAGAGATGAGTTCAATAAACATAATTCACAAAATTTGAGGGCTAGACCTGCCTAGTCACAATGTAGTGTCGCACAAGGAGGTAACGAGACTCATGCATATGGTAAGTGTCATAATACTTACTCAGAAATATGTCGTCATGGCTCCACAGGTTGATCCAAGTGTGATCAAAACGATCATTTAATGAAAGAGTGCCCTAAGAATAGACAACGTAATGGTAATGGCACCAACATGGCCCAATCTTTTTTTCCGTTGCTTTACCTGATAGAGCTGCATCTAGAGGAGCTACTTTAGGGGCAGGTGGAGGAGCACACTGTTTGTATAGAAGATTCACCAGGTGTTGTCACTGGTTAGATCAAAGTTTTTAATTTTGTTGTTTATGCTTTGCTAGATCTTTATTATGCTGCGAGATGATACTAATGGTGCGGGTATAACTTCTTAAGGAGCTAGTGTAGATGACCTATGAAGAGGGCGCTCTCTTGACCAAGGATTGATCTTTCTACAGTCATAACAACGATGTGGTTGTCTACTCACCACTGGAGCCGCTGGACTAAGCTGACCCTGCGATGCTTGATTTGGAGCTGGGGCCTAGTGCTAAATGCCCCCTATCGACCCTAAAATATGGGCGAGCATCATTTGAACGTCAGGAGTGAAAGCTAGTGTAGGTGGTGGTTGGGTTGGTCTCAATCCCACCATATGAGAAGGAACATGATCTATCTAAGGCTCTTCCTCTGGTTTTGGAGTCATGTCTCTCTCATAGTTGGTGCGGAGCCCTTCCTCGATCTTGGGGTCAACCTCTATCCCTAGCTGGGGATTTTTACGGACTCAAATGCATTAATCTTGTCGCTCTACCCCTATTAAAATTCATCCTATTAAAGATTGAAACAAGTAAGATCCAATGAAATCAATTAGACATATGATGTACAAAAATGATACGAAATAGAAAATCATCTTAAAGACATCTTGTAGCCTCTCAAAGATATATCAGAGTCGTCTCCACGCCGATCCGCAGGATTGTGCAAGACGTTAGCTCTAAATAAGTGAGAGTGGTAAAACTGGGCCTCTGCTACCAACTTGTCACAACTCGATTCCTTGAGTCATAACGACGCCTACTGTAACCCACCATTAGGAAAGCTAACATGTATCCCTAAACTGAAAGTAATGGGATTCAAGGCAAAAATCTAAACTCAAACTAAAAACCTAACATAAATAATAGGAATCATAGATGAATAAGCAAAACTTGGAAATGAGTGATCCCTCCCTAAACTTGGAAGTCACATGAACAAAGCTACTAACAGAATTAGTACAAGTCATAAAAAATACACCATAGAAGCAAGACAATCTTATAAAGAAAAATATAAGTTAATATACAGATGAAGACTAGTATAGCACAGAATGCCAAGTGCTCACCTCTATCTACTGATCAAACTACTGCAAGCTTGATGAGTGGTAGCTCGCACTCAGAGCTGCATCACAAAAATAGATGCAGAGTGTGGAATGAGTACTAAAACAACAGTTACCCAGTAGGCCTCATATGCTAACAGATCAAGAAAAGCAAAAGTAATATGAAACGTGAGAATCTAAAACACTACACAAAACAAGAAAGATAGTGTACTAACATACAAATAAAAGGAGATTTACCAACTAAATATGACTAAGCTCCCATAAACCTGAAAAGTACACTCATGTGCAAGCAAAAAGTTAAAACCCAAGTGGACTCCCATAATCTTGACACATACAAGGAAGAGTTCGAATGGAATAAGAGGATCTAAAAATGTTTTCAGGATTTCCAAAATGTTTTGTAGACTCGAGCTGAACCAAGCCATATGCCTAAATCTCATCCAGAACTCGTAGGGGGTAAGGATTTGAACCAAATTGAATATTAAGGATCAAGGACTTGAACCAAGATAACTGAAAACTTAAACCAAGGCTAACGATAATTGTGGACTTGAACCACGTATAAATATGACCAAGGACTTCAATCAAGGTGAGAGTATCTATCGATTTAAACCAAGTTGTGAGGAGTGGTAAACTTGAAGCATGGTTGAAAATGGAAGTGGACTTGAACCACGACGAAAGAAGTTCAAGACTTGAAGCAACGCTATAATACCAAGGGAAGGACTTGAACCACGCCAGATGGAGTGAATTGAGGGACTTAAACCATAAATAACTGGCAAATGGAGCATCACGTGGAGTACCCCTAATTCCAGTTCCATCCATAAATCACTCAATCCCTTATCATATCGAACAAGAACCAATAAGTAGCTTCCACACCAAGAATTAGAAAGCCCAAAATAGACAAAAATAATATTTATGGATACGTGGTTCCAAGAGCGTTGTTAGTGCCTAACTAAGGCCCAAACTATCAAACTCATATATGCTACATCAATCTACAAGGATCTAAGTTGTCTGAAGCGACGTCAGGGAGATTACAAGGCCTAATGGTTCCAAAAAAGATGAAAGTCTACAGAAATTACTAGCCAAAGACTAAACTAAATCAAACATGCTCCAACATTATCCATAAATCATAAGGCACACCACAAGGTGAGGTGACTGAGAAATACACAAGGTATGGTTTCTAGGAATTTAACATGATTAACCATAAATTCATCGCTAGATTCATATAGATCAACATAAAATTACGTAATCATGATCACTCTAAGAAGAGGGAAGTCGTAACTTACCTATGGGCCGACTTTACATGATTCAATTCATGTCGCTGAATATTATTTCTTTTGTACAGCCTCGAAATGCTGCCACACCAATAAAAATAGAATCACGACATCAAAACGGTCATTTTGATACAAAAATTTGCATTTTTAAGAGTCGAACCCAAAATCGAGTTCAAAATGGGATTGTGACACTGGGAATTCTAAAATCGACTTCGTGAAAAGATTCATTTTTCTCTCAAAACTTGTTTCCCAAAATGGAACAAAATTTGGGGCTTAGAATATCCGGAATCAATCCATTCATTTAATTCACCATTAAAAGAAAAGAAGGAGAAAGGACGATGGCTAAAACTGGAAAATTACATCAAAAGGATGTCCCCCCAATAGTCCCCAACATTTCAATGTGTAGCCATGCCAATTACAAGCAACCTAACCTTTGAAACACAAAAAATAGAGCTAATATTTGAGAAATTGTGGCTAGAAACTGAGGAGGCTTAAACGCTGATTTTTGGCTTTAAATAATGGCAACTGTTGTCGATAAAATGATATTTGGTCGCTCAAAAGATATTTTTTTATCGCTAAAAGTCATGCATTTTCGAAAGTACCTAAGCAAACCCTTCGAATTTGTTTGGGACCCAATAAAATAAAATAGATTGCTACCCCACTAAATTTGACATTTCAAACTGATGAAAAATTTGCAATTCCATAAAAAGATTGTTATCACAGAAATACCCACTCTAGACCAATTAGCCAAAAACTCAACTTTTCACCTAAACACACAAAAATTCTAAAGAAGATCTCAAGACCAAAACAAAAGGTCCCACTAAAAAGAATTCAACATTCTGGAGCTATGTAATGACCAAAACCGTGGTTATTTAGGAAAATAAAAATTCCAAAAAATTTGGGCAACTTTCCCACCACAACGAGCCTCTTGCTGCTATGGCGGCATGCCCAGGGAGGAATAAGTGAGAGCCATAGCGGGATAGGCAGGACATAACATAAATTATGAGAAATCTTATTTTCTCAATCTCCCAAAAATACCTAAACAATTCGTAAAATACCCTAGAAACCTCAAAAGAGCTACTCTAAGATTGGAAATGAAAGAGAGATTTCTACGTGGAATTGCGAAATCGAATGAATTCTTGGCCAAAGTTAGTGTCACAAAGTCGGAAAACCTGAAACAAAGTCAAAACTCCGTGCAACGACTTGGCGCAAAGGTAGGCTACTTTTTATGAATCTAGTAGTTTAAATATGTGCCCACTGTGTAAATATATGCGAATTGATGGTAGGATTTATGTGTAGGCCTTCATGCACCGATTGAATTATGATTTAAACCTTATATAGATGCCTTTGACCATGAATTAGGGTTGAGTATGGTCGAATTAGGGTTTGGATGATGTGTGTGATAAAAATATCATGGTAAGCGATGATTGAGATTCTATATATATATTATGATATAGGTAATATTATTGCTTCATTATGATACTTATATGCATATGAAGGTGGATTTATTGATCATACTTGATGTAAGTGAGATAGAAATTACTATACACCCTTAATCAGTTATTGATTGTATGATTTGAGAGTATATTTTTGTTTGTGATTTTTTTGTGTTGATGGATCATATTGCCACGTCCGTCATAATTGACTTGTATCACATTTTCACATTCCGACATAACTATGAGATCGGGTACCACGGTCCATTGCACTAATAGTTTGGTTTGGGTCCCATGAGAGTAAAAACTACTTGATATAATTGTGTAGCTTGAGGAATGTGAAATACATTGTTTTTCTTCCTGTCGATGATATTGTACACGTTCTATATACAATTGTGATGATATGGTTGAGTGACTCATACATGTTGTGCATAGTGGGTATAAGTTATGGAGGTTTATATTTGATGAACCTTGTGTTGGATGAGATTATGGGTTATGGTGGAAGGGCAAGGGGTTTAAGGGACTAGTAACAAAATATGCTTAGGAGGGTTTCACCTTGGGATAAAATCTTGTGTTTATGGTAGGAAAGTTTTTGTAGGGTACTATGCGACCAAGATTGAGTTATGTGACTAAGAGATTAAATTACGTAGAGAGCGATTAATAGAAGTTCTCGTGGGTGGAAAGGGGTTCGTTAATGTGTTAGAATGTTTAGGTTATGATCAAGAATCGGGTTGGTTAGTTGTTTGACAAAGTGGTTAGTAATCAAAGTTCTGGTGTAAATTGAAGGTATCCTAATAAATGATAAATGTGGAGAAGCGAGTGGCTAGTTCATGAT
This sequence comes from Solanum peruvianum, assembly GCA_027705065.1. Classification (NCBI taxonomy): domain Eukaryota; kingdom Viridiplantae; phylum Streptophyta; class Magnoliopsida; order Solanales; family Solanaceae; genus Solanum; species Solanum peruvianum. Next base: position 39,490,166 of record JAKWJD010001759.1, on the reverse strand, counting down.
TCTATTAGTTGATTTCTTATGTTGTCTGGTGGGCATCGGATTGACCAATGATGCTTACTATTTCATGTGTTTGTATTGATACTACTTTTGCTATGTCTTTTTGACATAGTCCGGATGTATGATTGATGACTTTTCATTATATGAAGATGAAATTTTTTTCTTGCAACTTCTATTTTTCCTTCCGCATTGTGGCAATTGTATGTGTTATTTATTTTGTCCAGCTGTACACTTAGTATCTCTTGTTCCTATTTAGTAAATCTATGGGAGTTGTTTAAATTATTTTTCAAGTTTAAACTAAAAGTGCGCCTAGAGTTATTTTTATAAAGGAATGTAATTATAGTTATCTCTATTTTATTTAATTTTTTTTGCATGTTTAACTATAGGGAGTATGAGAGTTCTCCTAGTTAGGTGTTAGAATGGTTGCCCACATGGATTTGATTGTTGGGTTGTGAAAAATTGGTATTAGAGTGTAGGTTACCGGTCTCCCTATACAAGAGAAAAATGTGAACTAGACTCTTGTGGATTGGTGTGTTGATATCCACATTTAATCTACAAGAGGCTAGAAGCGTTCTAGGAAGTTGTTCAACTCATTTCTCCCTTCGTGCGAAGTATCGCTTGAGGTATGAGTTGAGTCTAATTGGTATCTCCTGATTCCAGTTTGTATCTCAACAAAGGTACACCAACAATTTAATTGGAGCGTAGAATGTTCCAGTTTGTATCAAGCCTTAGGGGTTGAAAAAGGGGCATGGGCGACTAATAATGGTCATCTATAAAACAAATTAACTAATGAATGTAAATCTTCTATGTGATGTGGCGTGAAATATGATAAAGTGTGTTCATTGTGGATTGAACTAAAGGTGAATGTAAAAGTGAACCTGTTATGGTGTAAGGATGTGAATTCATGGATCATATACACGTGTACTTGAACCTTTAATATGCACAATGAATTAACTAAGTTGTGTAAATTATGCAAGTTGTAATGTATGGGCGCATCTTGGGGATGTGTGCGTATGGGGTACCTTCTCATTAAGACTGATTCATATTAGTTAATGATTTTTCCAACTTGGAATTTTATATTAGATCATTGGTAAGGCCGGTTCGTATATCATATAAAAGTGAGAAAGAACCCAAATGGTCCCATTAGAGCATCTGTGGCGGGATTTTTCCATCATAGAGGGACTGCCACAATGGAAATTTCTTCATTCGAGCGGGAGAGGGTAGAGGCAGAACCTCAGATCCTCGCTGATTTCCTTAAATAAATCATTTAGAAACACCGAAAGTGATCCAATCAAATCCCTAAAATCTTATTAGTGTTCCGCAACAAGGTAAACGATTATAAACATCATAAAATTAAATTATAGGTTGCATCAGACAACAAAAAACAAGCATACATGTGATACAAAAAGCATAGGAAGTTGAAGGATAAAACAACTTGTCTTGAATTCACAAGCCCAAGAGGGGGGAAGGAAAAGCTGATCAAGGACTCTCTAACTGGGTGGTGTCAATGTCTAATTCGAGGTTCATTAGGGTGTGATGCCATTCAAAACCTCATTTAGCATAGATAAATCCCCGAAGTCCGAAAAATCGAGTTGATAAAGTTCCTTATCGGGGTCCACGTAAGTACACATGGACTTGATACTCTTTCGCATACGAACCATCAGACGATACCTGACCACACCCTTCCTCCTCACCTTGTGCAGCAATTGGTGGAGCATTTGGACCTCCAACACATTGTTGGGTGAAACCAAACTAAATTCAAGATAGTAACTCCCCATCCTCTTCCAGACAACCTCTAGATCATCCTCGACCAATGAAACTCGATCATCATCATCTCAATCCATGGACGCCTTACTACTGCTAGATTTGCTTACCCTTCTTCTCTTACCCCTAGAAGTGGAACCTGACCTGACAAAAAAAAGGTGAAGAGGAGGGGAAATCCATAGGAAGTACATCATCGACATCTAAGAGCATGACTCCCACTCGCTTGCACAACGCAGTGATGAGTCGTATAAGGAAAAAGGCCTCTTTGTTGCCCCGGGAAAAAATCTTCCATTTGGAAATAATTTGTGCTCCCATGTTTAGATGGATGCCATTTATAGAACACGCCACCACCATAGCCCAATGAAAGATATCGTTGGTACGGTTGCCCAATGGGTTGATCCTCCTAGTTGCCAAGTGTACCCACCTCTTAGCATCAGGTGACGACTGATGCCCTTGCAATAGCACAGTAAACCTGATGCCCTTGCAATAGCACAGTAAACCTGATCTAGACGCGTAGGCTCAATCAATGTATCCCTCAGCCACTCTAGACCCATGTCCCTTGGTTGGTCCTCGAATGCATGGTTTGGGACCTCTGGCACCTTATGTACCTCATTAATAACAATGAAGTTTAGAGGAATTATGACTCACATGATGCGTATGATAGAGTGGGGGTTGTCCTATGGCACTATAGGTAGGATGACATAATATCCCTCACCCAAGTATAATGTGCATTTGGGGGAGCCTCTGTCAGCAAAATCCACCCCACTCCATCAAGAGAGCATAGGTGCATTTTCCTCTAACTTGTGCAACACAAACCTGCTTTCCTAGAAAACCCGTTATTATAGTTGTCGTGATGTCTCTCCCGACTCGAGGCATCATGAAATTAGATGAAAGGTAGGTGTTTATCATTTTTTTCATGCCATTAGGGAGCCTGCAATATGTGGAATGTGAGTTAGAAGACTATACAATAGTGGGATGAGGCTAAAATAAAAAGAGAGGAAAAATAGTGTTTAAGGTGTAGGCACTGGTCTAGCATATCCCACCACAACGGGATAAAGACCGCTAGAGCGGCCTTCATTTGTGACAACGCAATAGTGGTGTCTTTTCATCCCAAAATCCTCATTTTTGTGAGAATTTAAGCATATCAAAGTATATCAACTACCATAAAACCTATTTATGCATTTAGTTCAACAAAATAAACTCAAAATAGTTTCTAAATTCAAGTTTATGTCAAGGAGATCTTTTGACTTCCTCCACCCTTTTACGTATCGAATTAACCACATTTTTAAGAAATCCTTACACACAGGACATTTTGTAAACATTAAGGACGTAATGGAAGTAACCATGCTATGTTTTTCTAACACATTTAGCAACCTAGTTAAAATTCAAAATAACAACCCTAAATCATATGTGATTTGAACCCGTTAGCAACTTGCAAATGTATGTAATTATCTACGGAAGTAAATAGGGTAAGAATGCTTAAGTGACCTTAATTTGACTTTTGGGGAAGTTGGTTGAGAGGATTTTGGGAGAGTTGAGTAAGGGAGAAGGGGAGAAATGAGGAAAATTCATTTCTCATTCGATCTTTACTATTTCTAATCTCCCACTCAAGCAGGAGATCTCTCGCCGTAGCGTCCCCACCTTAGAGGGAGGTTTGCCTCTCTAGCAGTACAGGTGCTGTTAAATTTGAATGAATTCGATCTTTCTGTATTACATCAGGGATTCTTCTAGTCCTTGATTATAGTACTTTTTCATGTGTAAATTTACTCAAAGGTCGTGATTAGTCATAGTTCTGTGGTGGATCAATTTGTTAGTTGGTAGTGTCCCAAAATTAAAGCATGTGATGTCCATAGCCTAGTCGTTCGAGAATGAACAAGGGGTAAATTAGAATCTATTGTGACAAGACAAACCATAATTATTTTAGAGAAACGAAAATTTGGAAATTTTTTGGCCATTGTCCCGCCACTGAGGGCCTGTTGCCGCTAGGGCGATGGCTCCATTGCGGGAAAAGTGAGTGTCATATCAATATAGATGAGATAGAATGTAAATTACGAGAAATCCTATTTACTTCACTATTATACAATACTTAAATAAGTTGTAAAATACCTTAGAAACCTCAGAAAACCTGCTCTAAGCTTAGGAATGAAGGAGAAGGAAGTTTATAGCTGGGGATGGCGAAATCTTATGAATTCTTGGCCAAAGTCACTGTCACAAAGCCAAAACAATGGAAACAAAGTCAAAAACTTTCTGCAACTTCTTGGCGCCCAAATAGGCCAGATTTTATGAATTAAATAGTTTAAATTTGTGCGCATTATGTGAATATATGTGAATCGATGGAAAATTTATGTGTAGGCCTTCTTGCACCGATTGAACTATGATTTAAATCTTAGAAAGAAGCCTTAGACGATGAATTAGGGTTGAGTATGATCAAATTAAGGTTTGCATGATGTGCGTGATGAATATCCTATGGCAGGTGATAGTTGAGATTCTATATAGTGTGATGACGGTGTATTATTGCTTTCATCATGATAATTGTATGTATATAAAGGTGGATTTATTGATCACACATGATGTAAATGAGATAGACAAATAACTATATGCGCTTGATCACTTCTTGATTGTATGACTTGAGAGTATACTTGTGCATGTGATTTTATTGTATCGGTGGATCAAATTTCCACATTCCGACATAAATAACTTGGATATGATTGCCTTGTTCTGTCATAACTAACTTGGATCGGATTTTCACGTTCCAACATAAAAGATGAGATCGGATTGTCACATTGCGGTACAACTATGGTATTAAGTACCATGTTCTGGAGCACTAACAGTTTGGGTTTGGGTTCCATGAGAGGATCAATTTCTTGATATAATTGTGTAGCGTGAGGAATGTGAAATACGTTGTTGTTCAACCTGTTGATGCTATTTTATACATTCTTTATACACCTATGATGATAAGATTGAGTGACTCATCTATGTTGTACCTAGTAAGTATTATGACAGTTTATTTGATGACTCTTGTGTTGGAAGAGCTTGTGGGTTATGGTTTAAGGGAAAGGGGTTCAAGGGATGAGTAATGAAATATGCTTAGAATGGTTTCACCTTGGGATAAAAGATTGGGTATAGTTGTAAGGAAGTTGTTATATAGTACTATGTGACTAAGAGTGAGTGATGTGACCAAGAGATAAGTGTATGTAGTGAGTGATTAGTTGAAGTGCTTGTTAGTGGAAATGGGTTTGTTAATGTGTTATCATGTTTAGCTTATGATCAAGAACCGAGTGAGTTAGTTGTTTTAGAAGGTGGTTAGTAATCAGAGAACTGGTGTAAATTGTAGGTACTCTAAGAAAGGGCAAAGGTTGAGAAGCGAGTGGTTTTTTCATGATTTTGTTAGTTAATTTAGCATGTTATATGTTGGGCATCAGGTTGACCTATGATGCTAACTAGTACGTGTCTTTCTACTGATACTACTCTTGCTATTTATTTTTGACATAGGTTGGATGTTGAATTGTTGATGTTTCATTTGGTGAAGACGAAGAAATTATCCAGCAGCTTCTATTCTCCCTTCCGAATTATGGGAGTTGTGTCTGTTATTTACTTTGTCAAGTTGTATTCTTAGTAGTTCTTGTACCTGTTTAAACTAGATCCATGGGAGTTTTTTAAATTATTTTTCGAGTTTATGCTACAAGTGTGTCTAGATTTATTTTTATAAAGGAATATTATTATAATTATCTCAGATTTATTTAAATTTTTTTTCATGTTTATTAACTATATAGCATAGAGGGTTCTCCTACTTAGATATTAGAGTGGGTGCCTGCACGGCCCAGTGGGTTGGGTCATGACTAGCTAATCATAATGATGGAATATTCATACGACAACTAATTCTCCTAATGTTGAGCAAAGTTAACTCTACGCCTTTAAGCTTACAAACATCAATTCTAAATTTTCAAACTCACGTCCATGCCTTATTGATCACACTTGATGTAAATGAGATAGACGAATGACTATATGCCCTAAATTACTTCTTGATTGTATGACTTGAGAGTATACTTATGTATGTGATTTTATTTTATCGATGGATCAGATTTCCATGTTCCAACATAACTAACTTGGATCTGATTTCCACATTTCGGAATAGCTAACTTGGAACGGAATTTCATGTTTTAGCATAAAAGATAGGATCAGATTGCAACATTCCAGTATAATTATGGGATTGGGTACCACGTTCGAGTGCACTAACAGTTTGGGTTTGGGATCCATGAGAGGACCAACTACTTGATATAATTGTGTATGTTGAGGAAAGTGAAATATGTTAATGTTCTTTTTGTTGATGCCATTCTATACATTATTTATACACCTATAATGATATGGTTGAGTGACTCATATATGTTGTACTTAGTGGGTATAGGTTATCATAGTTTATTTGATGACCCTTGTGTTGCTTGAGCTTGTGTGTTATTTGTTGAAGGGTAAGGGGTTGAAGGGATGAGTAATGAATAACTCTTAGGAGGGTTTCACCTTGTGATAAAATATTGGGTATAGTGGTAAGGAAGTTGTTGTAGGGTACTATGTGACTAAGAGTGAGTAATGTGATTAAGAGATAAGTGTATTTAGTGAGCGGTTAGTTGAAGTAATCATAAGTGGAAACTGGGGGTTTGTTAATGTGTTAGCATGTTTAGGTTATGATCAAGAACCAAGTGAGTTAGTTTTTTTAGAAGGTGGTTAGTAATCATAGCACCGATGTAAATTAAAGGTGTTCTATGAAAGGGTGAAGGTGGAGAAGTCAGTGGTTTAATTCATGATTTTGTTAGTTGATTTCTTATGTTATGTGGTGCGCGTCAGGTATACCGATGATGCCTACCAGTACGTGTGTTTGTACAAATACTACTCTTGTTATATATTTTTTACATTCGTTGGATGTTGGATTGGTGATCTTTCTTTTGGTGAAGACGAAGAAATTATCTAGTAACTTCTATTCTCTCTTTCGCATTGTGGGTGTCGTGTTTGTTATTTATTGGGTCTAGTTGTACTCTTAGTAGCTCTTGTACTTGTTTAGATTAGATCCATGTGAGTTTTTTAAATTATTTTTCGAGTTTAAACTAAAAGTGCGTCTAGAGTTATTTTTATAAAGGAATGTTGTTATAATTATCTCTTTTTTATTTAATTTTTTCCACATGTTTAACTATAGGGTGTATGAGGGTTTTCCTAGTTAGGTTTTAGAGTGGGTGACCGCACGACCCAGTGTGTTGGGTCATGACTAGCTAATAGTTTTGATGGAATATTCAAATGACAAATAATTTTCCTAACGTTGACCAAAGTTAACTCTACGCCTTTAAACTTTCCAATTATAACAGCCCATGTTATGCATATACTTGTTCTATTTTCTGATATGGCCTTATAGTATAGGTGAGGGAAAAAGTTCCTTATATGATTAGTGTTGGTTTAAACTAGCCCGGAAAGTCATGTGATGCCTTGCACGTTTACGCATGTGTACAATTAGTTAACTCCGACGGAAATATTTAAACTTGAGATAGTAAGGTGGTAATTGAGCTTAAAAATGAAAGTCAAGTTCCAATTTGAAGAAAAAGGAATTAATATTCAGAAAATCAAATAAAATAATGAGTTGCATGCTTAGCTTAATTAAGCTACCAGTTGCATCATCTCCTTGAGCTATATGGATATTGTTAAAGGGCCCAAGGTTGATAGACCAGATTTATGCTTATATTAATGGGATCACTTGAAGCCCAAACCTATTAAAAGAAAATAAATATGAAAGAATGCCCAATAGCTAAATCTTCCAAGGCCCAATATAGTTGAAGCCCAAGTAAAAGCAAGTAGGCGCATCACCTAGTTTGACCTTTATAGCTGCTTGATATACATAAGCTGGTGCATGACCTACTTGACCAATTAGTGGCTCAAAATTGACCAAAAATAGGGGAGGTTCTAGAGGATACTTTTGTGTTTAATAAAGCTCCATATAATTCCAATTTGAGCTGATCTTTTCAACCATTTTAACACATAACAATAAGAATTAACTGCAACTCTCTCTCTCTCTCTCTCTCTCTCTCTCTCTCTCTCTCTCTCTTCTCATAAATATTAAACCAGCAGCCTTACTGTTCTTCTAGGGTTCTTGAAGAAACCCTCATCTCTGCCAACCAAGGTAAGTGAAGACACATGGATTTAGCTTAATTCTCCCATGGATGATTCGGAAAACATGTTATTAATGCTCTAGTATAAGTACAAAGGCTAAATATATTTCTAGAAGCTACTGCTCACTTCCTTAGTTATTAAGATACTTTTTATTCTTCTTTGGTTTAAGTGTGAAAAGAAGATGAAGTTCTAGAAGTATTAAAATTATAAGGAGAAGTTGTAGAAACTGAGGTAAGGTGAGTACTCAATTTTTGTGCTCATTTTGTATGAGTTTGAGTGAGGAATTAGGGGTGTGGTGTCATGAAGAACTCAAGTGGGTTGTGAGTTCAATAATTGATTGTATGATAAAAAATATCTGGGGTTGTTTTATGTGTATTGTGGTTAAAACATCTTGTTTAATCTTGGGAAAGGATATATAATGTATGTGTAGGATAGTGAATCAGGGTGTGGTGATACGCATTATGTTAAGGGTTGTACGGGCTCATTATATGTCAAAGTTAGCCACTGTTTTGTGAAGCTCACGGTGTGATAGCTCCTAGTTTTAGTTTTCCATGACTTAAATTGTAGATTAAAACCGAAAAGGGGAGGCTGAATCATGATAGTTATATCAGTCAGAGGATAAGGTATGTAAGGCTATTTGATTCCATATTCCTTGGCATGAAATCTAATACTTGCGATTAATATCAATGAAGTGAATCTCCTAAGTTTTATTCCTAGAAGAAAACATAGTTGCAGCGTACTATCTTCAAATAGCTAACAATATTTCCCCCTCTCCTTAGTGCATAGAACTACTTCATTATATGTTCACTATTCTATACTTGTGTAATTATCCCCCCATGTGCTGGTATAGAAATTGTATTTGCAAAAGCAAGTCTGGTGAGTCCCACTCTTTATTATTTGAAGTTCATGTTGTCATTAAGCTCTTAAAGTAATGTGTTGATGTTACATAAGTCCCTATGTCATTATTATTGCCTTGAATTTTATTTTCATGTCTTCTACTACAGGTCCATATTTCATATCTCTAAAATTATTATTACCTCCAAAACAACATCTAAAAAGAGTTATGATTGTCCAAAGAGCGATTCCAAAAGAGTTATGAACTTATAAACAACAATCTCAAAGATGAAAGAATCTAAGTGAAGAAAATCGGTATAATTACGAGTGACAGCCAAGGGTAAATGCGTGACATAGGGATCCCAACTGGTAGATAAGGTTGTCAGCTCAGGGGAGAAAGCCTAGCATGGGCCGATCCCTATTGGTATAGAAGAGTGGCAGCTCAGGGGATAAATACTAGTGTGGGCTGATCCCAATTTGTCTAATTATCAAGACCGCATCCCAATGATTAAAATACCTAGAATGGGTCATCCTATTCTACCACCGATTAGTTGGTCACTTGTATTCCATTCCCTACAAATATTATAACGTACAAAAAAGTAAAGAAAATAATGTATCTTACATGATATCATAAGAGTAAGCAAAAGTGGTCTGCTCTCCTAATCTACGCACTCATACGTGGATACTTGATTTCATTTGAGCCCTCTTATTATATATGTTATTGCCTTATATATTTAGTAAATTTTTCCATACTGATGTCCCTCGCGGGGGACGCTGCATTTCATGTTGCAGGCACATGTACTCCAGCTAGTAGACCTCATCAATAGGAGAACACAACAGTGAGTAACTTTTGGTGAGCTGCCATGTTGATTCGGAGCTTTATTGAGTCCTTGGTAAATTCATTTTGGTCTTATATCATCGTTAAGGGTAAGGTGGTCTATATCATGACCTACTCTAGCTTTTCTATCTTTTAGAGGCTTTATAGACGTGTGTATGTGGTTCGGTCGTGTCTTAGAGAGTTTTGGCCTCAACAGTGAAGTCTTGTATATAAAATTTGGGTGTATTTATGTTGGTTCGTATTGTTATATCCTATGTTAACTTGTCACGATTGTTATAGTTATATGAATAGTAAGCACAAGTTATAGGTTGGTTCTCTCGGCCTTTTGGGCATCAGGTGCCTATCCGTCTTAATGGGATTTTTGGCGTGACATAAGTGGTACAGAGCAAGTCATCCTAGGGAGTATACAAAGTCATGTATGTGTAGGGTGTTGCTTATGGATGTGCTTTGCACCACATTAGAAAACAAGAGGCTACAGGACATATAGGAGTTGCCTTATTTCATTCATTTCTTAGATCATGCGATAGAACCACTGTTGTAGGTGAATCATATCTAATTGCTAAATTGTTTTATATAACAAAGATATCGGTTACAAGAAGGAGTAAAAGTACTGGTAAGAGAGTAGATGTGGCTGCCCAAGAAGGGACCAACAAACCACCATCTAGTCAAGATGTTTAAAGTGAGGCTCAAGATGAGTCTTTATAACAGACTTCTCGGACTCCTCCATATCCTAAAGAACTAAAGAGGGAATCTCAACCTTAGGAACCCCCTATTAGTTCTACCGAGCAAGATTTGAGGAATGCAGTCCAATTATTGACTCGTATAGTTGTTGGTGTTGGCCAAGGGCAAGAAGGTCCAGTTCCAGGTACTAGTGTTGTAGATAGAGAAATTGGAACTGGGATACGTGATTTTCTTAACTGTGAACGTCCATCTTAATTCACCGGGTCATATCCTAATGAAGATCCGCAAGACTTTATAGATCAGATCAAATGCACTTTGGATATTATGCATGTAAGTGGTAAAGAAGAACTTGAGCTAGCTGCATATAGATTAAAGGTTGTGGCTATATTGTGGTATGAAACTTGGATGAAATCCAGAGGAACAGATTCACCTATAGCTACGTAGAAAGAATTCAAAAAGGCATTCCTTGACCATCATCTTCCATTAGATATCCAAGAGGCCCATGCAGATCAGTTCTTAAATCTCCACCAAGGAAATATGAGCGTGAGAGAGTACAACCTCAAACTTAATTCCTTGTCCAGGTATTCTCCTAATGTAGTAGCAACTATGGAGGATAGAGTTCATCGATATGTAGATAGATTAGATTCATATCTGGTTAGGGACAACATCATTGCTTCGTTGAATAAAGATATGGATATAGCAAGGATGCGGGATTTTACGTAAAAGTTGGAGGATCAAAGGCAAAGAAGGACATAAGAGTTGAAAACAGGGCATTCTAAGATGGCCATCCATGGGGCAATTTACACCATTCCAGGGGAGTTTAGGCCTCGGTTCTCTAACATACCACCTAGGCCATCATTTTTATACTCTGATGCTAGTGCTCCACCACGGTTCCAAGGGTTAGGGGTAATTAGTTTGGGCAAAGAAGTGAAAGCCAAGGCTCACAAATAGCGGGTCATAAATAGCAGGGAAGTAAGAACCAATCAAGGCATCCTTGATAGCCTTGTAAACAATGTGGAAGGAATCATCTAGTTCCATGCATGTTTGGGACAGATGTTTGTATTTAGTGTGTCACTCTAGGGCATATGATGAGAAACTACCTTCATAGGGCGTGGGTGGCGTTGCACGGATGACTCAATCAGTTATTGCATCGACCTCGTCAACACCTTCTTTAGGTAGGAGACTACATATGCCTGAAGGTCGTGGTAAAGGAGTTAGGGGAGCATCTAGTTCTAGTGGAAGTTAGAATCGCACATATGCACTAGGGGATCGACAGAATTCGGAAGCCTCACAGGACGTGGTTACTGGTACATTGTCCATATTTTCACATATTGTATATGCATTAATTGATCCGGGGTCCACAATATCATATGTTGCTCTATTGCTTGCTGGAAAGTTCAAAAGAACACCACAATAATTAGTGAAGCCATTTGAAGTGTCTACACCAATTGGTGAGCTATTATAGCTAGAAGGGTTTATCGTAATTGCATTGTAACTGTTTATGATCACGATACATTGGTTGACCTTGTTGAGCATCTGGTAGATTTTGATGTTATAATGGATATGGATTTATTAGCTTCTTGTTATTCGACAGTAGATTTCCGAACTAAGATAGTGCATTTCTAGTTTCCAAAAGAGGCAGTCCTCGAATGGAAAGGTAATATTAGGGCACCAAGAGATAAATTTATTTCTTATCTTAAGGAAAAGAAGATGATTTCCAAAGGATACATATGCCATCGGGTTAGAGTGAAAAATGTAGATGTAGAGCCACCAACTCTCCAATCCATTTCGGTCGTAAATGAATTTCCCAATGTGTTTCCTGAAGATCTTCTTGGTTTGCCTCCAGAACGAGAAGTAGAGTTTAGTATTAATGTGCTTTTGTATACTCAACCTAACTCAATTCGTCCATAAAGAATGGCTCCAGAAGAATTACGAGAGTTGAAGGAGAAATAAAAAGACTTATTAGAAAAAGGATTCATAAGGCCTAGTGTGTCCCCATGGGGAGCACCAGTTTTATTTGTACGCAAGAAAGATGGCTCATTATGAATGTGTATCGACTACTGACAATCGAATAAGGTAATGATTACGAATAAATATTCCCTCTGTAGAATTGATGATCTATTTGATTAGTTATAAGGTGCTAGGAATATTCAAAGATAGACCTGAGGTCTTGTTATCAAAACCCGAGGGTCAAGGACAAAGATATACCCTAGACAGCTTTCCAAACACGGTATAATCATTTTGAATTCTTAGTCATGTCATTCTGGATAACAAGCAACAACAGCTTTTATGGATTTGATTAATAGGGTGTTCAAGACATTTGTAGATGTGTTCGTGATAGTGTTCATAGATGACATTTTGGTGTATTCAAGATCGGAAGAGGATCTTGCTAATCACTTGGGCAGGTTTTACAAATTCTTTGTGATCATAAATTGTATGTAAATTTCTTGAAATGTGAGTTATGGTTGAAATTTGTGTCATTCTTAAGTCATATTGTATCCGATGAAGGAATAATGGTTGATAACCAGAAGATAGAAGTCGAGAAAAACTGACCAAGACCTACAATGGCTACGGAGATCCGTAGTTTTCTTAGATTGGTAGTTTATTACAGAAGGTTCGTTGAAGTATTCTCTTCCCCATTGTTTCACCCTTACGAAGATAACACACAAAGAAATAAAGTTTCAGTAGAGTTATCAGTGTGAGAAGTTTCCAAGACCTGAAGAGTAAATTAACTTCTACACCTGTATTGGTACTTCTAGAAGGCACAGAAGGTTATGTAGTGTATTGTGATGCTTCAAGAGTGGGCTTAGGTTGGGTATTGATGCAGCATGGTAAATTTATAGCTTATGTCTTAAGGCAGTTGCGTCAACATGAGAAAAATTATCCAACCCATGATCTAGAGCTAGCAACACTTGTGTTTGCTTTGAAGATATGGGACCACTACTTGTATAGAGTTCATGTTGACATATACACTGATCACAAGAATTTTCAATATATGTTTAAGAAAAAGGACTTAAAATCTGAGGTAGCAAAGGTGGCTGGAGCTATTAAATAATCATGACATTGATATTTGTATCATCGCGGTAAAGCAAATATAGTAGCTGATGCTTTAAGTTGTAAAATATTAGCAAACACTTATGGGCAGTCTGTGGAAAGACAAGAAATAACTAAGGATCTATTCCAACTATTCGAGGTTCACCTTCTTGAATCTCCAGACGAAGGGGTTATTGTGCAAAATGCGAAAGAATCCTCATTAGTAGTGGAAGTGAAAGAGAAGCAGTACACTGATCCTATTCTTTTATAACTTAAGTAGAATGTACAACATGGTATTACAAAGGCATTTGAGCTTACGCCAGAGGGAGTACTTCGACGTAAAAATAGATTGTGTACCTAATGTAGATGAACTAAGAAAGAGGATCATGATGGAAACACATCATTCAAAATACTTTGTTCATTTGGGGTCAACTAAAGTGTATCATGACTTGAAAGAAATGTATTGGTGGGGGGACATGAAGAAGAGCGTTGCAGAATTTGTGGCCCAATATCAAAATTATCAACATGTAAAAGTATAACACCAGAAGCTGGAGGTTATATGAAGCGTATAGAACTTACTAGTTGGAAATGGGACATAATCAACATGGATATTGTCACTGGTTTGTCTCGCTCATTCCGGAAGTTTGACTTCCATATGGGTAATAGTTGATAGACTCACCAAAGCAACATACTTCTTGTCGGTGAAGACTACTTATACAACTGAAGAGTTTGTGAGGTTGTACTTTAAAGAGATAGTTCAACTAGATGGAGTGTCAATCTCTATGTATCTAATAGAGGAGCTCAGTTAACTGCAAATTTTTGGAAGTCGTTTCAGAAGAGTTTTAGGAACACAAGTGAATTTAAGTACACCCTCAAACGAATGGCCAGGTAGAACATACAATTCAAACACTTGAGGATATGTTGCGAGCATGTATATTAAATATCAAGGGTAGTTGGGGTGAACAACTACCACTATTGAATTTGCTTATAACAATAGATGCAATTCGAGTATTAAAATGGCATCTTATGAAGCTTTATATGGTAGAAAGTGTAAATCACCAATTGGATGGTTCGAAACAGGTGAAACACCCTTATTTGGTCCAGATCTTGTTCATCAAGCTATGGAAAAAGTTAAAGTGATACAGCAGCTTCTAGAAACATCTCAAAGTTGACATAAATCATATGTGGATGTTAGAAGGAGAGGACTAGGATTTTCTATAGGGGATTGGGTGTTCTTGAAGGTGTCTCCAATGAAAGAGATAATGAAGTTTGGTAAGAAGGTAAAGTCGAGTCCAGGATATATAGGGACATATAAGATTATTCGAAAAGTCGGCCAAGTAGCCTGTTTAGTTAAAGCTACCACAATATATTCAACCAGTTCATCCGGTGTTTCATGTCTCAATGCTTTGAAAATGCATAGGTGACCCATCTCGTATTACTCCTTTTGAAGATGTACAGGTTACAAGAGAATCTCGCTTATGAAGAAGTACTCATTTCTATTCTAGATCAAAAAATTAGGTTGTTCAGAAATTAAGAGATAGCTTCTGTAAAAGTGTTATGGAGAACCAACAAGTAGAAGAACTTACATAAGAAGCGGAAGAAGCAATTAAATTGAAGTATTCTCATCTCTTTTAGATCCAAGATAAAGACGAAAATGCTTAGTTTAGACGCGGAAAAGTAAATAAGTCTATATGTATTATGCAATTAATAGTAGTACTAACTTAGGCTTGAACTTGTTTGGTCTAGATAACTATGGTAATACTCGAGGACGAATGTTTTACGGGGGAAGGATGGAACAGTCAATATTACGCATATGGTTGTTATATTATTGTGATACTGGCCTTATAATATAGGTGAGGGACCATGTCCTTATATGATTAATGTTTTTAAACTAGCCCGGAAAGTGATGTGATGCCTTGCAGGTTTTACCGTGTATACTGTAAGTTAACTTCGACAGAAATATTTAAACTAGAGATAGTAAGGTGGTAATTGAGCAAAAATTTGAAAGTTAAGTTCCACATTGAAGAAAAAGGAATTAATAATCATAATATAGGATAAAATAATTGAGCTGCTTTCTTGGCTTAATTAAGCTACTAGTTGCATCACCTACTTGAAATATATGGATATACTTAAAGGTCCTAAGGTTAATGGACCAGATTTAGGCTTATATTAATGGGATCACTTGAAGCCCAAACCTGTTAAAAGAAAATAAAGATGAAAGAAAATCCAACAGCTAATCTGCCAAGGCCCAATATAGTTGAAACCTAAGTAAAAGCAAGTAGGTGCATCACCTTGTTTGACCTTTTGAGCTGCTTGATGTGCATAAGAAAGTGCATCACCTACTTAAAAAATTAGTGGATCAAAATGGACCAAAAAAAGGGAGGTTGTAGAGGATATTATTGTGAAATTTTCAACCATTTTAACACATATAAATAAGAAATAACTCCAGCCTCTCTCTCTCTCTCTCTCTCTCTCTCTCTCTCTCTCTCTTCTCTTATGTATTAAACTAACAGCCTTGAATTTCTTCTAGGGTTCTTAAAGAAACCCTCATGTAAAAAAAACATGGAATTAGCTTAATTCTCCCATGGATGATTACGAAAACATGTTATTCATGCTCTAGTATAAGTAAAAAGGCAGAAGATTTCCAGAAGTTACTGCTCACTTCTCTAGTTATTAAGATACCTTTTTCTTCTTCTTTGGTTTAAGTTTGAAGGGAAACAGAAGTTTTAGACGAATTCAAGTTATAAGGAGAAGTTGCAGAAATTGAGGTAAGGTGGTTACTCCATTTTTATCCTCCTTATGTATGAGTTTGAGTGAGGAATTAGGGTGTGTTGTCATGAAGAACTCGGGAGATGGTGAATTCAATAGTTGGTTGTATGATAAAGAATATATGGAGATGTTTTATATGTATTGTTGTTAAAGCATCTTGGTTAATCTTTGGAAAGGATATATAATGTATGTGTCAGAAAGAGAATTAGGGTGTGGTGATACACATTATGTTAAGGGTTGTATGGGCTCATTATCAGTCAAAGTTAGTCACTGTTTTATGAGGCTTGCGGTGTGATAGCTGCTAATATTAGTTCTCCAATGACTTAATTGTAGATTAAAACCGAGAAAGGAAGGTTGAATCGTGATAGTTGTATCAATCAAGGATAAGGTATGTAAGGCTATTCAATTCTATATTCCTTGGCATGAAATTTGATACTTGTGATTAATATCAATAAAATGAATCTCCTAAGGTCTATTCCTAGTAAAGGAAACATAGTGGTAGCGTACTATCTCCAAATAGTTAACAATATTTCCCCCTCTCCTTAGTGCATAGAACTACTTCATTATATGTTCACTATTCTATATTTGTATAATTACCCCCCCCCCAATGTGTTGGTATAGAAATAGTATTTGCAAAAGCAAGTATGGTCATGTTACATAGCTCCTTACGTCATTGTTACTACTTTGAAGTATTATTTTCATGTATTCTACTACTAGTCCGTATTTCCATATATCCAAAATGATTATGACCGCCTAAACAACATCTCAAAAGAGTTATGATTAACCAAAGAACAATCCTAAAAGAGTTACGAACTGATAAACAAAAATTTCAAAAATCAAAGAATCTAAGTGAATAAATATGTATAATTATGGGTGGCAGTTCAAGGGAAAATTCCAAGCATGGGTCGATCCAAACTGGTACATAAGGGTGGCATCTCAGGGGTGAAATCCTAGAATGGGTCGATCCATATTAGAATCAAAGGGTCGCAGCTCAAGGGCAAAATCTTAGCATGGTCCGATCCCAATTTGTGTAATTATGAAGACCGAATTCCAGGGGTTAAAATGTCTAGCATGTGTCATCCTCTTCTACCACCGATCATCTAGTCACTTGTATTACATGCCCTACAAAGATTATAACGTTAAAAAAGTAAAGAAAATAATGTAACTTATATCATCTCATAAGATTAAGCAAAGGTGGTATTCTCTCTTGATCTATGCACTCACAGTGGATACTTGATTTCATTTGAGCCCTCGTATTACATATGCTATTGCCTTACATATTCAGAACATTTTCTTGTATTGATGTCCCTCGCTAGGAACACAGCATTTCATGATGCAAGCACATGTACTCAAGCTAGTAGACCTCCTCAGTAGGAGCACACAACCCTCAGTTACTTTTGGTGAGCTCCCAGTTGATTCGAAGCTTTATTGAGTCCTTGATAAATTCATTTCCGTATTATATCGTTGTCAAGGGTAAGGCGGGGTCTGTCCCCACCTACTCTAGTTTTTTTTTTAATCTTTTAGAGGATTTATAGATGTGTGTATGTGGTTCTGTCGTATCTTAGAGAGTTGTGGCCTCAACGGTGAAGTCCTCTATGTAACCTTTGGGTGCACTTATGTTGGTTCGTATCGTTGTATCTTATGTGAACTTGTCATGATTGTTATAATTATATGCATAGTAAGCAAAAGTTACAGGTTGGTTCTATCTGGCCTTTAGGACATTCGGTGTATGTCTGTGTTAATAGGATTTGAGGCGTGACATCAACATCTCATCTAAGTTTTCAAACTCATGCCCAAAGCCTTAGGACCCGAACTAATGTCCTTATAGACAAAACTCTACGTTCCAAAGCGAACCGCACTAACAAAATTTCAATCCGAGCATGTTTACCAAGAATGTTGATCAAAATCAATCTTAGGCTTAAGCTTAAAAGCTAAAATGCCTAATGGCACAAACTCGCGCCGAAAGCCTTAGGATTTGAGTCGACAGTTATACTACCCTAAAATGACCCTTTCAGAGCTAATGGAATCGTTAAATTTTTTTTTTGAGGTTGTCTACTTGAAATTTTGACTAAAGTTAACCATTCAAGTTTCAAAAGCTTCAAAACAGGGGAACGAGTATAAAACCCAAACAAATGACGAGTCGACTGAACAATTAGTACCAGCAAATCATAAATGTCTTGGGATCGCTATAGGAACACTCTAAATGATGAAAAAAAGATATTAAGGAAAAATGACATGGATAGTCATCATAGTGAGAGGACAAGGATCAACAAACAACAACCAAAGCTTAGAATGCCCATCTTAATGAACTCAATCTTGACATCACTCTTGCCTTGCTGGGAACATGCGAAATAGTACCATATGAATCACATTTCATAGAAGATATAGTTTAATATCAGTTGTTATATTTGTATAAACAAAATAAAATTATCATATCTTGTGTGATATAGTATTTGTTTAGAAACTTAATGATGATATCTTCAGCGTTTTATCATTTTATGTCTTTTATTTCCTTTATTGAATTTACTTGTCTAAATATTTAAAAATATATTTAAAAAAATTTAAAGTTTGTATGTCCAAATTCACAATTAAGATGAAATAAATTAATTTTCAAAAGTAGAACCAAATAAAATAAATTGAGACTGTCAAAGTACAAGTTATCACTATAAAGTCTAGAAATTTGAAGTTTAGAATCAAATTGCACTACTTGACGTAGATTATGATGGTGATTTTTATTATATTACAATAGTAATTCTCATGTCATTTTGTGGTGATTTTTATTAAATTACAATAGTAATTCTCATGTCATTTTGTTATATATTTTTTTAATTCAGATGGTAGTGTATCTACGTGATTTATTTTATTTTTCACTTACTCTATTCCCTCTAATTTATATTAAATGAAGCTTTAAGGCAATGCATATACATTAAGAAAAATATTTAAGGATATAATTAAATAATATTTTTCACAATTTTTTTTGTGAAATCACAAGTCTAACTTTGTAAGTAGCACAATTTATCTCCTAAAATATAAAACTCCACTAACAAAACGAAAAAATATGAAAAAATTCAAACATCCATCTAGAACTTTGAATAATTCAATTATTTTGAGCAATGAAAAAGGATTAAATATTCAACGAATATGGACTGAAGAGATTGTATTTTATTTTGAATATGATTTTTTAAGGAATACTTTAATTATAGGGAATTTTTACGAACATATGGGGTGTGGTTGACATGACTTATTTTCTCATGTTTGGTTGGTGAGAAGAAAATATTTTTCGGAAATGATTTTGTGTTTGATTTATGAATGAAAAATATTTTAGATAAATCACTTCTATTTTTAATAGAGTAGAAAAAAATATTTTTTAAAAAAAATCAATTTTTTTGTGAGGGGGGTTGGGGGCTGGTAGGGGGTGCGGTGAGAAAAATAAAAATTTGAAGTTGAAAATATTTTTACAAAATAAAATGAAAACTTATTATGGGAGGTAGGGAGGGGTGGGGGTGGGGGTCGAGGTAGGGGTGAAATAATAAAAATTTGAAGTCAATTTTTTTTAAAAAAAAAATCTCAATTTTTTTAGGGCGGGGGGGGGGGGGGCTGGTGGGGGTGGTAGGGGGGAGTAGGGTTGAAAAAAAAATTTGAATTTGTATATATTTTCTTAAAAACAAACTGAAAATATGTTTTGGGAGGTGGTGTGGGTGGGGAGGTCGAGGGTAGGGATGGAAAAAAAAATTAAGTCAAAAATATTTTTTAAAAATAAACTTAATTTTTTTTTTTTTGGGGGTGGGGGAGGTTGGGGTTGAGCTTAGGGTAAAAAATGAAATGTTGAAGTTGAAAATATTTTTTTAGAAAAAAACTTAATTTTTTTTTTTTTGGAGGGGAGGGTAGGGGGTTTGGAAGGGGGGTGAGTTGTTGTGGTCGAGAGTAGGGTGAAAAAATGAAATTTCGAAATTGTAAATAATTTTTAAAAACAAACTCTATCTTCTTCTTTTTTTAGGGGTGGGGGTGGCCGGGGGTGTGTGGTTTGGGTTCCAAGGGTCAAGACTCGGGTGAAAAATAAATTTTTGAAATTGAAAATATTTTTTAAAACCAATTCAATTGTTTTTTGGAGGGCGGTGGGGGAGGGCGGAGTGAAAATATAAAATTTTGAATTTGAAAATTATTTTTTAGAAATTGATGTTTTTCAAAAAAAATATATATATATAATATGAAGTTGTACGAGAGTTTTGAAAATGTTTTCCTTAACTTTTGAAGGAAAGTCATTTTTCTTAATTTTGAGGAAAATGTATTGGTTTGAAAAATATTTTCCAAAACTTTTGTCCAAACCAAACATGAGAAAATTGGGAAATATATACACCCATAATGTATTTGTCATATAAATTATGATTAAGAATTTACTTTGACTATTAAATATCATCATTAAATTAAATTTATGTCATATGTCATTAATCCTTCCAAAAAAATTGGAAAAACAGAGAAAAAAGAGAACCTGAAGTTTACACGATAATTGCACTACATGTCACTTAACGTATTTTTATTTTTTTTTTAAAAAAAAACATTGTTGCTTAAGATTATATTTGTTGTAGCTAAATAAATAAATTTCCTTTTTCGTATTTTACTTACCTTTGGAGTTATGATTAATGAAAATATTTTTTTGATAAGTAAACTTAGTGGACCATGAGAAAATTTTTCTAGTCAAAATTCATGTAATCTTAGCTTTTAGCTAATTAGTTAATAGTTTGACTATATATATTTTCAGTAAATAATTCCATAATTGTTTTTCCAACTTTAGTATATAACTAGTTGACCAAAATAAATGAATCTCTTTGAGAAACTGCTATGTGAATCACTCTTCTACTTCTTTTTTCCACTCACAAATTCATCTCTATATACCAAAAAAAAATCCTTCTATAAGTTTTTTTTTTTTGTTCAGAAGCAGTCAGTGATTCAAGCCATTGTAAATGTCCACCATTGGTGCATTCACATGCTTAGTGACCGTCCTCACCGCACTTGTAACAACAACCTCCACCATCTCAGCCACCACAACCTCTGCCACCACATTACCGGAGTATCTACTACCTCCGACACCATAGCTTTCACTTGGTGTACACTCCCTAACCACTTTGCTAAGGGGTGTTGACACCTAATTTTGGACCTCCACAATATAAATTAATCATCGAGTTTTTTTTCAATTTCAAACGATTTGGAATAGTTAGTTCTATTAAAAAATAAAAAAGTTTTTCAAGCTATTTCAAAGTAATTTTAGTCATTTTCAGAATTTTTAAATAATAAATATATTTTTATATAATTAGTATATTTATAAATATTTGAAAATCATCCCTACAGATTTTACATTCGTTAGTTAATAATTTTATTAATTAATTCTAGTTTAAGTTATGGTTATAATTTTAAATTATTTAGTTTATCATTAAGTTAATTGTTCCATTTTGTGAAGTTTAAGAAATTCATTAATTAATTTTATTTATATTCATCTTGATTTAGATTTGACTGGATTTAACTAATTAGCTTAATTTGGTTATATTCTTAAGTTCAAATAGCTATAATTATAGTCGATTGAGTCAAATGACCAATCCCAATCCAACCTTTTTCCTTACCTCATCTTTGACCCATTTGAAGACCTCATCTTTGACCCATTTGAAGACCAAACCTTGGGAGTTAACCTGTTGACCCATCCTAATCCCAAAACATAGAAATCCAAACCCAGCTCATGTTAGGATCGAATTCACACACACACTTGATGAATTAAGAACACAAGAACTTTGAAGAGAAAGAGATGAGAGATCTAGAGAGAGAAAGAGAGAAACCAAAATTTCATGGTAACACCCCGTGAGTGAACTTCCACGGCGGTGGGGTATATATATTAATAAATCAGAGTATTTTTTGTTACAAAGAATAAATGGAGAATAAATAGTACAACCTAAAATTTAGGTAGGGGCGCTGCCCCAAACCCTCTGCCAACCTCACTGCGGAGGTTAAACCCCGTAAACAGTAATATATGCCAGTACATCAATATTAATCAGGCTCCACAACCTAATAATTCTTCCACTTGGAGAATGATTCAGTCATCCAAAAAATACATTCTGAAAAAAAAAATTCTTCATCATTAACATCTTTACCACACCGCAACATCTGTAGCAACAACTACAGAAGACCTACCGAGGTTTTGCATAACCCCAGTTTCCCAAAATCAACACATTTCGTCAACATGTTTGTTGGGTTCTTTGCACTCTTTAGCTTCTCCAAGCACATATCACAATCCTCCACTGGCCTGCTAGTGAAATGGTATCGCCTTCTAATGTGCTTTGTCTTCGAATGATATACTGGATTTTCCCCAAACTGTATGGCACTATGGCTATCTGAGTAAAGAATCTTTTCACTCTGCTTCTTGACCAATTCCTCACGATAATCTACCAGTCATATCATCTCGTACCCAGCTTCAGCTATTGCCACATACTCAGCTTCAGTAGATGAAAGAGAAACACACTTCTGAAGCCTAGACATCCAACTCACTGCTGTTCCACCTATGGTGTAAATGTACCCCGATGTACTCTTGCTGGAGTCAACATCCCCACCAAGATCAGCATCCACAAAACCCTATAGAGTTACCTTGCATTTGCCAAAACAAAGTGAAGTACTGGATGTACGTATCAGATATCTCAGAAGCCACTTCACAGCTTCCCAATGCTCTTTCCCCGGGTTCGCCATGTATCTGCTAACAACTTCCACTTCATGTGCTATATCAGGTCTAGTGCAGACCATAACATACATCAAACTCCCAACTGGTGAAGCATATGGAACAAGTTCCATATGATCACGCTTCTCGTCAGTCTTGGGTGACTGCTCCTTTGACAATTTAAAGTGATTTGCCAATGGAGTAGTCCTGGGTTTAGCATCATTAACCCTGAATCTGCTCAACACCTTCTCAATGTACAACTCCTGAGATAGATTTAAAGTGCCAGCAGATTTATCCTGAGAAATCTTCATCCCCAAAATCTGCTTCCCTAGACCCAAATCTTTCATCTCAAACGCTGCAGACAACCTTGTATTCAAATTGTTAATCTCCCTCATACTAGATCCTGCAATAAACATATCATCCACATACAAGAGTAGTAAGACATATGAATCAATGTATGTCTTGAAGTAACAACAAGGATCCTTTTCAGCTTTGCAGAATCCACTCTTGGTCATGAAGGAGTCAAACTTCTTGTACCACTGCCTTGGTGCTTGCTTTAGTCCATACAAGCTCCTGGTGAGCTTGCACACCATGTGTTCCTTGCGTGGAACCACAAATCCTTCCAGTTGCTGCATATAGATCTCTTTGTCCATATCTCCATGTAAAAACGCTGCTTTTACATCAATTTGCTCTGGATGCAAATTCTCTGATGCAACAATACTCAACAGAATTAGAATAGAGGTTAACTTAACAACAGGAGAGAATATTTCAGCATAATCAATACGTTTTCTTTGTGAATATCGTTTAACCACTAAACGAGCCTTGGACCTTCTTTTGCCATCTGGTTCAGTCTTGATTCTGAACACCCACTTGTTAAGCAAAGCTCTCTTCCCTGCAGGTAACTCAATCAACACCCATTTATCGTTCTTCTCAAGTGACCTCATCTCATCATCTATGGCTTGCTCCCACTTGATCGAATCATTCACCTATAGGTCCTCATCAAAATACTCTGGTTCCCCCTCATCGGTCAGCAACTAGATAGTGTAATGAAGGTGAATACCTATCTGGTGCCCTGATGGTTCTAGATGATCTCCTTAACACCTGCTCAGGTGTAACTTGATCCACTTCAGATTCTTCAGTAGGAGTTGGTTGAGTATCTGCCTCGACATATCTGGGGTTACTCTTCTCCAACTCAACCTCAACTCCCACTTGCTTTGTAATCTCTAAAACCTTCTGCTCTCTGTCCTTGTACAGGACAGACTCATCATATGTCACGTCACAATGTCTCAGGATCTTTCTGTTCTTGTCATCCCAAAACCTGTAACCAAACAAATCAGAAACATTGTCTATGAAGTAACACTTAACAGCCTTGGCATCAAGCTTGTCTCTCTTTTCTGGATCAATATGAACATAAGCAGTGCAACCGAAAGTCCTCAAGTGTGAGTACTTGAGTTCTTTTCCTGTCCAAACCTCCTATGGAATCTTGAACCCTAAAGGAAATGATGGTCCCCTGTTGATCAAGTATGCAGCTTTGCTCACAGCATCCGCCCAAAATGTTTTGGGCAGCCACAGTGTATCCTCGTACTCCTTGCACGCTCATTCAATATTTTGTTCATCCTCTCAGCAATTACATTCTGCCTTGCCTTACCAGGAACTGTTCTCATCAATTTGATTCCCTCATATGCATAGAATGCCTCGAACTCTGATTTGTCATACACTCCTCCATTGTCAGAGCTTAGGCATTTGACTTTCAAATCGGTCTGATTATCAACTTCAGCTTTCCGCTTCTTGAAAGTTGCAAACACATTTGACTCATGCTTCAAGAAGTAAACCCACACCTTCTTGATGAAATCATCAATGAAGGTAACATAGAATCTGGATCCTCCAAGTGATGATACTGGAGATGGTCCCCAAACATCTGTATGGACCATTTCCAACCGCACTTTCTTTGGTTCTCTAGGAGTCTTTGTGAAGCTTACTCTTTTCTGTTTGCCCATAACACAGCTCTCTCAAAGACCCATATCAACAAACTTCAGACCCTCTAATGCTCCTTTTGCAACCAGCATCTTCATTCCTTTATCACTCATGTGTCCAAGTCTGTTGTGCCACAAACATAAATCGGAAGCACCTTCAGCAACAGCGGCCATATTAATGCACCCTGCAGTTGTGTACAAGGTTCCATATTTGGTGCCACGAGATACTACCATATCACCTTTCATAATCTTCCACGAACCTTTCCCAAACTCTGCTGCATATCCCGTGCTATCCAACTGACCAACAACGATTAGATTTTTCTTGAGCTCATGAATATATCTGACATCCTCCAATGTGCACTGGTTTCCCGGGGTGGTCTTTATGCAAACATCCCTCTTTCCTTCTATCTCTAATTCTTTATTGTCAGCAATATACACCTTTCCAAAATTTTCAGATTTGAAATTTTGGAACAAGTCCTTGCTTGGAGACCAATGGAAAGAGCACCAGAATCCAAAATCCATGATTCAACCGGGATGTTTAAACTAAGGGTTAGAGCATCCCCAATGTCCCCTGCTGAATTTACAGAATCATTGTCATCTCCAAATTTCTGCTTCCGTTTCTTCTTTGGCTTTATACAGCTCGTCCGAAAGTGCCCTTTTTCTCTATAGTTCGAACAAGTCATGTTTGATCTGTTCGGGGATTTTCCTCGATTCTTTGATTTTGATCGACCATGTTGATTTTGGCCTTTCGTCTTACTTCTCCCCCTTCGGTCAACGCTGAGAGAACTGTCTGATAAATCTTCTACTTCTCGTTTGCAAACACTTTCGCTAAGAACAACATCACGGATTTCTCAAACTTCAGTTTCTCAGATCCACGGGAATTGATAATCGCAGCAACAACAGTATCCCATGACTCGGGTAGAGATGACATCAAAATCAACTCATTAATTCATCTCTGAAATTAATATCCACAGAATTGAGTTGACTCACAATCATATTGAACCCATTTATATGATCAGAAACAGATCCATTCTCAGACATCTGTAAATTGCACAATCTACGCTTCAAATATACCTTGTTCATCGCCGATGGTTTTTTCTACATGTATAACAGTGCCTTCAACACACCGGACGTAGTCTTCTCCTTCACGATGTTGAACGCCACGTTTCTTGAAAAAGTCAACCAGATCAATCCTAGATCCTGGCGATCCTTGAGCTTCCACTTCTCCTCCGTCATGGATTTCGGCATTACCCCGGTCAACGGTTCGTTGGATCCATCAAATTTCTCGATTCCAAGATTTGAACTATCCATATTCAGTGATCTTGTTGAATCTCCTTAGCTCTGATACCAGTTGTTAGGATCGAATCCACACACACACAATTGATGATTTAAGAACACAAGAACTTTGAAGAGAAAGAGATGAGAGATCTAGAGAGAGAAAGAGAGAAACCAAAATTTCGTGGTAACAACCCATTTCATTAAACATATACAATACAACATGTATAACAAACAGCAACACACAACAAAACCAAAAGAGACCATTACATACGCGACCCCTCTTCTTCTCCGCAAAACCGAGAAGAGAAGCAAATCTCGACCAAAAATCGAATCAGAAACTCCAGTAGTCTAGAATCGTTGTGTTGTTTTCTTCCTCTCTCCCTTATTCTCTTCGTACTACGAGAATAATCAAGGTGTATCAATCTTTTGACTCCAGCAACCAAGCAGTTCTTATGAACGTCCTGTTAAGAAATCTGTTTTGCTTTGTACAAGTTAAGTACTATTCCAGATCTCGCATCATGATCGTCAAGATACTTTGAAATTCGAATGGGTTTTTATCCAATTTCACCAGAATCCCCTCCTAAACAAACATGAATTCCTACTATATAAACTCCTTTTCTTCCTCATTGTTCGAGGTTGACAAATTTTTAGTATAAAAACTTGAGGGACAATTTAGTTTACGAAAGAAAAGAAGCGAAAACTAGATACAGGAATCAGAAAGAATTACACTCGACAACAGAGAGTAGGATCGATTTCAGACTCAGTTTCACTCCCTTATTCTCTTCATTGCTCTTCCGATTTGGTGGAGGTTTAATGTTGGTGGTGGAAGTCAGTTTCTTGTTCGTTGTCGTTCCCGTGGCTGCACTAGAAAAGGTGATATCCTCGTCTTATTCTTTCTTCATTAATGTATCTTTCTTATGATTTTTCGGAAATAATCATAGGTAATCTTTGATGAAGTTACTTTGCGTGATTAAGGTGTCAATCTTTTGGGCCTGTTTGTTTGATAGAGTATACCCGAATCATTGTTTCGTTTTGTTTGAATTAGTTTTGTGTTCTTTTTTTGGAACGCACTAGCAGTATTTTTTTTTCTTCTCTACTGATTGGTTTGTACTCTTTGCTGCCTTATATGTTGTTTGGAACTCTCACGTACTCTCACGTTGCTTGCTTCAGTAATTCATAGTGTATTCGCTTATTTTTTATATGTTTGATTACATTGTCTCTGGATTAGTGGTTTGTGTGGTCGTTTCAATTGGAAACTAGTTAATTGACTGATTGTTGTTTTATTTAAGCATCTGCCTTTTCTTTAATAATAGTAGAATTTGTTAGGTTAATCTTTCCAGTAACTTGTTTGTGTCTTGGTTCCGGAGTTAATATTTTATATGGTCATTCAAGTATGTATTATTTTCTTAGAAAGTCACTCAACTTTGTATTTTACCTCAAAAGTCACTCAACTATCTATTTTTCCCTTTGAAAGTCACTTAATTTTTAATCTTAACTCAAAACTCACTTAACTATTAATTGTTTTCTCAGAAAGTCACTCAACCTACGTAACTGATATTTTAATTAAAATTTGCTGGTGTAATTCTTTTTATTTAAAATCCAAAATTTTAAAAAATAAAAAAATACCATTTAAATCATTTAATAACCCGACCCATTAAAAATATAATATTAACCCATTTTATTTTACCTAATCAATAAAACTTCCATCTAAAGTTGCAACTAAATTTTCCAGGCAACGCCTAATTATATATGTTTCTACTCAAAAGAAATGTAATGTAACTTTAAAATAATATTGGAAGAATTATTGTTCTCTGTTTTCTTCTTCTTTCGCTTAATTTATTATGGCAGTGTCTCATTATATTTACTCAAATCAACTATGGATATTAGTGTGCTTTAATTAATGCAGAAACTAAGCCCTAAATTAATTTGTTTGACATTCAAATAAACGATAATTGATCCAAAAGAGAGTTAATAAGGTACAAGTATTGGATAAAATAAAATGGGTCAATATTATATTTTTAACGGGCAGGTCATTAAATGATTTAACTGATATTTTTTAATTTTTTAAAATTTTGGATTTTAAATAAAAAGAATTATTTTAGCAAATTTTAATTAAAGTATCAATTCAATAGGTTGAGTGACTTTTTGAGAGAACAATCAATAATTGAGTGATTTTTGAGTTAAAATTCAAAGTTGAGTGACTTTCTGGGGGAAGAATTGATAGTTGGGTGACTTTTGAGGTAAAATACAAAGTTAAGTGACCTTTTGAGAGAATATTGAATAGTTGAGTGACCATATAAGATATTAACTCCTTAGTTCCATGAAAATGGTGCCTGGTCATCTTAATTGAGAAGCATGAATATGTGTTAAACATGGATTAGCTATTAGCTACTGCAAATTGTATAAAAAAAAATTTATCGTATGCTTGAATGTTGAAGTAATTGTGTTAGGCTCAAATTTTGGCCTCTTTAGTTTGTGGTGTTTTGTTCTAAAGTGTTCAATTATTCAATTTCTTCTTTTAGTTACATGGTATACATTCTGATTCCTTTTTCTTAATTTGTCCGGATACAATGTGCTGTTGGAGTCTATTGGACTCTTCCTCCCATCCTTGCATTTCAAGATGGTCCATAAAGGCCCCAAATCCTCTTTTACCCTTGAGTCAGCTCCCATTGAAAATCGTGAAATAGATGAACAGGTTGAAAGCATCAAATAAGGCTGAAATTAAATTTACAGGTTTCAGTAAGCTGAAAACATGTGAATATACACTGGTATACATCTACTCTATACATGATATATACATGTCCAAAATAATTAATACATGCATTCGGAAGCTGATGCAAGTTGTATACCTTTGCATACAGTTCGATATACATGGAAAAAAACAAAGGAAAAATTAGTAAAGTAATCATAATTTCTAACTTAATTAGTAAAAACATCTACACTTTAAAATATTTAGTCAAAATGTCAAAATGTCAATATTTTAAAAATAATTTCTACATACTATTATTTGTTTTTCCTTTTATTTCTCAAAATAGTCCAACATTAAATATATTAACTATCCATTTAGACTTCTTCTAGACTTTAATACTATTAAATTTATTTCTCATCTTTAAGATTTTTATTTTTTTTTATCTTTTACCATTTTCACCATTGTTGTCTCTCATTGTTGAAGAAGAACTACTTATTTAAGTTCATATCCATTTGTTCAGACCTATCGATTAATTCAAGAAATCTCTCAATACATAAATGTATTTTCGAAATCATCTTTCATTTTGCGAGATTTCATAAGATTTTGTTTTCAAAATAAAAATTATGTTGAATTTTGGATTGTACGTATTACAATTTTTTCATCATTTTATATGAGTTTGTTAACATACTCATCAAATATTTATGCATTTCAGAATTTTAGTGTTTGAAACACTATTTTTATGATTTTATTTTCATATTTGAGATTTAGTAGATTGTAATTTGTAGTAAGCCACATATCATTCATACATAATATATTGTTTGATTTTTTTTATATATATTCATATTTAATAATTTCAAGTTTTGCTTATAGGGTTATTAATTCACAAATAAACACAGATTAAACTTTGAATTTGGTGAAAAGAATTGACAAAAAGAAACATTGCAGACGAAGAAGAAAGAGATAGTCAAGGAAGAATGTTGCAAATTGTATTCGTATCAGAATAACATTCATATTAATTCTTATTTTTCAATTATTTTTCTTTTATTCATCATTTGTATTTTTATTAAGAATGTTGTATTTATTTTTTATTTGTAGTCATTCAAATACGTATTTTACATGAATATGTATTTCTTAAGCATAGATGTATCCTATTTTTTAACAGTCAATTTATATTTTTTTAGAATATTGTATTCTGATTATATCATTTTCAGTATGTATTCTATCTCATATCAATTTGTATTTCTTAAACATATATGTATCCTGTTTTTCAACCGTTAATTTGTATTTTTTTTAGAATATTGTATATTGATTATATTATTTTACTATGTATGCTATATGTTTTCCAGAATCTTGTATTCTTATTTATTTTACAATCAATTTGTATTTATTTTTTAGAATATTATATCCTTCCTCAACAAATTTATTATTTCCACCAAGTATGCTATTTTCCCCAAAAATCTTGTACCCTTTCATAAATCATATTCATACATATTGAGATACGTGTGTGTGTGTGTGTATATAATATATATATATATATATATATATATATATATATATATATATATATATATATATATATATATGGTAATCAAGTAATACAATTTTGATCATAAAAATATAATTTGTAGTTTGAATGAAAAAAATTAATTTTAATTTGAATGGTAAAGTGAGCACATAAAATGTAAAAAATATTGGTATACAATTAAAATAAAAAAATAACAAAGGAAAGTTGATCTAATAGAATGAAAAAAGAGTTTTTTTGTAATTGATAATGATGAGAATTTTAAGTGATATGTTCCTTCTCTAAAAACTATTATCTCACTTTTTCATCATACTACTTTTTGTATTTTATATATTATTATACAATATTCTAAATAAAAAATAGAATGAATAGAAATACGAATAAAATACATATTGAAATAAATACAAAATACAAAATTTTCGAAGAAACAAATAAATACACATGAAAAAAATATTTGAATATGAATATGTTTCCTAAATAACTATAAATTCATTTGACATACCTATTGGAATGACTAATAAAAAAAAGATTAAGATTATGGAGAAAAAAAGGAACAAAGTTTGATTTATATTTGAAATTGTAACTGATGAGAAAATTAAGTGATCTTTACTCTTTTTTTTTTATAAAATATTCTCTCCCTTGATTTTCTCCCTTTTGTTATTAAATAATTCGATTCTTTGAATAAAAAAAAAAATAAAAACATCAATAAGATACATAACAAATTAAAATTTTGACATTTTTACTAAATATTGAAAGTGTTACTAATAAGCCCTCTTTAATATTAAAATATTGACATTTTGAAAAATTTTCCAAAAACAAAATCCAACTTCTATACAACAATATACATTATGTGTGAACATGGATTTTCAAGAATTAAAATGGGCCAAAGCCCATTCTTTCTTTGCTTAACAGGTCAAGCAGAAACGGAAGAGGGCTTAGGCCCATGTTATGCCGCTAGCACATTTTTTAGAATAAGGACAGGTGGACCGATTATTGCAATTGCTTAGGATAGCTTTTTTTAGCTTCTAGAGTCTATTTCTTAGTTCAAGATCCCTCTTACTAATTGGAATATAAAAATTAGTAGATCTGTTCCGTCCAAAATGGGAATGGACTAGGGTTATGAACTTATAATATGATGATCGAGTCAATTCCATGATTATAAGGTCATTCCATACCGGACCAGGCCGAAATAGGGTTATATACATTCTCATAATGAGAAGGTCCAATCTCGGAAAAATTATAGAATATAGCAAATATTAATATATATTTAAATAAATAACTATAGTTTAATTTTATGATGTTATCTGGCTATACATATACAATAAATAGCAAAGTTAAATATATATCAATAATCATTTTTTTTATATATTTAATATAAATAGATAATAAATAGGAAAGTTATTATTACACTCATAATTAATTATGTTCTCATCAATACCTTCTCTGTCATCAATATTCCTATATTACATATTTTATGTATTTTCACCCCGATTCTTTTCAATTCAAGCAAGGTCTTTTTGTATGATTATAGGAGCGATTTTTGTGGATTTTAATCATTATGAGGTATTTTTTTTCTCCTCCTTTTTATGTAAATTTTATTTAAATAGATCTATTCTTATAGGGTTTTGATTGAAATTGTTTTTTCATAAAAATTATATTGCTTTTATACTTTTCTTTCCATGGCGAAATTGCATGGAGAGTGTCACCTTTATTGCTGGAGATATTTTCTTGTCCCAACGCATTGATGAGAGATCCTGATGGTCTATGAGATGGAGCGTGGGGAATACCCGCAGTGCAGCGGAGCCGTTAGGTAATTGTTATTAGCAGAGAGTGTAGAGAGAGAATGTTGTTGTTTGCCAAATGTGTATATTTAATAATATTTATATACATAGATAATTGTATTGTAATATTAATACAAATGATAATTTGTGAATACAAGTATATCTGGATACATAAGTAATTTATCCAATTTGATTAAGCAAAACAAGTATAGTTGGATAAATTAATACTATATTTTTATAAATAAATAACTAAGTTAACATCAAGCCTCAAGTATTACAGGAAAAACTTCACAAAAAAGAAATTGACGTTTTGTTGGCTTTTTCAATTTCATACAGTCGAATACTTACACACTTTGATACAAGCACACTCTATTGTTTTTTCCATTTTCTTATTTACAACAGTGTATTCATATGTATAGTATATTGGTGTACTTTTTTTGGTTTAACAATAGTATATCCATTTTTCAGATTGTTTTCATATGCTAAAAATTGTACCACTATACCTTGTTTGATGTATTAATGCGTTATGTTTTTATAAATATTTGTATCCTTGATATATTAATACTTTAAGTTTATAAATAAAAAGCAAGGAAACTTACATAAATATACTATAGTAAAAAAATATTTATCATTTATAGCAATAAAAAAAATTCACTTGACCACTTTTAGTTCATTCATATTACAAGTTTAATACATATTACAAAGATAAATTTATTATTCAAATATAATACAAGATTTAATAATGGATAATACATTTATCACACATTTTATACACTTACAAATCAACCTGACAGTGTTTTACCAAACAAATATAATATATTTCCAAAACAAATAAAATTCAAATATATTGCATACATAATTCATTTTTATTACATATTAAAGATTATCACAATATTGCTATAAATGGTATAAACAAAAAGTGTCGCTAAAATCAATAATTATTTTTAAAAATATATTAATTCATATAATTTTCCCATAAAAGTACCAATTTGAATCAAAGTATATATATGCTAACTGTACAAGTAACACACTTTCTTATTTAGTTATTGTAATTACAACTGTAATAGTGTATAAATAAAAAAATAAAAACATATACAAAAACACAACGAGAAAAAGACATAATACTGTTTTATATTCATTTTATGAATACTTTCATAATTAGTATTTAGTGAATATATTGTATTTAGGAATATAAATACAACTTATTGTATTATGTGAATGAATCAGATATGCATACAATATGTAATTATTAGTTGGTAATTTAACTATGAAAATTTGAGTGATTTGGAACATAATAAAAGGTTGGCAGTTGACAGTTATGGTAACATATCATACCAAATTTAGTGCATTGTAAGATTACTCAATAAATAATAATAATAAACACCTGGCAGTTATGGTAATATATCATACATTATTTAGTGCGTTGTGAGATTACTCCATAAATAATAACAACACTAAAAAATTGCTGCAAACATACGACTAGAAATTGACATAAAATATAGTCATTTTTAGTAAATAACATATTTATAACTGTTGGACTTTAATAACCTATAAATATAATCATTTTTGTAAGTTGTTCAATTTTTTAATGTGGACCCAAAACCCAATTTTATTATTTCTTCTTTGTTTTTTTTTTTTGTATTAACTAACTTTTTATTTAATTTGATTTTTATTTCATTAAATTCCAATAAGAAAGTCATTTCACTTTTTATGTTTAAATTAAAACATATTTACTTTTATTTATTACTTACTTTTATTTTATTAATTTTCTTGCAAATATTTGAATTATTTTCTCTAAACGATCTCTTTAGTATTCCCCTCAAAAAATATAAAAAATGAATTTGCTTAGTATAAAATTTTTCAAGTTACTGAAATGTTTTAGTCAAATCGATGGTCAACTGCAGTTAGCGGACATTTCAAGGGCCTACTACCTTCTCGTGATGTAAATTGAATCCCGAACTCTCTTTGGATGCCAAATGATTTTTCATAGTTGAAATCTTTTGAAAAACTTAACTTTTTTTAATTTCTGTCAAGAATGAAGTGACAACTCCTAAAATCATCTTTTTCGTATAAAATAAGGAGTGTACATAGAGTGAAGGCTATGGTAGCGGTGGTAGTAGATACTCTGGCGGTGGTGGCTATTGTAGTGGTGATGGAGGTGGTGATGGTGATTTCTACAAGTGTGGTGAAGACGATCACTATGCCAATGAATGCGCTAATAGTCTCTATCTTGGTACCTGGGACATGAAAGAAGAAGCATCAAAGACTTATGATAAGGCTTTGAGGATGTATCGCTGCCCTAAAGTCAAATATATTTTTTTGACATGAAATAAGGATAATCTTGAAAACCGTTAATAAAAATGACGAGCATGTCCATCATGAACTCACTTTAATGAAATTATACGGATCACCAAATATCAATTGCAGGTATTAGAAGAAACAAATTATTTTAATTTTTGAATATTAGAAGAACAAACAAATACATGAAGCTTAATTATGTATTTTTCGTTGTATATATCATTTTTTTATCGTTTTTTTCTCCTTTATAAAATTCTGTTGAACTTTTTCTATTTGGTTGCATTGTTTATGTTACATGTTAGTTCACCTTATTTTTGTTATCTTCTATGTTTTGATGTGGGAGCTAGGTGGGGTTCATGCGAACCCACTAGCTTTCCCGCAAACTCTATATATGTACTAGAAATTCAATTAAATATGTATGTATATTAATTTATGAATCCCTAACTAAGTTGATTGACGATTTTTAACGAAATTTTGAACCCCTCGAACTCTTAATATTGCTTTGCCCAGGATGTGATTCTTATACATATCACGTAATTAGTATAATCTTGATTCTTTAGTAGTCATGTTGAAATCTGCATTTTATGAAAATTTCCTTGAACATTGTTCAAGAAATCAACATTTTTTTAAATGATAGCTTTAAGCCACATTATTTTTGATTTGTCAATACTAATTTAATTGACTTCATTGTGCTTTTAGTTTACAAGGATGAATGTATGTCGGATATTAAAAGGAATAATAAAGAAGTACAATTCAAACTAACTTTATTTAGTTATAACCTATCAAATACAAAATGCTATTACAATACAATATTTTTAAATGAATTGGTGAAACCAAAAAAAACTTAAAACATTTGTTAAGGTCACCTTATTTATCTCGACTGGAGTAAGAAGGACAAATATCAAAGATAAAAGATATAACTTTCCTTTATTCATTGCGGGTGGGTGGGGCATGACCCCTTGGGAAAATAAAAAATAAAATATAATATGCAATTTTATAATGACAGTCATGGACAATAAGATTCAAATTAAATGTTAATCTATCATTCACATCTTTTAGAATAAACATAAAATATTGCTTAATTAAGAGTGAATTTGTTTCATGAGGTCAATTTTTTTGTTTGTTTGTTCAGAAAATAAGTTATCTTATTATTAATTACCTATTATTTTTTTTTAAAAAAATAAATTTAAAAATATCACCTTAAAATATTTACAGGTTAGAATGAGATTTTATTTTTTCTACTATTTTGCTTGGAAAAGTCAATTTGTTTTCATTTTAAAGCAATTTATTTGTACAATGGATTTACTAAAATAATTCAAACGGTAAATCAATTACTATACTAAATATAATATGCAATTTTATAATGACTGTCATGGACAATAAGATTCAAATGAAATGTAAATCTATCATTCACATCTTTTAGAATAAACATAAAATGTTGCTTAATTAAGAGTGAATTTGATTCATGAGGTCAATTTTTTTGTTTGTTTGTTCAGAAAATAAGTTATCTTATTATTAGTAACCTATTTTTTTTTGAAAAATAAATTTAAAAATATCTCCTTAAATTATTTACAGGTTAGAATGAGATTTTATTTTTTCTACTATTTTGCTTGGAAAAGTCAATTTGTTTTCATTTTAAAGCAATTTATTTGTACAATGGATTTACTAAAATAATTCAAACGGTAAATCAATTACTATACTAAATATATCCCCCCCCCCAGAAATGGCTGCGTAAATCAGTCATTGTGTTTCTTTTTCACTCACTCAGTCTTTCTTGTATACAAAATATTTCTTCTATATTTTTAGATGGTAGAGAGAGAAAATGGTGTTGCAATTATGATGATTGTGTCAATAACCCACATTGAGGTTCAATATAGGGGTGTGATAAAGATGCAAAAGGGGAAGTATGGAGCTGATAATACAAACACCATCCAAAAGGTACGGGCTTGACTTGGGACCTTTGATACAAAAGAAGAAGCAACAATTCATACAATAAAGAGGAGAGGAGATATCCCATTCCCAAAACTAAATTGAATGTCCCAAAGTCAAATGAAGATAACCTAGAAAGAAACGAACGGTTCCCGTCCTTGTAGAAAAGCCAACGCGAAAAAAAAATTTGGGCCAAATTTTTTTTGTGGTAACTTGGAATTTCCCTATCTAGTCCAAATTTAGATGAAATCAAAGACAGTAAGGTCTAAGAAATATGATAATAAATTGGAGATATAATTATGATTTTTATCATATAAGTAGATAGCTAAGACGTTAAGGAATTCGTATGACTTTTTTTTTAAACGACCTTTATGGTG
The DNA here is from genome assembly GCA_027705065.1 of Solanum peruvianum. Taxonomy (NCBI): domain Eukaryota; kingdom Viridiplantae; phylum Streptophyta; class Magnoliopsida; order Solanales; family Solanaceae; genus Solanum; species Solanum peruvianum. The sequence goes on along the minus strand of JAKWJD010001759.1, from coordinate 39,453,562 downwards.
GGTTAGGGGCTGAGCAACAACCCAGGCCTTATCATTTTAAAAAATAAAATATACAAAAGGGGGGCAAACACCTTACCTTCATACCTATGGTGGGCCAAATGTACAAACCTACTAAGGTTAGTCCATTTACCCTTACAAAGTGGATATATTCTTAAAAACAAACCAAAAACTCTAGAATACAATAAATGAAGGAGACTCTCCCCTTACAAAAGGTAGATATGAAAAAAAAAAACCTTATTCTAACCTTCTATACCTATACTAGAGATAGACAATTAGAATAAGTTTAAAGATACAAGAAAATTAGATAAACTCATCAACCTTCTAACAATATGCGAAATCAAGGTGACTTTTTAATCCTTTTAAGCTTCTTCCTCCTGAAGTTCTGTATTCCCAACTTTTCCATCATGTAGCTTCCTTTGATTAATCCAACTAGTTGATGATGAGTGTAGAAGTGTTGTATGATATCTTGTATATGACTCCATTCAGATAACAAATCCGCAGTACCATTTGCCTCACGATAGACATGTCCGTATTGGAACCATTCGAGTTTATTGCCAATTGCTTGTATTGCCTTGATATCATATCTGCCTCTCATGGACAAATGCTTGGCTTATTGATCCATTTACATAATAAATCCGAATCCACCTTTAAAATAAGACGCTTGTATCCATGTTGTTCACACCAAGTGATCCCCTGTAAAGCTGCCTTAATCTCGGCAGTGTTGTTAGAACCAATGCCAAAAGGAATAGCATATGCATAAACAAGTTTACTTTGGTTATCTATTAAAATTCCACCCCCTCCTATCTTATCCGGATTATGCATAGCACTACCATCCGTGTTCAACTTATATATACCTAATGCAGGTTTTTCCCACTGTACCATAATAACCTTATACTGCTGTTGACCGTGATCAACCATGCTGCGCAGCCTGCCCAGTTATAAGGCCATTTTACATAGGGAAAAGCTACACTTATCACCTGCATGATATCTTTAAAAATCGAATATTGAACTCTTTGTATGCTAGATTTTTTGCCACTATATTTCACTGCACACCTGTTTCTTCACAAATTCCAACAAATAAATATTAGGTAAAACTTGAAACAAAATTTTTTGTACCTCATTATGATAATGTAAACTTCTCCAATGCGATAACAAACTCGTCAAGCTGGTATTGGACTGTTCTGCTCCCACTAATGTTGTATGCTTAAACCAGATATATTTGGAAAAAGTTCCTTTTACCAATATATGATCTATTTTATCCTTCCAAGGTCTGTGGCAGCAATAACAGTCTGTAGCTTCCTTTCCAAATGTATGTAGTTTTTCATTAGTTGGTAGTTTACCCCTCAAAGCTCTCCAAATAAAGAAAGACACTTTGAAAGGTAAGTTCTTGTGCTAAATAAATTTGTTGATAGGATCTTTGGTATGTTTAATTCCTGATAATCTCCCAGGCAGTAGCTACCGAGATATGCCCATCTTCAGCTGGGATCCAATTTGCTGAATCTGGCAGACCTTCTTTATGTTAAATAAGGATATTAAGAATTATAGGAACTAGTAATGGAGGAGCATGTTGTCGAACTTCCCTCTCCTTCCAGTTATCACCTTCTAAAAAAATATGATACTTGAATATTATTCAAGCTCGAAATATTATCACAGTACTTAGCTAGAGGTCCATTTCCAAGCCAATTATCCCACCAAAAACTGCATGCACCCGAGTGAATAACCCAACTAATATGTCATTCAACATCTTGTCTATTTCTAGTAAGATATCTCCAAACCAACGACTGCCCTATATCAAATTTCTTAACCACCGGGTTGGATCTTTGACAATATTTGGATTTCAAGAAGAGCCCCCACAGAGATTGTTTAGCTCTAAATTCCCACCATTGTTTGTATTGAAAAGATTTACAAATATCTTCCAATAACCTCACCCATATACCTCCCTCATCAGTACGATACCCAAGAGTTTCCCATGACGCCCAATGATATTTTTTTTCCTTGTCACTCCCCCAAAAGAAATCAGCCATGACTTGTTTAATGTATTTTAATGTAGTCTTCGGAGGAGAAATTGCAGCCATATTATGAATAGGAATAGATTGTAACACATCTTTCACAAGTGTTATTTTACCCCCAAAACTTAATATACGAGATTGCCAACTTGTCATTCTCTTGATCACTTTATCAACTAATTCCGAATAATAGATGATCTTTTGACGTCCAATATATAAAGGGCATCCTAAGTAGATAATAGGGCTATCTTTTTTTTTCGCAAAAACCAGTTTCCTCCATAATAAGAGCAATAATATCCTCATCAGTATGTGTAGTGAGTTGTGACCATGAAGAAACTTTTATGTTTGTTAAATAACTGACCAGAAACCCTTTCATAGGCTATTATAGTCTTCATGATAAGTTGTAAAGATCTTCTGCTAGTAGAAGTAAATATAATAATGTCATCCTAAAGCTTAAATGGTTAATTTGTGGCCAAACCCCTTATACAACTAATAATGATGTAGAAGATTAAGTTGTCGAGATAAGACCTCAACACCTAACATAAATAGGGTTGGAGACAAGGGTTTACCTTGCTTAAGACCTCTGGTGGAATGAAAAAAATCATGTCTTTTACCATTGATGACTATAGAATACCAATTATTACTCATTATTCTCCATACCTATCAATGAATATTTCCCAAAGCCCATCCTCCTTAATACTAAACACGTATAAGACCAAGATACTTTATCATACGCTTTGACCATATCGAGTTAAATGACCACATTATCACCTTCATTAGGATGCTTTATACCATGAATGATCTCTTGAACCAACATAATATTCTCAGATATATTCCTTCCCCTTACAAATTTACTGGTTTTCTGAAATAACACAAGGAAGAATTGGGTTTAATCTAGTGCTCATGATTGTGGAAATGATTTTGTTGGAAAAGTTACTAAGACTAATGGGTCTGAACTCCTTAAGTTTATTAGGATGCTCCACTTTGGGAAGAAGTATTAAACATGCATGAGTCATATGTTTAGGCATATCTTGACCATTAAAGAAGGATTGAACAACAGCGAGTAAATCCTCCTTAATAATGTCAAAACAAATCTGATAAAATTTACCACCAATACCATCCGTACTAGGAGCTGAATTTGGATTCATTGCTAATACCATTTTGCGTAATTCTTCCATATTAGGAATACTTTCCAAAACAGAATTTTGTTCTGGAGTAACCATATTAGGAATGCAATGCAACATATCTTCACTAATTCTATCATTCTTACCAGTGAAAATATATTGAAAGTATTGACAAGCTTCTTTGGCAATATCATCATCACCCTGTATCCAGTCTCCATTATCCGTAAGCATTTTATGCATAAACATTCTGCTCCTTTTACCTCTAATAACAACATGAAAATATTTGGAATTTGAATCACCCTCTTTTAAGTAGTGAAGCTTAGTTTTTTGTTGTAATACTGAATATTCAAGTTTTAAATACCTTATATATTGTGCATTAATCCAATGCATTTCTCCCTATTATCATCAATATTATCATTAATTAACATCTCTTTAGCCTCTTTAACCAAATGTTTATAATCCTTAGCTTTTACAAAAATATCCCCATATTCCTTCCTCGACCAAATACTTAAAGTAATAGATAATCTCTTCATCTTTGTATGAAAAATTCACATAGGATTACTTGACACCTTCCTTTTCCAACACTTTCCAACAGTAGCTAAAAAGGAAGCATTTTCATTTCAACAATTAAGGAACTTGAAATACTTTGTAACCTTCTCACGTCTAACACTCATTTCCATCAGTAAGGGATAGTGATCAGATCCTACTGATGGAATATGAGTAATATTAGACTGAGGCATCCTTTCTAACCATTGATCATTCACCAAAGCTCTATCTAATCGTTTCCAATATCTAGCACCTTCGTCCCTGTGATTACACAAACTATAGGGTTGCCCACTATATCTAATATCAGTCAAAACACAAGCTTCAATGACACTAATATAACTCAAAACTTTTATTCATATTGTATGCCCTACCACCTAATTTTTCTTGCATAGATTATATGACATCAAAATCGCCCATGATACACCAAGGAAGATCAGTTTCGGAATACTATAACATGGTATCCCATAATGGTCTCTCAATTGATCCTTAAATTTAGCATACCAAAGTTATGAGATATTTTTCAGTACACTCTACATGTTTTATCTCACAAGTAATATGCTACTCATTAACCTCCAACACATTACATTCAACATCACATGTCCAAAAGAGACAAATTTTATTATTAGGATTGCTATGGACTTTATCCATATGTATTTGAATTCTATAGGCAGTAATCTGTGACAGATCTGCAAACGGTTCTAAGATAACAATTACTGAGTGATTACGAATTTTATTAAGAGTTTGCAACCTTTCAAGAGTACCATGAGTGTTTATACTCCTAACATTCCAACAAATGGATTTAATCATCATATACCTCTACTCCTAGCTCTAGTGTTAGGTCTGCGAGTATTAACATCTTTAGATTTCCTTGATTCCTTTCTTCCCTTAGAGACAAACCCTGCTTTCCTGTAACATTCCTAATCTCATCAGGTTATTACTATGAAACAAAGGATCCTTCTAGTGTTGCTGAGCCATACTAATTTCACCCTTCTGTCTCCTCACACTCCTCTAACGATTGAGTATCCTCATCATACTCCATTCATCAAAGTGACTAGTAGTTGATTTTTGGCCTAGTTCTTTTTGTTGTCTTTTTTTAATGGCTTCTCTTTTCTTTTTACTCAACCTAGCTTGAGATTTATTATAACTAGGTTTATCCGGTGATTCCCTCTCTTCACTGATAGATGGTGGACCAGTGTCATATTCATCCTGAATCAATTTACCTTTGACTTTAGAAACCCCAACCTGTTTAGAACTAGATATCTCCTGATATTTTCCAACCTCACCTCTAACAGCTACACCAACAGTACCAATATTACATTTATCAAAGGGTGTAGGGAGTGGGAGCTTTGATTCAATACCTGGCTGAACAATAGAAGGTTGTTAAATTCTGTATCTCTAGCAGGTTCTAGTTCCTGTCTATTTATCTGAACTTCAACCCTTTGTTTTCATGTGATGTCTTCCCTGTTAATATGTCTGCCTTCATTACCTACCTGCCTTCCCTGCTGTTGCATTGGAACTCTTGATGTATGATGAGATATGTGATCTTGTAGATTGCCAGTACGCCTTCCCAGTTCCTCTACAGTAGATGACACTTCCTGCACATCCAAATCAATATAGGTATTTTTAGTTAGAATTGAAGCTATACATGTTAATGCAGTATGCTGATGAGTTGGTCTGTCTGCCTGATAGTGTTGCTGTGGTTGATTATTGATTCTCCTCCTTTGAATCTGCCATTGATCTTCCTGCTTTATATTATCTTGTGGTTGATTTCTCTGATAGTTATATTTATTAATAGCCTCATCCCTTCTGTTTGCTTCCTTTTGTTCATCTACCTGCAAATATTTGACAACACTGTATTTTTTTGTTTTAATTTTCTCCAATTCTTTACTTCTTTTATTATCTTCATCCCTTTCTTTTATTACAATAGTCCGGAATATTATCATATTCAATTTTTTGCCGTCTACCATCAGTGATATCCTCCCCAATATAACCCATCAAAATGTGCGAAGGCCTATTTTGCGTGAGATCGATTTGAACCTCAACTCTAGCTTGACTTCCCCTCGTTTTGTTAATGGAAGAAAAACATAGATAAAGAACTCTACCAATAGGAGAAAGTAAACACGTGATGAATTCTTTGCTATAGCAATGTCAAGGTAATTCTGGAAGTGAAATCCAAATGGGTACTAAAGGTGTTTCATCATCTTGTTTAAATGAATGAGTCCAAGCTTAAATCCTCATCACCTGCCCAGCTATGGTCATACGTTGCTTAGTCCAAACCATATTGTAATGTAGTCCATTATCAAGGCCAATATAGACATGTCTAGAATTGAAGTGTGCAATTTTAACACACACACACACAGGGACCCCCCCGATACAAATTTCCAGTCTAGGCATGGTATAAACAAATTTCCCAATACGTGTGTATTTACAAGCTGAGGCTAAGTCTTTGGTTACTTCATCTTAGAATAGCAGGAAGTCCCTATTTCGTTGTGATTTTGAAGGCTTTCAACTTAATACTAGTTCCACACTTAGATTGATTATATCTTAACCTATCAGCATACGTTTGAACAACCATATAGGGAGCAGGTTCAGGGATTTGATCCTTCTTAGGAAAATTATTAGGATTTCCATTAGGTGGATCAAATTTTTCAGTAGGAACTTTCGGAATACTTCAATCAGAATTGCTAGAAATCTAAGGAAAATTAGATTGATAAGCTACATTAGTTTGCTCCTGATTTCTAGCATTATGACCAGTATTTTGAACATTCCTATCAGATTCATGCAATCCTTGATCAATATTATATGTGAATGTAGTGAGAGTAGTTTGTCTTGGATGTTTCCTTATCTTTTGTTGTGAAACTGATCCTTGGACGACTCCACTGTATTTCTATGCACTAATGAATGTATTGGATCCTTTAGGTTTTAAGTTATAGCATTCCTATTAAGGTTGTATTCATGTTCTTCATCCCTCATTGAAACAGAACCAGCTGAAATCGAATTGCTTGAAATTTCAGCATCACCCCTATTTGGTGTATCAACTAGCTGCTGCATACGATTTGCCTGTTCAAGCTTTTTCAAAGGATCTTCAATGAAATCGCCAAAAACTCCTTCGACGATTCCACCACCAGAACCCTTTGTTTTCCAGTATGTTGCACCTCAAGAACAGGGGAAGAAACCTCAATACCACCTGCGCTACCTCTATTTTGATCGCGACTTTGGAATTGTTGTATCACCTCCCTCGACTGACTACTCAAAGCTGACTTTTGAGGCGCATCATCTCCATTGTTTCCCCAGATGCGCGATTTTCTTTAGAATAATTTCCCCTCTATTTATCCTGCTCCCTCTCCACCATAGCAGTGTGGATCGCCTCTTTCCTCAACTGCGAGAAAGTGTATGATGATTGTGAGAGCGATTCCTTTTGCTGTGGTTGGATATTCTTCGTGGGCACTATTGTATCTAGATCTGGTGGAAAAAAAAGTTCATCTGCACGAACACCATCCATTAAAACAACGCAAAAACTAGAAAAATTAATCAAGAACGCAGATTCTTGAACAAATCCTTGAGAGAATTCTTAGTTTGTGTTTGGAAATTGGGTTTCCCCCGTATGACTTTATGAAATTGAATTTGTCTGGGTAGAACTCCCAAAGTTGATTTTAGCGTGAACAAGTATTTTATGAGTGTAATGAAATGAAGGTGTGTTTTGAAATCAGCGAGGTTGCGAACGTAGAGGAAATGGTAAAGCACCTAGAGGTAGAGTGTCTTAAGGCAGGGAAATCGCATGTCATGATGACATGCCTTAGTGTTATGTCTTTTCAGGCAATATCGTGGCGGAGGAGTCTGACTCAGTGATCACATTTACGTTTCTTTTCACTGACCAATTGGATAATGTGTTTTTTTGATCCTGGTTATGCTTATTCTTAAGTGTTTGTGCGATTTGTCTCAGAATTTGTTAGGATTTGTGATATACTTGGTGATCCCATACATGTTTCTACCCTAGTTTGAGAGTTTTACATAGTCACCCATGTCATCGTGCGTGTCCTATTTTGTTTATGGGTTTTTAAACTTGGTCAGGTGATTTTAAATATGACTGACTTTGATATAATCTTAGACATGACTCGGTTGTCCCCCTATTATGCTTTGCTTATTTGTAACACTAAGTCTGTGACTCTAGAGATTCCAGGATGGAAAAAGTTAGAGTGGGAAGGGCTGAGCAAGCCTAAGCTAGATAAGCTCATATCCTCCATTCCGGCAAAGAAAATGGTAGGGCAAGCTTGTTTAGAATCATATTTGGGATGTTGAGGTAAAATCTTCCTCTATTGAGTCCATTCCTATGGTGTCGGGATTCTAAAAACTATTTTCTATACCGATTATCCTAGCATACCTCGAGATAGATATATAAATTTCTACGTTGATTTAGAAACCGGTACCCGTAGTATTTCTACCCATCTATATCACATGACTTTGGCAGAATTGAGAGAGATTAAGGCTCAATCCAAGAACTTTTTGACAAATGTTTATCCTTCAGAATGCTTCCCCATGGGGTGATCTCGTATTGTTTGATAAGAATAATAATGGTAGTATGAGAATGTGTATAGATCACCAATAATTGAATAGGGTCACAATTCAAAACAAGTGTCCATTGACTTGAATAGATGATCTTTTTGACAAATTGCAAGTTGCATCCATTTTCTCTAAGATTATTCTAAGGTCTGGTTACCATCACATTAAAGATTAGGCCTAAGGATGTGCTCTAGACGATGTTTAGAACTCACTATGGACAATACAAATTTTTAGTAATGTCATTTGGATTGACTATGGGCCTGCAACTTTTATGAGTTTGATGAATAGTGGGTTCAAACAATTTCTTGATTCGTTTGTTAGTCTTTATTGATGATATTTTTTTATTCGAAAAGTGAGAAGGAGCATACCAACATCTTCATATTGTTATGGGTGTTCTTGGGAAACAAAAGTTGTATTTAGAATTTTCTAAGTGTGAATTTTGGTTGACTTCGGTTGCCTTTTTGGGGCATGTAGTTTCAAAAGAAGGGGTAATGGTAGATCCCCATAATGATTGAAGAGGTTACGAATAGAGTTTGACCTAGCTCTTTGACTTAAGTTAGGAGTTTTGTGGATCTCGCTATTTACTATCGTCAATTGGTGAAGAACTTTGTTTCTATTTCCACACATCTGAAAAAGTTGACCAAGAAAGAGGTACCCTTTGAGTGGACTGAGAAATGTGATGAGAGCTTTCAAAAGCTCAAGACTCTATTGATCGCAATGCCTATTGTAGAACTCCTGATGGAAGGTAAGGATTTTATTGTTTATTGTGAGTGCTTCCCATTCGGGGTTTACCTGATGTATTAATGCAAGATTAGAATGTTTTGTCTTATGCATCGTGCTAGTTGAAGGTACATCAGAGGAATTACACAACACAAGATTTAAAGTTGGCATCGATAGTGTTTTCTCATAAGTGGAGATATTACCTCTATGTTGTCAAGTGTGAGGTATTTACTGATCACCGTAGCTTTTAGTATATGTTTACTCAAAAGGATGTGAATTTAAGACAACAAAGTTGGATGGAGTTACTCAAGGATTATGATGTGACTATATAGTATCATCCGAGCAAGGATAATGTGGTGGCAGACCCATTAAGTCAAAAGTCAGTGTGTGTGGGTATTCTAGCTTGCTTGAGTCTGTCCAAACAACCTTTGACTAAGAAAATTCAGATATTGAAGTCTAATTTTATGTAGTTGGGCATCTCAGAGAAAGGTAGGATGTTAGCTAGCATTGACAGAAGTGTCACGTTCATCGAGGAGAATAAGTCCAAACAGTTTGAGGATGACAGTTTGAATGTGCTTAGAAAGAAGACAACGTCTCGTAAGGCAAAAGAGACTACTATTGATGCGGGAGGCATGCTCCTTTTTAAAGTGAGGATTTTTGTTCCTATGAGTAGATGACTTGATTTAGAGATTGCTGAGAGAACCCCATGGTCGCGGTATTTTATTCATCCAGGTGTGATTAATATGGACAAAGATTTGAAGGAAATTTATTGGTGGCCTGGAACATAGAAGTATATAGAGGAGTTTGTGTCTAAGTGTCAAAATAACGAAGAGGTGAAGTAGGAACATCAAAGGCCAGCATGTTTGCTTGAAAGAATGCCAATTTCAAAATAGAAGTAGGAAAGGATAGTAATGGACTTCATGGTTGGTCTTCCCAAGACTTTGGGAAAGTTAGATTCGAATTAGGTAATGGTTGATTGATTGACTAAGTCAACCTATCTTGTTCCCGCCAGAATAGATTATAATGCTCAACAATTTGCTAAGGTTTATGTGAAAGAGATAGTGAGGTTGCACGGGTTCCCTTTCCTATCATCTCAGACTATGGTACGTAGTTTACCACCAAGTTTTGGAGGAAATTACATGATGAATTACGCACACAACTCAATGTTAGTGCAACTTTCGATCCATACACGGCCGAACAATCAGAGAGGACTATTCAACGTGTTACAAGATATATTAAGGGCATATGTTATTAACTTTGGAGGGCATTGGGATAAGTTCCTATCATTTTGTATGTTCTCCTATAATAATAGTTATCACTCCCACCATAGATATGACACAGTTTAAGGCACTCTATGAGAGGGAATGTAGGTCATCCATTGGATGGTTCGAGGCTAGAGATGTACAACATTTGGGGGTTGACTTAGTAAAGGATGCTGGATATAAAGTGAGGAATATTGAAGCTAAGCTTCTAGCAGCCCAGAGTAAACTGAAAAAGTATGCAGATCATAAGGTAAGAGACATGTAATTCCGAGTTTGTGAGAAAGTACTTCTTAAGGTATCACCCATGAAAAAGGTAGTGAGATTCGGCAAAGGGCAAGCTTAGTCCTAGATACATTGGTCCATTTATGATTCTTGACTGTATAGGGCTAGTGGTGTATAGGTTGGCTTTAGCACCTAACTTATCTGGTGTCCATTCGATATTCCACATGTTCTTGTGGAAGAGATATCATGGTGACGGGTATTACATCATTAAGTGGGACTCAGTTAGAAAAAGACTTACAATATGAGGAAGAACCGATTGCAATTCTTTATCATAGTGTACACAAGTTTAAGAACAAAGAGATTAAGTATATGAAGGTACAATGGAAGCATCGTCCAGCTGAGCAAGCTACTTGGGAATCCGAGAAGGACATGCAAGACAAATATCCCTAGTTGTTCGTTGATTAAGGTACTACTTTTGTCTTTATTTAGCTTATTTTTCCTTAAGTTTGTTACTCGGGGACGAGCGATGGTAAATTGGTATCTATTGTAGAGTACGGTTCCCATCGTTATAGAAAAGCCAACGGGAAAAATTTAGGCCAGAAAGTTTTTTCTAAGTAACTTGAATTTTTCCAACCTCGTCCAGATTTGGACGAAATCAGAGCAGTGAGGTCTAAGAAAATACGGTAACCAATGGGAGATCTAATTTGATTTGGTTCACTTGATTAGATAACTAATATGTTAAGGAACATGTACAACTTACATAATTGAGAACGGGCAAGTAGAACTACCATAACTGATCTTAAAGTGAAAAAGTCTTTTATGAGTATTCATTGGATGAAGGTGTATTATGAAATAGGGGTTTGAAATTCTTAAATTTGCTCTTGTTCTTGTACAAGCCTCTATAGTAGGGTTTTCTTGCCAGAGCGGGGCCGATGTAGCACGGTGAGAACTATTGTTGCAGGACAAACACAATTTAAGTCGGAAATAAACCCTCAAAACGTTTTATTCTGCACTTTTTGACCTTGAGACCTTAGGAATGACCCCTATCGTTTCTTGACAGTTTCCTCCATTCTTGAGGCTAAAGGTATGATTTTTACTCCCTGAATCCGTATTTCGATTCGTAGAACTTAGTTTCATTGGTAATTATCATTGAGAGAGGGTTTTGATCTAGGATTTATTGACGAAAAATCACTAATTTGGGTATTGGGATCATGGGTTTGTTCTAGGGTTGATACTGTTGATTTTAATAGAGGTAATTAGGCATCATTTTTTATCCTCATGTTATATTGAATGTTTTTAGACCAAGAACAAGCGGAAAGAATCAGGAAAGGAAAGAATCAAGATTCTTAGGGGATTCAAGCTTTGTTGGAGGTAGGTGATGGTTGTGATTTCATGATTGTGTGATATTTATTTGTAATTACTTCATTATAATGCATATATGTATGTGAATATTGCATTACTGATCACACCATTCGTAAGTGAGGATGACTAAATTATTATATGTCATGAATAATGACTTTATTGTATGATAATGTATATGTACATTGTGATTGTAATTTTTGGATTATTGAATAGATCATGTGTTACGTTCGAACACACTAACTTGGATGTGGTGCAACATTTCGGCGCATATACGGGATCGGGTGTCACATCCGGCACACTAACTTGGATCGGATACCACGTACTGTACATTTTCAGTTTGGGTATGAATTCCATGATGGGACAATTACTTGGCATATCTGTACATCTTTGAGATTGTAAAATAGTAAGTTGTTCTTAAGTTATAATTGATAGTGTATATGTTTGGTGTATGCATGTTTATTATTGTTGTGATGACTTATATATGTTTCACCTATTGGGATAGTAGTGTGATCTTACCAGTAAATTGTGGTTGTGTACTGATACATCACTTGCTCTTTCTTTGTTTAAGTACAAGGCCTCTTCAGGTGACTACTGCAAACCTCATTTAGAAGACCAGTAATCAACTCAAATTCAAGGGTGATCCAGTTCTTCCTGGCTACCACGAGTTCTCTATTTCTTTATGTCCACATATTCGGATGTAGACTAGTACTTTCGATTTTCTTATGTTTAATTATGTTGTACCAATTTCCTTAGACATATGATTCTTGTTGGAGTTTTTGTACATTGACTTTTATGGTCTAGGCAATATTTCCGCATTTGATTGTTAGCCTTTATTAGAGTTTATGGTGACTCCCTATTTTTTCTTTAGCATGTAAACTAACTTTCATATTTTTAAATGTCTTAGTTTTGATTAAGTTGTGTAGTTTTTGGTTAGCTAATTAGTACTAATGGTTCTCCCACCGAAGGGTTAGTGTGTCTGTCAATTACGATTGTCTGGGTCGTACAAGGATATTCTTATCCCTTTAAATATTAACCTTAAAGATTAGATTGACGCAAAATAAAATAAAATAAAAATTCATTGTGTGAAAATGAAGGATACAATTCTTATTCTTCATTTTTATTTGATGAATTCTTTATTTTATTTTATATTTTATATTTTATTATATTATGTTTCAATTTGTGAAATAAGTTCTTCATTCATTTTAGTTGATTTTTTAAAATTATATTCAAATAATCAAGTAAAATATAATTATGTCATATTGAATCTTTCTTTACTTTTTAATTTATAACATATACTACTACTAATGAAAATAAATTATTTGATGTAATTACTTGTGGTAAATAGGACAGTGTGCAAATTTTGTTGACAATTTTGGTTCAATGAATTCAAGGTTAGTCTCTTATTACCAAGGATATGAAAGAAGATGTTATGAGTTTATAGTATACCAAATTATGGGAGTAACCAAGAATATCTTTGAGTTCAGCATGGGGTACATGTCGGTATCAATGGTAGTTGAAAAATAATATGTGAAAGTTCGCATGAAGTTGACATTGGTTGTGATTCAATTATCTACCTCGATGGAAAAGCATTTCTACATTTTGAAATTAGTGCTATTATTCTTGAGCATTACCCATTTCTGTCAATAAAATGCTTAAATTAATAGAAAGGGAGCCATACTTTGGTAATTTTAGAATTTATAATGAATTTTCTAGGAAGACATTGATACTAGTAACGACTTGAGAGCAAGGTAAATGGCCAAAATTGTTATGATGTTTCGTTAGTATTAGGAGTATTGACTTCAATAAAATACTATGAGGAGTAGTTGGGGTTTGATAAATTAAGCATTTGTAAAATTGTAATGGAGATCAGACTGGTTAATCGTGAATGACTAAAAATCGAGAGATGGAGTTAGACCAATGAAACATTATTTATTTGGGCACTATAGAAGGAACACCTTGTGTTAATAGACCTTACTTCCAAACATTCTTATATGGACACTTTTTTTGTTTAGACATTATATCTTTGGGTTAATTCATAATGGTGGATCAGTGCTATTATCCTCCTGATAGGGTGGCATCATTGAACAAAGTTGGTCATTCAATTATGAGAGATTTGGTTTTTTTTTTTGGGATAGTTGAAGTATGCTTGTGATTCTACACGCACAACTTTACTTATGAGAATCTATAGGAGAGCTATCATGAATTTTTGTTGTTGTCCGACATGCTTTGTATTTATCTCATCATCAAGTTCACTTTTTGATCAAGTGTGATTGAGTGTGGGGATCACTAGATATAGTTGTACCGTTCTTATATATTGTCTACATTCACGAATACTGATCTAGCATTTTTTATAGTACTGTTAGAGGTTTTGTATGCTTGAGTGTGCCATTGACTAGATGCTTATTCAATAACTTTTTTTGCGGGGGAGGGGAGGGGGGGGGGGTTTAGAGAAGTTTGATTCGTCCTTAATGACTACCCAATGTCTAAAGCTCAGTGTTTTATAACTTAAACTCATGAAAAGATTGTGTTGTGGAAAGATAATCTTTATAACATTTGTGATGGTTTGTGTTTTATAAGTTTATGGTGATTGGTTCATGTGGCTTGATAATAACTCTTAATTTGTAGATTTCCAAAGTTTGATTTGAAAGTTCAGTTCTTAGTAGTTGATCTTGATGGACTGGTTTTAACTAGGAAGTCACTTTGAGAGAGGAACACCGACAGGTAGGTAATAAGTTAGACTTTTGATAACGTCGTTTTTCCTTCTTCTTTTTTTCTTATGTTCAAGGACGAACATAATTTTTAGTGATAGATAATGTAATGACTCGGATTACTTTTTTTTTGAAATTATTATAAAAATTATTATTTTACCCCTCACGATAGTGAGCTGAGTCAATTTTGATCAGTCAGTAAAGTTGGTTTAAAATTTTAAAGTGTTTGATAAGTACAGTTATTCAATTGATGAGTATATAAGAAATTTATTTATTTAATTGATGGTTAATGGGACAATGCCATAATTATTACTACCCATCATAAAATAAGTTCCCAGGGTTAATTAATTTTAGCACATATTTATTTTAGGAAAGAAAAGAAAAACTAGGTCAAGATGCTTTAACTGTTTCGCTATTGACACTAGATCTACCGCCAGGTAATATATCCCCTTTAATCTTCAACTTTAATATGTATTATACATATATTTTTGATAATTGTTGCCATTCCAAGTGGATGAAGGAAGAACAATTCAATTTGTTGAAGGTAA
Source organism: Solanum peruvianum (assembly GCA_027705065.1). Lineage (NCBI taxonomy): Eukaryota > Viridiplantae > Streptophyta > Magnoliopsida > Solanales > Solanaceae > Solanum > Solanum peruvianum. The sequence goes on along the minus strand of JAKWJD010001759.1, from coordinate 39,438,504 downwards.
GTGTTAGCGGACAATAATGGGAAAAATGACGGTATAATTATGAGCATATGATTAGGGATTTGGTGATATAATATAGAAGCTATGCATTAAATTTATTGGGAACAAGTTTGAGGAAACAAAACATTATTAAGAATTACGAAAATTCTCTTCGCTGTTGATATATTTTTTAAACCCATTTTTGAAGATTAATTGTTGCTTCCTTAAGGAAACTTGACCTATAAAATAAAGAGAATTTATTGCCTGATTCTGCTTGATCTAGGTGAATACGGAGTAGTTGAGTTATTTATTACTACTCTTAAATTATAATAGGAAAATTCATAGAAAGAGATTTTCTAAATTTTTAGTTACAATGTCAGTTCATTAAAGGCTTGGTTAATTTGGGTAGTCAAAGGGAATAGCATAGATTGCTCTTTAAATGTGTACCGAAAAGTTAGTTACACGTTTAAACTATTATGACGACCTATTACATATCTCTGCTGTTTGAAAGTGAATTTATTTACCCCTAAAGATGACATGGAAAAATAATAATAATTATAAAAAAATGTGCATAAGGTAATTAAGAAAGTTAAAAAAAAATTAAAGTATTTACTACACCCCACCCCCACATTTCTCCTTTTCACACCCGCACCATCCTCATCTTCTTCACATCTTATCAAACTTAAAATAAACCAATAACAAGAAGCAACCAAGAAACAAATTACTTCAAATAGAAGTAAAATTTTGAGAGGTTTTAATTGTTAGAGCTTCGTCCGAAATTTTTAGTGAATTGGGTGATCGGTTGAAAACGGGAAGAAAATTATGTTTCTATTTCTTGATTTTTTAAGAAACCTCCATGAAAAAATGTGGAAAAAGAACAAAGAAATATCTGAAAAACATTTACAACTACAAGCCGCAACAAATAACAATGGAAGCTCATTTTCCATGATCAATCAATGGAAGAAATTGAAGCAACCTTCTTGTGGGTACAGTTTGGAATGAAGAACTCTTTAACTCCACGACTAAACTCCATATTTCGGATAAATTTTTTGATGGCCATTCCTAAAAGTTTCTTCTTTACCATTTTGCAATGAAGAAGACATAATTATTAGAGAAATTTAATAATTGATTAGAAATTAATTAGTGTAAAATATAATTAATAAAATAAAATATAATTTTAAAAAATACAATTTGTGACATGACGCTGATGTGGCAGCGAGTATAATACACTGCGTACTCTAAGAGTGGTGTTGCCTATATCAGGGTGGTATTAAGTTCACTTTGAAGTAGTTAAGGTGTGTAATAGATCGTTATGATAATTAAACTCAGTAACTGACTTTTCACTACAAGTTTAGGGAGGATTTCATGCCTTTTCCCGGTAGCAAAAGTTAAAACCAATTTAGATTCTACATATGGGTCAATTGATTTTAATAAAATCCCAAGTTTTACCTTATGTGTCTAGATATATAGATTTTGAATATGAGTTTTTGGGTCTAGGATAACTATATACTAATATGGGTGTCGTTAGTTTTGTAAGCTTATTGCGATCATGTATTTTAATTGATTGCGTTGACTTAGAAGTTCAACGAAAGGGGAAGACTCAAGTCCAGATTAATTGTTCGATTATTTGAGGCAAGTGAATTTTAAAATCCTTGTTAAATGTACGAAATTGGTGTATATCCTTTTAATGATTTGGTGGTGGATTCACTTGTCCATATTGATTGATTCTAATGATTAAAAAAAATAAAATAAAACGCAATGTGATTAATTGAAGTGATTTATTGATTGTATTCTTTATTGAACCCGTATATTTGTGATAGATGGGGTGATTACATATCATATTGATATTTGATTGAGATGCATCATCCCTTTTGTTGATATCATATCGTGCACATGCATTGCCATGCGATTGACTATGAGTAAAGGTGTAACATCTGTAACTCATAATAGCCAAGAATAATCTAACAAAAGGGAAAATCTGGAAAATTTCCTAGAGTTAAGAAAGTAATTGGTTATTTTCAAACTTCTATAACTTCTAGCTTAGGATAAGTTAGAGTCAGTTTTTTTATATGGTTGAAAACCCTTGGAAAGATCTTTCCAAGGCGTCGAGCTTTCACAATTTCGATATCGTATAAGGAAGATATGCCTTCAAAAGTTGGGTTGTTGAACTAAGGAGAGTTCATTTATGGATTTAAATAAGGGCAAACTAGTCTTTTCATATACTATTTCCCAATTCATTTTAAGAGTTTATTAGGGGTAAAAATAAGCCTTAATTCAGTTTTGGAAAATCAATTCACGCTTAGGGTTTCGGAGAAAAGAGAAGAAAAGAAGGAGAAGGTAGAAATATCAAGGTTTTGACAAGAACGCCAAGAGATTTTGAGTGGAATTCGTCGAGGGTGATCCCTATCAAGGTATGTGAGATCTTTCGTGTTTGGTTAATTCATTCGCACACTCATGTTGTTTTAGTTTAGAGGTTTTAGAAATGATTACATGATTACAAGTGAATTCTTGATACATCTTGCCGACTCCCTATTTGGTTGAGTTGATTGAATACCTATTGATGTTGATTAGTAATTTTTGATGTTGCTTTGATTTAGATATATTGGGTATTGAGGGTATTAACAATCCTGAGTGTTTGGTGAAAGATTTCGGGAGGTTTTTAGGGTTTAGACATGAAAAATGAGTTAAAACATTCGTTAGACGTGCCTAGGAAAGGCCAGGCGCGTCGCGCTTGCAGTGCGCCAAAAAGAGGCTTCAATCAACTAGGGCCTGGTGTGCCATGCCACCAGTGTACTAGAACCAAGCCTCAGTCAATTGAGGCTGGTGAGCACGCCACCAGTGCGCTTGGATCAACGTTTTTGCCACTTTTTGAAGTTTAGCCTTTTTAAGTCATTCTAAGGTACATTAACAACTTCTAATGATTCTAATTACTTCAAAAGATTTCTAAACACCTAGAAATCACTAAAGAGCGCAAATCAAACCTTGAATCCGTAATTCAATTTAACGAAAGTGAAGATCAAAGTTAAAGAAATTAGAGTCAATTTAATGTTGAGAAGTAATGGAAAGTGAAGTAATAAAAGTTTTCAAGAGTTGTTATTAAACATTTTAAACTTCGTTTTAAGGCTCAAGTTTCAAGTGAGAGTAGAGAGTAAAAATTGAAGTCTTTCCTTCAAGAAATAGAATGATACTAAGTATTCCCTACGAGTTGAGTTGAAATCAAGAGTTTTAAGTTAATGAAAGAGTTAAGAGTTGAGTTCATTTTGAAAAAGTTATAAGGGAACTAAGTATTCCCTAAGAGTTACAAATTTTTTTATATTTTGAGAAAGAAAAGGAAGATAGACTTCCAACAGGGCCATTGCCTAGTTTTAGTAAAAAGGAAACTTTGATTTCCAAGAGAAATTATAAAGCTAAGTTTGAGAAATTACCTCAAACAAGAGAAGATCATTGTAAAAATATGTGAGTTACGTATTCTGGGAGTTGTATTGAGCACCGATGTGGGGACTCGAGTTCAAATTAATTCAAGCCCCCATAAACCATGTAGTTAACATGTACAAAAGAAGGTTCACAATTTTTAGATGATTCCTTAATACTTTTTAGCACATACTAGTGGATCCACTTAGAAGTTCAAGTTCTATATTGACGGCAAGGTATAGAACGGTCTTGTTGCAACGTTAGGTAATACGTTGTACCATCTCCTAGGCTTATTGTGATGTTTGTCGGTTAGAGAATCTCCCATAGAAACTATATAACTTTCATATATAAGTAAAGTTGAGTTTGTCACTGCATTTTCTTTAACGAACTATGTTGTTTTACTGTTTTACAAAGCTTTATATATATCATATGTGTTTTTATTACTTTACATTAGGTTCAGTAATTCATGAGTTGAGCAGAGCTAAGGTAAGTTTCTTCTTACTCCTTTCAAGCTTAAAGTTGTTGTTTGGCATTCCAACTTGCATACTCGTACATTTAATGTACTGATGCCAGTTGGCCTGCATCGTCTTATGATGTAGACGCAGATAATCATGATCATCATCCAGCACCTTGTTTATCCAATTTGAGCATCCAGAGTTAGTTGTTAGCCTCCTTACATTCGGAGGACTCTTTTATTGTTTTCAGTCTTTTTAGTTATAAAATATTAAGGGGTTTGTCCCAACATTCATCTTATTATTGTAGAGGTTTCGTAGACATATTGTCAGGCAGATAGTTTAGTTTGAGTCTCTTTTTACTTTATAATATTTTATTTTAAGATTTAAGTGACATTTTGGCCAAGACTTATACTTTAAAGTTATCCGTATGAGAATGATTCTTGTTTATTATTGAGTTAAGTCTTTCGCTAAGTAAGTAAGCCAGACCACGGGTTCGCTCAAAGCCAACAATGGTCATTAAATGTCGACCACGTAAGAACCCAAAAATAATTTAAGGTGTCTGGAGTAGAATGTTTGTGTCTTCATGGTTTAAGGTCTTAAAATCAGTTCTAAATTTTTAAAGAGGTAGGGTGTAAAGTTTGAGGTGATTTGGAAGTCAAACTTCAAGGGACGACCAAGACGTTTGATGACTAGTCACCTATGTGCCTCTGTCACAACCCAAAACGAGCCGCGAGTGGCACCCACACTTATCCTACTATGTGAGCGAACGAACCAATCTAAACCCCAACATTTCAACCATAATAAACAGAATATAATGCAGAAGACTAAAAACTCATTAATGAAAATCGATTAAATAACTTCTAAAAACTCAATACTTATTATTCCCAAAATCTGGAAGTCATCACCACAAGAACATCTATCCTCAAATTACTAATCTAAGAGTGTCTAAGAAGCTACAATAAATAAACTGTTAGTCCATGCCGGAATTTCAAGGCATCAAGACATGAAGAGGAAGATCCAGTCCAAGCTAGAAGCAATAGCTCACCCTGAAATCTAGCGTGATGAAGACTGGCTAGAGTTGAGGACGAGTTGAAGACGATGGCACGTTTGCTGCACTCCACAAATAATCAAAGAAAACAAATACAAGTAGGGGTCAGTACAAAGCACAAGTACTAAGTAGGTATCATCGTCCAACTCAAAATAGAAAGCAATATATATCGAATAATAACATAAAACCAACCAAATACTTAACAGGTGATAGCAACAAGTATTAAGAATCATTTGCAACAACACCAAACACATCTATGAGGACTCAAGCCTCCACACCATACTCATTTAGGAATTAGGTTCTTCAATCTGAGTATGTTAGCATAATTCAAGATTCATTCTCTTTGTTCTTCTGGTGTCGGTACGTGACACTTCGCTCCACTACTAGTATCCTGGTGTCGGAACGTGACACTCCGATCCCCTACTATACTGGTGTGGGAACGTGACACTCCGATCCTCTACTATCCTGGTGTCGTAACGTGACACCGGATCCTCTAATACTATCCTTGTGTCGGAACGTGACACCCGATCCTCTAATACTATCCTGGTGTCGGAACGTGACACTCGATCCTCTAATACTATCCTGGTGTCGGAACGTGACACCCGATCCTCTAATACTATCCTGGTGTCGGAACGTGACACCCGATCCTCTAATCTCATTACTTTAGTTCATCAAGCCTTCTTTTATACCAAGGCATCATCATTAACAAAGTGAATTTAAGATTTAAGATTCACAGCCTCATCTTCCCAATCCATTACAATTACATAATCACATAATACAAGCACACAATTAAGCATATAGAAGACTTTACAATACTACCCAACACATATCATTTGCTATTAAGAGTTTACTATGAGATAGTATAAACCATAACCTACCTCCACCGAAGAATCGCGATTAAACAAGCTATCTTCCCAAAACCTTCGCTTTCCTCTGCGTTCTTCTCTTTCTCTCGCTCGTTTCTCCCTTCTCTCTCTATTCTTGCTGTTTTTCTTATTCAAACCCTGTTTCTTTTACCCTAATTGTCATATAATTAAGTATAAAGATGATAAAAATAACCCATTTTTTATTTCAAGGTTATCTCCTTAACCCCCAAGTAATTGAATTATTAACATTAATCCACTAACTTTATAATTATAAGCATGAATAGTCCAAAACGCCCCTTAAAACTTTTAATAGAAATTCGACCCAATCAGGGTTATGCAGCCTGTGACGGTCCGTCTTGATTGTGAAGGTCTGTCCTGCAGGTCCGTCACAAAGTTCAGAGAGTTAATTCTGTGGAAAGATTTGTGACAGTCCGTCGTGCCAACGACGGACCTTCCTACCATTCCGTCACGAAGTCAGAGAGTCGATCTCAGTACCCAAATTTCAGAATTCTAAGTGTTTTGGAACGAGACCCCCTCGACGGTCTATCGTGCCCATGGCGGTCCGTCGTGGGATCCGTCGACTCAGACAGTTATTACCAGAATAAACTCTACTGCTCAAAACAACCAAATAGGTCGTTACAATAGATACCAATTTACCCATCGTTCGTCCTTGAACGGTCACAAGAAGAAAAACAAGGGCGAAAAGGAGTACCTAAATTTCTAAACAGGTGTGGGTATCTTTCTTGCATATCAGCCTCCTTATCCCAAGTGGACTCTTCAACTGGTCGATTCTTCCATTGAACTTTGATGGATGCAATCTCCCTTGATCTCAACTTGCGAATTTCTCTATCTAGAACAGCAACAGGCTCCTCCTCATAAGACAAGTTCTCATCAAGAAGAACTGAATCCAAACGAATAATGTAGTTTCCATCCCCATGGTATCTTTTCAGCATAGACACATGAAATACCGGGTGCACTCCTGAGAGTCCTAGAGGCAAGGCTAATTCATAAGCCACCTCCCCTACTCGCTTAAGTACTTCAAATGGTACAATATACCTTGGGCTTAGCTTACCTCTTTTACCAAACCGCATCACCCCTTTCATGGGCGAAACCTTCAGCAAGACTTGCTCACCCTCCATGAACTCCAAGTCTCTAACCTTTCGATCTGCATATTCTTTCTGCCTACTTTGAGCCGCTAAAAGCTTTTCTTGAATGCATTTCACTTTATCTAACGATTCCCTCAGAAGGTCACTACCCCAAGGTCTGACCTCAAATGCATCAAACCACCCAATGGGAGACCTACATCTCTTCCCATACAGTGCCTCAAATGGGGCCATATCAATACTTGAGTGATAGCTATTGTTGTAGGAGAACTCTGCTAAGGGTAAGAAGTTATCCCAATGGCCACCGAATTCTATCACATATGCACGAAGCATATCCTCTAACACTTGAATCGTTCGCTCAGACTAACCATCGGTGTGAGGGTGAAATGCAGTACTAAGATCCAACTTAGTACCTAATTCAACATGCAATGTTCTCCAAAACTTAGAAGTAAACTGCGTACCTCTATCTGATATGATGGAAAGTGGAACTCCATGCAATCGAACAATTTCTGAGATATAGAGTTTGGGTAACTTCTCTGCATTGTAAGTCACCTTGACCGGAATGAAGTGAGCAGACTTAGTTAATCTGTCCACAATTACCCAAATAGAATCAAACTTACCCAATGTGTTTGGAAGACCAACCACGAAATCCATTGAAATTCTTTCCCACTTCCATGTCACGCTTCATTCTACTCCACAAAAAATGTTGCATTAGGTAACGATACATCTTGGTTGCACCAGGATGTATAGAATATCCTGAACTATGAGCCTCTGTATGAATAGTGTGTATCAAGTCATCAACACGGGGTACTCATACCCTTCCCTTAATTCTCAAAACACCTTCCTCATCAATTTTTGCTTCTTTAGCCTCTTCTCGCAACACCTTATCTCGGATCCGAATCAGTTTCTCATCAGTAAACTGTTTTCCCTTAATCTTGTCAAGAAAGGAAGATCTTGCCAACACACAGGCCAAAAATCCTCCCTTCTCATTTACTTCTAGCCTCATAAAGTCATTAGCCAGGGTCTGAACCTCTCTAGCCAATGGGCGTCTGGAAACCTGTAAGTGAGCTAGGCTTCCCATGCTCCCTGCTTTTCTACTTAAGGCGTCTGCCACGACATTAGCCTTTCCTGGGTGATACAAGATAGTAATATCGTAGTCCTTCAGTAGTTCCATCCATCTCCTCTGTCTCAGATTCAAATCTTTCCGAGTAAATACATACTATAGGCTACGATGATCCGTATATACTTCACACTTAACCCCATATAGATAGTGCCTCCATTGCTTTAATGCAAACACTACCGCAACCAGCTCCAAATCATGGGTCGGATAATTACGTTCGTGCACCTTTAATTGCCTCAAGGCATAAGCAATTACATTCATCTCTTGCATTAGCAACTGCACCCAAACCAGAATAGTATGCATCACAATAAACAACGAAATTCTTACCTTCCACTGGCAGGGTAATGAATTTGCAGTAGTCAACAAGGTCTTGAGTTTCTGAAAGCTTTCTTCACACTCGTCCGACCATACAAATGGAACATTCTGCTTAGTCAAATTTGTCAGTTGGGAGGCAACAGAAGAAAATCCCTTGACAAATCGGCGGTAGTAGCTAGCTAAACCAACAAAGCTCCTTACCTCTGTAACATTGGTAGGTCTTACCCAAATCTTCACTGCTTCGATCTTAGAAGGATCCACAATCACCCCCTCCTTAGAAACCACGTGCCCCAAGAAGGACACTGAATCTAGCCAAAACTCACACTTGGAGAATTTGGCATAAAGCCTTTTCTCCTCAACACTTCCAACACAATTCTCAAGTGCTCCTCATGTTCTTTCTGACTCTTTGAGTATACCAGTATATCATCAATGAATACAATGACAAAGAGATCAAGATATGGCTTAAAGATCCCATTCATCAAGCTCATGAAAGCAGCAGGGGCATTCGTAAGCCCAAAAGACATTACCAAGAACTCATAATGCCCCTACCTGGTCCGAAAAGCAGTCTTGGGCACATCCGTTGCCCGTATTTTCAATTGATGATAACCAGATCTCAAATCGATTTTTGAGAAGGTACAAGCACCTTTTAACTGATCGAACAAATCATCGATGCGAGGAAGAGGATACTTGTTCTTAATAGTTACCTTATTCAGTTGTCTGTAGTCTATGCACATCCAGAAACTTCCATCCTTCTTCTTCACAAACAAAACAAGAGCACCCCAAGGGGATGCACTTGGTCTAATAAAGCCTTTTCCTAACAATTCTTGAAGTTGGGCCTTTAAGTCCCTTAACTCAACGGGAGTCATTCTATAAGGGGGTATGGAAATGGGGCGAGTACCCGTCTCCAGATCAATGCAAAAGTCAATATCCCTATCCGGTGGCATACCAGGAAGGTCTGCAGGGAACACATCCAGAAACTCACGGACTATCGAAACCGACTCAATTGAAGGTACTTGGGTAGTATCATCCCTGAGGTGTGCCAAGAACGCTAAACACCTTTACTAACCATTCTCTATGAACGAAGAAAGGAGATGATACGAACTGGAGTGGAGGTGTAGTCACCCTCCCACACTGACGGATCTGTCCCAGGCTTGGCCAACGTTACAGTTTTAGCATTACAATCTAAGATTGCAAAATTCGGAGAAAGCCAAGTCATACCCAGAATTACATCGAAATCACAACCATTTATAAGATAACCAAGTCTACATGAGTATTGCTCCCCACAAAAGTCACCAGACAAGACCTATATACCTTTTCAACTATCACAGACTCACCCACCGGAGTAGAAACACGAATAGGCATGTCAAGCAATTCACAATGTTAATTAAGACCAGTAGCAAATGAGGAAGATACATATGAAAATGTGGAGCTAGGATCAAATAATACAGAAGCCATGCAATCACAAACCAAAAGATTAGCTGTGATAACAACATCATATGTCTCCACTTCAGACTGCCCGGGGAAAGCGTAACAATGGGCCCTATCACCTGTCTGCCCGTTGCCCCTACCATGTTGTGCTGTAGTAGCTCCAGTTTGCCCGTCACCCCGGCCATTCTGGTGACCACCATTTCCTCGGCCACCATGTCCTCCAGAATGACGGCCTCTTCCATGACCACCTCTACCTCTGAGTATTGGAGGTCTGTAACTCTGTTTTGGACAATACCTCTTAATGTGTCCAGTCTCCCCACATCCATAACACTCTCTGGATTCAAGCATAGGTGTATGTGATAATGACGAAGTTTGGGGGTAACCTTCAAACTTAGAGGAATGTTGTCTGGTCTGCGATGGACCCCCAGCTATAGCCTGTAGTGAAGACTCAATAGGTTGGGCTGGGTAACCTCCTGAACCCTGCCCTCTGGAGTAAGAACCATTAAACTCACCTCCTTTACGAAACTTCTTAGATGTCGATGCCATGGTGAGTTTTCTGGCTTCACCCCCTCCACTTCTATCACAAAATCTACCACCTCCTGAAAGGATTTTGTTGTAGCGGCTACCTGTAAGGCTGAAATCTGCAAATCTGACCTCAACCCCTTCACGAAACAGCGAATCCGCTCTTGTGGACTGAAGCAAAGTTGGGTGGCATACCTGGATAGCTCACAAAACATAGCCTCATAAGTAGTAACCGACATCCTGCCTTGGTCTAGTCTTAGGAACTCATCTCTCCTCCTATCCCTCAAAGTCCAGGGTATATACTTCTCCATAAATAAGCTAGAGAATGACGCCCAAGTCATAGGTGGTGCCTGTGCTGGTTGACACTCAACATATGACCACCACCACATTTTGGCGTTCCCTTGAAACTGATAGGTCACAAATTCAACACCAAATCGTTCCACTATGACCATCTTATGTAGCAACTCATGACAATCAACCCGAAAATCATAGGCATCCTCAGATTCAGCACCCTTGAAAACTGGAGGTTTCAATTTCAAGAACTTACTGAAAAGTTCGTGCTGATCACTCGTCATTATAGACCCTGTAGTCAATCGAGGAAACGTGCCTATTTCCAATGAGGCATCCATGCGGGGAGCCTCAGCAGCGGCATGTTGTACTCTCGGAACCTGAGGCGTCGGTGCAGAAAACACTGGAGGTGTCTGGCCTTGATCACATAACCCGCTAAGATAAGCAGGAACCTGGTTAATCATCTTTGGGGTAGGTTGGGGTGGTAATTCCTCATTCTGCACTTGCTCATTTTCCCCTTCCTCACCCTCTCTTTCTACCTCACCAGTCGGTGGAGGAGTCACCGCCCTAGTACTAGATGGGCCAGGTGCTTGTCCTCTTACTCTAGAGGACGTCCTCCCACGACCTCTACCACGACCTCTTGCCACTGCTCCTCTTCGAGTTACAGCCCCAGTGGCTGGCTTAGATGCATCTTGTCTTGCCGGTGTTGGTGTTGGCGCAGTTGTTGCTCTAGTTCTAACAATCTGCGAAATAGAGTGAAGATGGTCAGATACCAATTTGTATCACCTAGATACCAATTGTATCCAAGTAATAGCACAAAAGAAAGAAAGAATGAAATTTTCCTAAAGTCCTATAGCCTCTCAAAGAAAAGTAAAGGCATCCCCCTACCGTTCCTTAAGACTCTACTAGACTCGTTCTTGTGTGATGAGACCAACGAACCTAATGCTCTGATACCAAGTTTGTCACGACCTAAAACGAGCCGCGAGTGGCACCGACACATATCCTACTATGTGAGCGAACCAACCAATCTAAATCCCAACATTTCAACCATAATAAACAGAATATAATGCGGAAGACTTAAAACTCATTAATGAAAATCGATTAAATAACTTCTAAAAACTCAATACTTATTATTCTCAAAATCTGGAAGTCATCACCACAAGAACATCTATCCTCAAATTACTAAATCTAAGAGTGTCTAAGAAGCTAAAATAAATAAACAGTTAGTCCATGCCGGAATTTCAAGGCATCAAGACATGAAGAAGAAGATCCATTCCAAGCTAGAAGCAATAACTCACCCTGAAATCTTGCGTGATGAAGACTGACTAGAGTTGAGGACGAGTTGAAGACGATGGCACGTTTGCTGCACTCCACAAATAATCAAAGAAAAACAAATACAAGTAGGGGTCAGTACAAAGCACAAGTACTGAGTAGGTATCATCGGCCAACTCAAAATAGAAAGCAATATATATCGAATAATAACATAAAACCAACCAAATACTTAACAGGTGATAGAAACAAGTATTAAGAATCATTTGCAACAACACCAAACACATCTATGAGGACTCAAGCCTCCACACCATACTCATTTAGGAATTAGGTTCTTCAATGTGAGTATGTTAGCTTAATTCAAGATTCATTCTCTTTGTTCTTCTGGTGTCGGTACGTGACACTCCGCTCCACTACTACTATCCTGGTGTCGGAACGTGACACTTCGATCCCTCACTATCCTGGTGTCGGAACGTGACACTCCGATCCTCTACTATCCTGGTGTCGGAACGTGACACTCTGATCCTCTACTATCCTGGTGTCTGAATGTGACACCCGATCCTTTAATACTATCCTGGTGTCGGAACGTGACACTTGATCCTCTAATACTATCCTAGTGTCGGAACGTGACACCCGATCCTCTAATACTATCCTGTGTCGGAATGTGACACCCGATCCTCTAATACTATCCTGGTGTCGGAACGTGACACCCGATGCTCTAATCTCATTACTTAGTTCATCAAGCCTTCTTTTTACCAAGGCATCATCATTGACAAGTGAATTAAGATTTAAGATTCACAGCCTCATCTTCCCAATCCATTACAATTACATGATCACATCATGCAAGCACACAATTTAGCATATAGAAGACTTTACAATACTACCCAACACATATCATTCGCTATTAAGAGTTTACTATGAGATAGTATAAACCATAACCTACCTCCACCGAAGAATCGCGATCAAACAAGCTATCTTCCCAAAACCTTCGCTTTCCTCCGCGTTCTTCTCTCCTTTCTCTCCGCTCGTTTCTCCCTTCTCTCTCTGTTCTTTCTGTTTTCCTTATTCAATCCCTTTTTTTCTTTTACCCTAATTGTCATATAATTACGTATAAAAAGATGATAAAAATAACCCACTTTTTATTTCAAGGTTATCTCCTTTAACCCCCAAGTAATTGAATTATTAACATTAATCCACTAACTTTATAATTATAACATGAATAGTCCAAAACGCCCCTTTAAAACTTTTAATAGAAATCCGACCCAGTCAGGGTTATGCAGCCTGTGACGGTCCGTCCGGACTGTGACGGTCCGTCCTGCAGGTCCGTCACAAAGTTCAGAGAGTTAATTCTGTGGAAAGATTTGTGACGTCCGTCGTGCCCACCGACGGTCCGTCCTGCCATTCCGTCACAAAGTTCAGAGAGTCGATCTCAGTACCTAAATTTCAGATTCTAAGTGTTTTGGAACGAGACCCCCTCGACGGTCTGTCGTGCTCATGATGGTCCGTCGTGGGATCCGTCGACTCAGACAGTTATTACCAGAATAAACTCTACTGCTCAAAACGACCAAACAGGTCGTTATAGCCTCGTATGTCTATACATTCCTATATTTGTATGTCATGAGCTTATGAGGTCTTTATATTATTAATAATTATCTTTATAGGTAGTATATGGAGTTTCATGAGGTTTGGAGGTCAAACGTCCAAGAATGTCAAAGACGTTCGAAAGTTAGCCTTGAGACGTTCATGTGTGTCTTGAGTGTGCCTTGCATATTTGGATGTGTTTTATGTGGTCATTTCGGGTGAAACTTTCATACAAGGTCTTCAACATGTTAATATGTATATTTACGTTGGAAACATCCAGGTATGACTACCCTAGGGCCCCGCAAGAGGCCCTCAAAGAAGGACCAAAGGATCTCGAGATACTGTCTTGGCAGTGTCAAATGACTGAATCAAACGATGCCCGTTTGTTGACAAACGGCCGATTGGTGGTGAAGTCGTCGATTAACACTTATACTGGGGAAGGCTCAGCCAAATAACATCCCAAGACCCAATCGACGAAAGCCACAGACAATTCATCGATGGACTTATTGGGCGTCGATGGTGGCCATTGGTGCAGGCTACAATAGGTTATCTAGCGACTGTTTTACTTAAGGGGTGAATTGAAAATTCATACCACGTCCTAATCGACACTATTTGTTTTATTTTGTTATTTTTGGGTGTATTTAAGTGATAAAAAACGTGATCAACCCATTCCCAATTAATTCCAACAAAAAGTAGACTTTCCATCAAAAACCAATTCTCTCTAGACACCTCCACTGAAGGTAAAGCTCATGAAAAACTTGGATCTTGGATTCCCATGAATTATTCATCAAGTTTTAGAGGCTTTATTCTAAATAAAGATATGGTGATCCTTCATCTCTAGTTATCCTTCCATCTACAGAGTAATCTCAAAGTTTTCAAAGAGAAAATATGTTCAAATCTCTTCTTCTTCAATCTAGCCATGGGTTCTTTCTCAAAATATTTTTAAAGGCTTCCTAATGATGAATTGAAGTTAACATGTTGATTGTAACATGGATTTTTAATCCAATTGCATGATGAACCCATGCTCCCTTCAATGACTCGATTTAGCCTATGTGTGGGCTTTGTGATCTTGAATGTATATCGATTGTACTATAATTCTATTATGTTGAAGTGCTTATATCTACTGCCTAGTATGTGTCTTGATGGTGAATTGTTGATGAGTGACCATGAGCATGAAGGTTTGAACAAGGTTAGGCTATAATGTAGTATTTTGTGATCTTGATGCTAGCATGCTTATTGTGAGATTCAATTATGTCAAATTGATGGTTAGATAATTCCCATGATATCATGTTATGACGAATTATGTATTGTTGGTCCAATATGGATTTAGTATTAAATAATTGATCTCTATGTTCGTATTGATTGTTAAAGCGTGGTATTCACTGTAATATCGATTTTATGGCACTTGTAGTAAGATTTTGTTTAGGTAATGATTTCTTTAACTACTGTATTTTATTGATGTTATTGATGAATTTTGGTTATGAAACATTCATTATCAAAATAAAGGGTCTTGGTAAGGATTGATCTCGGTTCTTCTATCCTATAGATTGGATGTTGTAGTGTGCATGATGTGATCTCAATTTTAGGTAGATGAAACATGATTTAGACTTGATTACTAAGTCTTTAGCTACTGCCTTTTTATATTTATTTTTGATGAAAAATAAGTATTGATCGAGGATGATTAGAGGGTGAGAAATTGGTAAGAAGGCTTATCTCTTTTACTTTTCTCTATAGTATTGTTGATGAATCCTTGTAAGGCATTCTGTGGTATGGTCCACTTATCGTGGCGTTGTTTATTTAATTGTCATTATTTATGTGTTGACTATGGCCTTGAAGTAAAACTTATGAATATATGAATGTGTGGTTATGATGATCACACTATGTGAAGCTTATGCTTACTTTCCTATTCTACTTATAATCCAGGCTATATGGCTATTGTATAAGCATGTGTATATCTATGTTACGGTAAAGTTTAGGTTCTGCCATTGATGATTTATAATATTTAATAATCCCTTACCTAGGTACCCTATGTGAATGTGTGAATAGCTAATTTTAGGAGTCTTAAAGTGTAATGTGAAGTTAGCTTGTCTCCTATGCTAAATTGTGTTGTGTGGTCTATGCTTTGTTGTGCATGGTTGTCTTAAGAGGGTGGCTGCCTCAATGTGTTGTTGATAGCCATTATGTGATCATGTTGACCTACGTACACACACACTCACACATTATGCATGCTTACAATGAAGTAAAGTTTCATAGTGTCCAATGAAAGGTATTCTCATGTGCACTTGTGTCTACTACTTTGTATGTGAAGTACGTTATGTAGTCCATTAACTTAGGATGACTTTATAGGTGTACTATTATGGGCAATGGTATGGGACCTTATTTATACATTGAACATGTGTGCTTTGATAGGATAATTCCTAGGTTGGTCTTCCAAGTACATGAATAGGATTGTATGAACATGCTATGAATATGGCTTATATGCTATGATGTTAAGTATATGATATTATGAAGTATGAATGTGCATAGTGTCTTGGTGTGTTTATATGAAATGATTGCTCATATAGTTAAATTTAGAGACTTATGCATATATATATGAACATGTGTGACATTTTTGTGTTATGTGAAAGGTTTGCTCACATATAACTTTACACACACACATCTATGAAGATGTAGTTAATGAAGGGGCCTCGAAAAGTGTGCTCATGTGTACATACAACTAGGTAGGTGCTTACATATTCTATGTCCATGTGAAAGGGTTTCCTACATGATTTAGGTAGATGAACTCGCATCTATGACCTATGAGCTAAGCATATGAGGAGTCAATCTACTAAGACTAATTTTATAAGATAAAGTTAATAAAGACTTTTTAATAAAAAAGGAACTTAGCTTAGCACCGAGTGAACTTGAAGTGAGGGGTGTCCCTTCCCATTAGAGGAAGATAGGTCACAATAACTCTTATGAGATAGAGGCTTCCATGTAATGTGGAACTATGGATCTCTAATACATCTCCTAGTTCTTGAACTATGTTGCCACCATAGGATACTAGCTAGTGGATCCATCTAAAAAGCTATGTCATGTTTGGTTCTACTTTGGCCGGTAGACCACCTTGTTTCGGTGTGGGGTTTCATGACATCGGATTCCATGATTAGCATCACATAGTGTATGTCAGTTAAGCCTATTGTTCCCTAAAGTAAAATGGACAATGGAAGTAAAGTAAGGACCATAATTAGGATAACCTAAGGGTAGTTGCTTAGTGTAGGTGGGGGTATGAGACTTCACGCATGCATTGCACAAGTGACTCTTGAGGGAAGTCCTAGGAAGGTGTTCTAATGCATGTGTCTATGTTTATGATTTTCTTGCATGACATTGTGTTAGTATATACATGATGAGATGATATGCATGATATGAAGGTCTAATATGATTATAAGACTAAGGTCCTATAATGAAGTGTATGTGGTTGACTATAGCTTTGTGTTTGGTACTTGAAGGATATGTTAAGTCTTGCGGTCTCATTATAGGTATACTAAGTATGTGTGAGGTGATGAGGCTTCACATGTACATTGAACTAATAGATTTAGATTGGGATAGTGAATAAGGTTTCATAATGTACTAAGTGAAATGAAGTTAGTATATGTTCAAGTTGATTTATCTTACTATAAAGTCATTAAGGTCTTGTCTTAAAATATGTCTATCATGTGCTATGCTTCTATGATGGTATGTGTTGGCTTGTGTAGTTGTATGTATGGTTTCCATGTGGCCTTAAGGTGATGCTTGGACTTGGATTGCATTGCTGCCTACCACGCCATTACATTTTAATTTAGCCCAAACGTTAGTGATCAAACTCTGCAGTTGTTTTACAAAAAGTTGTGTTCATTTAGGTAATGATTAATAGTGCAAAATTATTTTATTAAGTGTAACAACCTGTTTAGTGGTACGAGCGGTAGAATTATTTTTGATAAAAATTGACTAGGTCGACAGATCACGCGACGGACTGTCATGGTCACAACGGACTGTGATGGACTCCGTCGTCCCATACTTGTGAAATTTCTTCTGCTGCTCTCCTCATTTCCCTTGACGACAAGTAGGACGAACCGTCATAGGCACGACGGTCCGTCGAGGGCCTTCGTTCCAAAACACTTCAACTCTGAAATCTATGTATTGGGATCGACTCTCTGAACTTCACGACAGAACTGCAGCACGGACCGTCGTAGATATGACGGACTGTCACAAGCTGCGTAACCCCGACTGGGTCGGATTTTTGCTAAAATTTAAATGGGTGTTTTAGACTATTCATGATTATAATTATGAATTAGTGGGGTAAGTTTAATAATTTGTTTACTTAGGGGTTAAAGAAGATAATACGGAAATAATAGTGGGTTACTTTAATCATAATTGATTATATGATAATTAGGGTAAAAGAAAAAGAATCCGCAGAAGAAAAATAAAAAGAACAGAAAGGGAGAACGAGCGAGAGAGAGCGTGAAACGAAAGAAGGAGGTAGGCGACTTGGACTTAAAATTGAGAAGATTCATAGACACTGAGGAAGGCAAAGGCATTGTAGAGGTAGTTTGCTTGGTTTTGGTTCTTCGGTGGAGGTAGGTTATGGTTTATTTCTATGTGATAGATAAACTCTAAACAACAATTGATATGTATTGAATGATATTGTAAAGTCTCCTATGTACTTAATTGTGTGGTTGTGTGTTTCTGATTGTGTGGTTTGTGGTTGTGCTAATATAAGGAGACCGTTGGATTTCTAACCTTGAAATCTCTCTATTAAGATGACGCCTTGACATAAAGAAGGATTGATGAAATAAAACCATGAAAATAAATGGATCGGAGTGTCACGTTCCAACACGGTATTATTTGATCGGAGTGTCACGTTTCGACACGGTATTATGGGATCAGAGTGTCACGTTCCGACACGATATATGGGATAGGAGTGTCACGTTCTGACACAATAACATTAAAGGAAACGAATCTGGAATTAACTTAATATACTCAAACTCAAGGAACCTATTTTCCCAAATGAGTATGGTGTGGAGGCATGAGTCCTCATAGGTGTGCTTGATGTTGTGATTGATGGTGTACCTAATATGGTGTTGTTTTCAATGGTTCATGTGTTTGTTGCTTGTCACCTGTTAAGTATTGTAGTTGGTTTTATACTATTGTTTAATATATACTGATTTCTATTTTGAGTTGGCCGATGATACCTACTCAGTACGTGTTCCTTGTACTGAACCCTACTTGTATTTCCTTCTTGTTGGTTTGTAGAGTGCAGCAAGTGCACCATCGACTTCGACTCGCCCTCAACTCTAGTCAGTCTCCAGCACATCAGATTTCAGGGTGAGCTATTATTCCTAGCTCGGACTGGATTCTCTCTTTCACGTCTTGATGTCTTTGAAGTTCGAACATGAACCATCTTTTTACTTATTTTAGCTTCTTAAATACTCTTAGATTTAGAAATTTGAGGATAGATGTTCTTGATGTGATGAATTCCAGGTTTTGGGAATAATTAGTATTAAACTTTATAAGTTTATTTAAATTGATTACATTAATAAGTTTTGGATCTTCGGCATTATTTTTACTATTCATAATTGATGTATAGGTAAATGTTGGGGTTTAGATTTGTTGGTTCGCTCACCTAGGAGGATAAGTGTGGATGCCACTCACGGCTCGTTTTGGGTCGTGACAAACTTGGTATGAGAGCGTTAGGTTCGTTGGTCTCATCACACAAGAACGACTCTAGTAGAGTCTTGAGGAACGGTAGGGGGACGCCCTTACTTTTCTTTGAGAGGCTATAGGACTTTAGGAAAACTCCATTCTTTCTTTCTTTCGTGCTATTACTTGGATCCAATTGGTATCTAGGTGATACATATTAGTATCTGACATCCTCAGTCTATTTCGTAGATGGTTAGTACTAGAGCAACAACTGTGCAAACACCACCACCGGCAAGACAGGGTGTGTCTGAGCCAACCATTGGGACTGTAGCTCGAGGAGGAGCAGTGGCAAGAGGCCGTGGTAGAGGTCGCAGGAGGACGCCCTCTAGAGGTAGAGGACAAACACCTGGTCCAGCTAGTAATAGGGCAGTGACTCCTCCACCGACTGATGAGGTAGTGAGAGAGGGTGAAGAAAGAGAAAACGAGCAGGTTCAAGATGAGGAATTACCACCCCAGCCTACCCAGAGATTATTAATCAGGTTCTTACTTATATTAGCGGGTTATCTGATCAGGGCCAGACACCTCCAATGTTTTCTTCACCAGCACCTCAGGTTCCGGAAGTACAACATGAAACTGCTGTGGCTTCCCGCATGGATGCCTCATTGGAAGTAGGAACGTTTCCTCGATTAACTACAGGGTCTATAATGAAGAGTGATCAGCATGACCTTTTCACTAAATTCTTAAAGTTGAAACCTCCAGTCTTCAAGGGTGCTGAATCTGAGGATGCTTATGATTTTCTGGTTGATTGTCATGAGCTGCTACATAAGATGGACATAGTAGAACGATTCGGTGTTGAGTTTATGACCTATCAGTTTTAGGGGGATGCCAAAATGTGGTGGCGGTCGTATGTTGAGTGTGAACCAGCACAAGCACCACCTATGACTTGGGCATCATTCTCTAGCTTATTTATGCAGAAGTATATACCCCGGACTTTGAGGGACAAGAGGAGAGATGAGTTCCAGAGCCTAGAGCAAGGCAGGATGTCTGTTACTGCTTGTGAGGCTAAATTTCGTGCACTATCCAGGTATGCCACCAAGCTTTGCTTCAGTCCACAAGAGCGGATTCGCCGTTTTGTGAAAGGATTGAGGTCAGATTTGTAGATCCCAGCCTTACAGGTTGCTGCTGCAGCAAATCCTTTCAGGAAGTGGTTGATTTTGTGATAGAGGTGGAGGTCGTGAATCCAGACGACTTCACCATGGCGTCGACATCTAAGAAGTTCCGTAAGGGAGGTGAGTTTAGTGGTTCTTACTCCAGAGGGCAGAGTTCAGGAGGTTACCCAGCCCGTCCTATTCAGTCTTCACTACAGGCTGTAGCTGGGGGTCCATCGCAGACCAGTCAACATTTTTCTTAGTTTAGAGGTTATCCCCAGACTTCGTCATTCTCATAGAGACCTATGCTTGACTCCAGAAATTGTTATGGATGTAGAGAGACTGGACATATTAGGAAATATTGTCCAAAACAGAGTTACAGACCCCAATAGCTAGTGGTAGAGGTGGTCATGGTAGAGGCCGCCATTCTGGAGGACGTGGTGGCCAAGGTAATGGTGGTCATCAAATTAGTCGGGGTGGCGGGCAAGTTGGAACTACTGCAGCGCAACATGGTAGGGGCAACGGGAAGACAGGTGATAGGGCCCATTGTTATGCTTTCCCTGGGAGGTCTGAAGCAGAGACATCTGATGCTGTTATCACAGGTAATCTTTTGGTCTGTGATTGCATGGCTTCTGTATTATTTGATCCTTGATCCACATTTTCATATGTATCTTCCTCATTTGCTACTGGTCTTGATTTACATTGTGATTTGCTTGACATGCCTATTCGTGTCTCTACTCTTTTGGGTGAGTCTGTGATAGTTGAGAAGGTGTATAGGTCTTGTCTTGTGACTTTTGTGGGGAGCAATACTCATGTACATTTGATTATTCTAGAGATGGTTGATTTCGATGTAATTCTGGGTTTGACTTGGCTTTGTCCAAATTTTGCAATCTTAGATTGTAACGCTAAAACTGTGACATTGGCCAAGCATGGGACAGATCCGCTAGTGTGGGAGGGTGACAATATTTCCACTCCAGTTCATATCATCTCTTTTCTTCGTGCTAAGAGAATTGTTAGTAAGGGTTGTTTAGCTTTCTTGGCACATCTCAGGGATGATACTTCCCATGTACCTTCGATTGAGTCTGTCTCGATAGTCTGTCAGTTTCTTGATGTGTTTCCTGCAGACCTTCCTGGTATGCCACCGGATAGGGATATTGATTTTGTATTGATCTGGAGCCGGGTACTCGCCCCATTTCCATACCCCCTTATAGAATGGCTCCAGCTGAGTTAAGGGAGTTAAAGGCCCAACTTCAGGAGTTGTTAGGTAAAGGTTTATTAGACCAAGTGCATCCCCTTGGGGTGCTCCTGTTTTATTTGTGAAGAAGAAGGATGGATGTTTTCAGATGTGCATAGACTACAGGCAACTGAATAAGGTAACTATTAAGAACAAGTATCCTATTCCTCGCATTGATGATTTGTTCGATCAGTTACAAGGTGCTTGTACCTTCTCAAAAATTTATTTGAGATCTTGATATTATCAATTGAAAATACGGGCAGCAGATGTGCCAAAGACTGCTTTTCGAACCAGGTATGGGCATTATGAATTCTTAGTAATGTCTTTTGGGCTTACGAATGCCCCTGCTGCTTTCATGAGCCTGATGAACGGGATTTTTAATCCATATCTGGATCTCTTTGTTATTGTATTTATTGATGATATACTGATATACTCAAAGATTAGGAAAGAACATGAGGAGCATTTGAGAATTGCATTAGAATTGTTGAGGGGGAAAAGGCTATATGCCGAATTCTCCAAGTGCGAGTTTTGGCTAGATTTAGTGTCCTTCTTGGGGCACGTGGTTTCTAAGGATGGAGTGATGGTGGATCCTTCTAAGGTTGAGGCAGTTAAGTGTTCGGTAAGACCTACTAATGTTACAGAGGTAAGGAGCTTTGTTGGTTTAGCTAGCTACTACCGTCGATTTGTCAAGGGATTTTCTTCTGTTGCTTCCCAACTGACAAATTTGACTAAGCAAAATGTTCCATTTGTATGGTCGGACGAATGTGAAGAAAGCTTCCAGAACCTCAAGACCTTGTTGACTAGTGCACCAATTCTTACCTTGCTAGTGGAAGGTAAGAATTTCATTGTTTATTGTGATGCATCTTATTCTGGTTTGGGTGCAGTGCTAATGCAGGAGAGGAATGTAATTGCTTATGCTTCGAGGCAATTAAAAGTGCATGAACGTAACTATCCGACCCATGATTGGAGTTGGCTGCAGTTGTGTTTGCATTAAAGCAATGGAGATATTATCTATATGGGGTCAAGTGTGAAGTCTATACAGATCATCTTAGTTTAAAGTATGTCTTTACTCAGAAAGATTTGAATTTGAGGCAGATGAGGTGGATGGAATTACTGAAGGACTATGATATTACTATTTTGTATCACCCAGGAAAAGCTAATGTTGTGGCAGATGCTTTAAGTAGAAAAGCAGGGAGCATGGGAAGTCTAGCCCACTTACAGGTTTCTAGACGCCCATTGGCTAGAGAGGTTCAGACTCTGGCTAATGACTTTATGAGGCTGGAAGTACTAGAGAAGGGAGGATTTTTGGCCTGTGTGGAGGCAAGATCTTCTTTTATTTACAAGATTAAGGGAAGGCAGTTTGCTGATGAGAAGCTAAGCCGAATTCAAGATATGATATTACGAGGAGAGGCTAAAGAGACAATAATTGATGAGGAAGGCGTTTTGAGAATTAAGGAAGGGTATGTGTGCCCCGTGTTGATAATTTGATTCACACTATTCTTACAGAGGCTCATAGTTCAAGGTATTCTATACATCCTTGTGCAACCAAGATGTATCGTGACCTAAAGCAACATTTTTGGTGGAGTAGAATGAAGCGTGACATTGTTTATTTTGTTGCCCAATGCCCGAATTGTCAGTACTTAAATTATGAACACCAGAGGCCCAGAGGAAAACTTCAGAGAATGCCCATTCCTGAATGGAAATGGGAAAGAATTGCAATGGATTTTGTGGTTGGTCTTCCAAAGACATTGGGTAAGTTTGATTGTATTTGGGTAATTGTTGACAGATTAACTAAGTCTTCTCACTTCATTCCGGTCAAGGTGACTTACAATGCATAAAAGTTAGCCAAACTCTATATCTCAGAAATTGTTCGATTGCATGGAGTTCCACTTTCCATCATATCAGATAGAGGTACGCAATTTACTTCTAAGTTTTGGAGAACATTGCATGCTGAATTAGGTACCAGGTTGGATCTTAGTACTGCATTTCACCCTCAGACCGATGGTCAGTCTGAGCGAATGATTCAGGTGTTAGAGGATATGCTTCGTGCCTGTGTGATAGAATTTGGTGGTCATTGGGATAACTTCTTACCCTTATCAGAGTTTTCATACAATAAAAGCTATCACTCAAGTATTGATATGGCCCCATTTGAGGCACTGTATGGGAGGAGATGTAGGTCTCCCATTGGTTGGTTTGATGCATTTGAGGTGAGACCATGGGGTACCAATCTTTTGAGGGAATCGTTAGGTAAAGTAAAATTCATTCAGGAGAAGCTTCTAGCAGCTCAGAACAGGCAGAAAGAATATGCAGATCGAAAGGTTAGGGACTTGGATTTTATGGAAGGTGAACAAGTCTTGCTGAACGTTTCACCCATGAAAGGGGTGATGCGGTTTGGTAAGCGAGGTAAGCTTAGTCCAAGGTATATTGGTCCATTTGAAGTTCTGAAGCGCGTGGGGGAGGTGGCTTATGAATTGGCATTGCCTCCAGGACTCTCAGGATTGCACCCGGTATTTCATGTGTCTATGTTGAAAAAATACCATGGGGATGGAAACTATATTATTCGTTGGGATTCAGTTCTTCTTGATGAGAATTTGTCTTATGAGGAGGATCTTGTTGCTATTTTAGATAGAGAGGTCCGCAAGTCGAGATCAAAGGAGATTGCATCTATCAAGGTTCAGTGGAAGAATCGGCCAGTTGAAGAGTCCACTTGGGAGAATGAGGCTGATATGCAAGAAAGATATCCACATCTTTTAACAAATTCAGGTACCCTTTCTCGCCCTTGCTTTTCTTCCTGTGATCGTTCGAGGACGAACAATGGGTAAATTGGTATCTGTTGTAAGAACGTGTTTAGTGGTTCGAGCAGTAGAATTATTTTTGATAAAAATTGACTGGGTCGACGGATCACGCGATGGACCGTCATGGTCATGACGGACCGTGATGGACTCCGTCGTCCCATACTTGTGAAATTTCTTCTGCTGCTCTCCTCATTTCCCTTGACGACAAGTAGGACAAACCGTCATAGGCACGACGGTCCGTCGAGGGCCTTCATTCCAAAACACTTCAACTCTGAAATCTGGGTACTGGGATCGACTCTCTGAACTTCACGACGGAATTGCAGCACGGACCGTCGTAGATACGACGGACCGTCATAAGCTGCGTAACCCCGACTGGGTCGGATTTACGCTAAAATTTAAATGGGTGTTTTTGACTATTCATGATTATAATTATGAAATTAGTGGGGTAAGTTTAATAATTTTTTTAGTTAGGGGTTAAAGAAGATAATAGGGAAATTAATAGTGGGTTACTTTTATCATAATGGATTATATGATAATTAGGGTAAAAGAAAAAGAATCTGCAGAAGAAAAATAAAAAGAACAGAAAGGGAGAATGAGCGAGAGAGCGTGAAACGAAAGAAGGAGGTAGGCGACTTGGACTTCAGATTGAGAAGATTCATAGACACTGAGGAAGGCAAAGGCATTGGAGAGGTAGTTTGCTTGGTTTCGGTTCTTCGGTGGAGGTAGGTTATGGTTTATTTCTATGTGATAGATAAACTCTAAAGAGCAATTGATATGTATTGAATGATATTGTAAAGTCTCCTATGTACTTGATTGTGTGGTTGTGTGTTTCTGATTGTGTGGTTTGTGGTTGGCCTAATATAAGGAGACTGTTGGATTTCTAATCTTGAACTCTCTCTATTAAGATGACGTCTTGACATAAAGATGGCTTGATGAAATAAAACCATGAAAATAAATGGATCGGAGTGTCACGTTCCGACACGGTATTATTGGATCGGAGTGTCACGTTCCGACACGGTATTATGGGATCGGATTGTCACGTTCCGACACGATATATGGGATCGGAGTGTCACGTTCCGACACAATAACATTAAAGGAAAGTAATCTGGAATTAACTTAATATCCTCAAACTCAAGGAACCTATTTTCCCAAATGAGTATGGTGTGGAGGCATGAGTCCTCATAGGTGTGCTTGATGTTGTGATTGATGGTGTACCTAATATGGTGTTGTTGTCAATGGTTCATGTGTTTGTTGCTTGTCACCTGTTAAGTATTGTAGTTGGTTTTATACTATTGTTTAATAAATATTGATTTCTATTTTGAGTTGGCCGATGATACCTACTCAGTACGTGTTCCTTGTACTGACCCCTACTTGTATTTCCTTCTTGTTGTTTTGTGGAGTGCAGCAAGTGCACCATCGACTTCGACTTGCCCTCAACTCTAG
The DNA here is from genome assembly GCA_027705065.1 of Solanum peruvianum. NCBI lineage: Eukaryota > Viridiplantae > Streptophyta > Magnoliopsida > Solanales > Solanaceae > Solanum > Solanum peruvianum. Next base: position 39,412,844 of record JAKWJD010001759.1, on the reverse strand, counting down.
TCAATCTCCAGCACATTAGATTTCAGGGTGAGCTATTATTCCTAGCTCGGACTGGATTCTCTCTTTCACGTCTTGATGTCTTTGAAGTTCGGACATGGACCATCTTTTTACTTATTTTAGCTTCTTAAATACTCTTAGATTTAGAAATTTGAGGATAGATGTTCTTGATGTGATGACTTCCAGGTTTTGGGAATAATTATTATTAAACTTTAGAAATTTATTTAAATTGATTACGTTAATAAGTCTTGGATCTTCCGCATTATTTTTACTATTCATAATTGATGTACTGGTAAATGTTGGGGTTTAGATTTGTTGGTTCGCTCACCTAGGAGGATAAGTGTGGGTGCCACTCACAGCTCGTTTTGGGTCGTGACATTAAGTCCCTGAGTTGATGGCATAGCATTTACTGTCAATTATTACTCAATATTTTGTGCATAGTTGATAAAATCCCATTCGGCTGTATTTTGAGATAAAGTGTTATGTGTTCAATGACGAAAATGATATGGTTCATTTTTAAAAATTAATGATTAAAAGGCTTTAGTCGCATTATCGGGGGTTTGCGAGGTCAAATTTGAAACAATGAAATGGAAAAAGGCATGGTGGGACGTAAGGGGAGTTGAGTGCAACTCGCCGAACTGCTTGGCGGTTCGCCTAACGGCAATATTTTGCCTTTATCTGAATACCTTATGTGTTAGATGCTTTGTAACCTTCAGTGGTCAAATTAAATTACAAATTGCACTTGGCGATTCACCGAAAGATTTCTTGTTCTCCCTTTGTCAGCACCCTTTCATCATCTGTACATATCTTTAATAAAGACCCTAAGACAAGCAACTCGTTACAAATTAGTCTGGTGAAGTGACTCTACAGTAAGAACCTCCCTTCCCCCTTTCGAAATGATTGCCTAACTTGTCATCAAAGTTTTTGCAGAAATGGCTTGACAAAAAGTTGTAAGGAGAAATGATCCACCTAGGCACATTAGAGCACGTGATCTTATAAATAAGGAAAAGAGAGCAGAGCTAGAGAGACAGAGAAATTACACCAAGGAATCTAGGGCCAAATAAATAATTCATGTCGACCATAATGTGCCCTCATGGGTACGAGGGTTCGTTAATGCCATACATGCCTTCATGGCAGGTCATCAGATAGACGGGATGATTGCAGTTAACATCGTTGTTGAGGTTAGGGCAGTTGAAAACAATGGTGAAGCTTAGAGCAGCGTACTTCAGGAGCACTTGTCTTGTTTAGGGAAGACAGTTCAGGCGCTCATACACCGAAGGATGAAGAGGTTGCATAAACATGATCTCCTTTTCACTTTCTCTTTTTTGTTTTATCTTCTTTAAAATTTTGGATATGTCATTATTTCTATTTGAGGACAAATGGTTTAATAAGTTAGGGATGTTGGTTCACCTGGTTTTTGTTTTATTGTGTTGAATATTTATTTGTTTTGATCTATGTTTGGGTTGTCTGTTCAAGTGATGTTTTTAAAATTGCTTCCGCGAATGTTTGAGATAATAACTCTCTTTTGGGTCTAAATTCCATAATAATTTTGGCCCTTCCGAAACTTTTGTTTTTTTGAAAATTTTCCACCTCTTGTGTTGTAAATTGTTGTTCATGTAAAAATTTAAGTCTCAGTTTCGAACAATACAGATGACTTGAAAAGTGCTCTCAATCGTACAAACATGAATTTGTGGCTAACACTAAAACAAATGAAGTTATATACGCAATATGTGAACTCTCTGCATCTCGTTGTAATTAACCAATTATCAAATTGATTATTTTGCAATGACCATTGCACACTAGCGAAAGTGTGTTGTCTTGTTTGATTAAGTGTCACCACATTGTGTAATGAGCTTAACTTGAACCTTGCATGAATGAGCCTAGAATTTTCCCTGTTAGTCTAGGTTATTTTGAAAGGTATCCTCTTTAGATTATCGTAGGCAAATCTTAAGAGTGTGAGCCAACTTTGACATATACCTCTTTTGTGGCCTACCTGTGAGTGTGTGAAACTCTTTTGAACACCCTTTGAGCCTTATCTATTCCTTGAAATTTTTTAATGAAACCTAGACCTTACTTTATCAATTTCCCATAATCCTCTTTGAGATGTGATAAAAGTAGATAGCCAATATAGGCCAAAATCCTAATAGGGGGTGTGGTGAGCAGGGAAGCAAGTAGTAAAGAAGTGCAGGAGAAGCGTCCCCATGGTATTACAAAGAAATTGAAGCCCTCCATACAAAAAAAAAAAGAAAAGAAGAAGAAAAAGAAAGAGAAAAGAGAAGTCGTGAAATAAAAATATGAAATGAAACGAAATTAGGTTTAAAAGAAATCCATGAAAGGAATTAAAAGATGACCTAGAAGAACTTGACCAAGGATTGAGGAAGGAATATACGGGATAGCATAAGGAAATCACATATCACTATTGAAAAGACACTGAGCCTGAATAACCATACCATTACAGTCATCCCTATTACAAGTTTTAGAAAGACCTTTTTGATCTTGAGTGAATCGAATCAATGGTCAATAAGAAAATAAGGGAAACCATATGGGTGAAAACATGCATTGTTTTCCTTTTGGTGAGTGTGAGCGGTGCATCTGATTCCAGAACCTAAGTTGATAAACCTACATGTGTGAAAATAGAATCATTCTTGGTGTGAGGGCATGTAGATGCTTTTGTTGATCTTGAAAATGCATTAGTAGCAAGTATTGTGAGCTCAAGAATCTTTGATAATGGTGTGTCACAACTTGAATTTTTGAGTATACAATTAAGTTATGCATGAGTAGTTCTATTCTTGTTGTGTACATTTATGATTGAGTCTTGTGTAATACTATTTGAGACATCCAGTTTGAAATACTGAACTTAATTTTTACTTGAGGACAAGAAAATCTTTAAGTTGGGGGTGTTGATGAGTCTCAAAATTGGACTCATCTAGGGCCTTATTTAATGCAAATAGTGTCTTAAATTGTATATTTTATCTCCATATCTAATAAAAACCTCTAAGTTTCACGTATTTGAGGATTTTGTAGGTGCATGGACACTTACACGTAAAACAGAAAAATGAGCTGAGGATTCAAAGCACACATCGCCATACACACTTGGCGATAAGCAGTATAGAAGAGTTCCACCTTTTTTTATAGCATGCGAGCCCTGAAAGAAGTTGATCAAAAGGCGACGAAAAGGAGTAGTCGGTGCTTCACTGAACAATTCCGTGAAGCAAAGTTATTTCAACCAATATTACAACATGCATGGGAAAGAAAGGCAGGATACAAATGATGATGAACTAGAGAAAGGTAGAATCACCTAAATCACTCGGCGATTCACGACTAAATACGCAAAATGGATCCACCAGCACTAAATTCGAAGGCAATAAATACTAAAGTCTTTGTTATTTTGATATAGAATTACGAATAAAAAACATTAAGATATTTTTCCAATTTTAGAACTTATGTTTTTAACATTTTTTGCTCAAGTTTGGAGAGGGTTTTTAGGAATCTTGAAGAAAGAAACTCTTCTTCAAATCATGGAAGTGGGTCTTCTCCAATTACCTTAATTTGCCATTTTTAGGTCTTAAATCTTATACTCATTTTATTCCATTATTATTTTAAGTATATTTGATTATTGCTTGATGTGTGGCTAAAAATCCCCCATTCTTGGAGTATGATTTAGCAAATATGTGTTGATATTATTGCTGGTTCTTGCTTGCTGAGAGGATTATATGTATTCTAATGGTGATTTTACCTAGTGGTTGTGGTCTAATTTAATGGGTTTGTAGTTTCAAATACATAACCACCCATGTGTTTCAGCTTGCCCGAGAGGGAGGTCTTGAAGCCAATACTACTCGAATGATGTCCTAAGGAGTGATTCGACATGAGGTTCAGCCTGAGAGGGTGAGCCCTAGTCCCATATCCAAGAAACCTCTATCAAATGGTCAGGGTGTGGATACGCAGGTTGGTTAGTTTAGACGAATGGGTGTCCTAGAGGAACCCATTCGATATCGGGTAAGTTGCTCGAGAGGGAATTTACTTTCACCTAAAGCGTAGCATAGTCATTATTTTCTTGCAAATTTTACCATCAAAATGATGTGCCCATTAGTTCATATCAACATATATTGCCTCACACCCGAAGAACTCTCTCCCATGCTTTATTTCTCCTTTTTTTTCCCTGCTATTTGACTACTTGTGACAAAACTTCTTCTTCATATTTGACATTTTGGTGTCACCAATCAATTTTCTTTGTTTCAATATTGGAAAATGTCTTGAGCTATCACTATTTACAATGAAATTCTAAGTAGATGATATTTTCACTACCACTCCCTTGGGATACGATACCAACCCTTTGTTGGATTACTTTACTATCTTCAATTCGTAGACACTCAAACTGTAGGGTAGTGTCGTTGATCACGAAATATAAAAAGATACACATATTGACGCATCAGAAATCATGCCATATGCCTGTCGAGATAGAAAACAAGGACTTACGGATTTGAAAGCTCTAAACCTTGACTGGACAAAATCTTCAAAAGAGCAGCTCGCACCATTGAATGATTTAGATGAGCTTCGGCGCAAATCATTTGAAAGCTCGGCCATTCACAAGGAAAAAAAAGAAATTGCATGACGATTTTAACTAAGGCGATGTTCGGGAGGCAACCCATAACCCTTCGTTATTTATTTATTTTATTTATTTTTAATATCAATAAATTAATGAATTTTGTGTTACAGGTTGTAGTTCAGAAGATGCTCTTAAAGAATTGTAGGGGATGCTTAGTATGTTTAGTTGGTGAATTGCCAAGCAACTCGCTCACCAAATTCTACTAGCCAACTGATCTTAAATAATCCCCAAGTTTGAACCTGTAAAACTCGGCGAGTTGGTAAATTTATTGGTGAATCGCCAATAGTGTGGGCGAGAACAATGGACACCATCATTAAAATTCTTGCATGACCTGAATATTCTGATTCATTCGATGTTGTAGGTACATGAAAAAATAAGTAAATTCATTTTTTACCTTTTCACCTACTAAAATAAATTTTCTCTTTATTTTGTTTTAGATCAACATCAAGTAACAAAAATGGTTCGAACGAAGATTAGAATATGGTGTACCTATTGGAAAAATAGCTGGCATGATTGCTGGAGTTATGAGGCAACTTGCCACAAATGCTTTGCACTTTCCTATTAAAAAACAATCAGACATCCCTAATTAATATTTCGTTCACGTTTTTGATGAAATCCTAATGGTACTTCGAAATAAATTATATTGCTTAGCTTATGAATAATATATATAAAATTGTATTAAACTAACATTTTGTTTTTAGCCTCAATTTCTCTTTTGAGGTTGATCCAGAAAGAGCAAAAGAATGGTCTAGCGGTAATCTTAACTGTAGTGGAAGCATCAGAGACATAAATTGTGGAATGCGGCAAAACATCCATTATTGAGTAAAGAAAAGATCATCAGAAAATTCCTGAATGGCATACGCATGGATTAATGGGCATAGTTTATTCATTATCTCTTGGACGAGAAGAAACAGATACTAACCATTTATTCTTCTTTTTTTTCTCTGCCACAATTTAGGTATTTTTCTTATTCTTTCTATTGTTGCCACTGTTTTGGCCGTTTATCTTTTTTTTTCCGACTTCTTCATCTCTTCCACATATTTCTTCTCTACCTAAATAAAGGGAATTGCTCATATTGTTTATTTTAACTTGTAGAAACTTTGCAAGAAGAATCAACAAATTTGGCAAAATCAAATTCCACATACTGGAGGTGCTAAGAGTTAGGCAAGAAGAAGAGTTCAAATGGTAGTTATAAATGATTTTGTTTCTTAGGTTTATTCTCAGTTAATATAAATGGTTTTGTAATTTGATTCTCACTACATTTTTATTGAGGAGGGAAATGGGCTTGCTGTAGAGTTTCATGTTGTTGGAGTTCTTGGTGATTCAAAGTGTTTTTTCAGTTTAAATATCTGTAGGTATCATATTTTGATCATATTAGTCATGTAATTTTTTCAGTGCTTTATGTTGTTTCTTGTCTTTTTGAGTATTTAAATAGATGATCTATTGGAAACAAATATCTCTACCCTTAGGGTGGTAATAAGGTTTTCATATTTCTACCTTTCCAACATTCCATTTTATGGGAGTTTAGGTTAGTGATAAGGTTTTCATATATTCTCTCCTTCCTAAATTCTGCCTTGTGGGACTTTACTAGATGTTGACACTTTGTGGGACTTTACCAGATGTTGACACATTATGAGACTTTACTAGATGTTGTCGAAGTATTAAGAAACTATGATTGTTTTCTTGAGCTATACGGGTAATGTCAGCGCATATTGTCTGATTAGATTGTGTATTTCAAAATTAGGCTTAAGTGGTCTGCTATTGATTAAAATCTCTATATTTGGATCAATTTCTCCGTTACAATAATTTATACTCAACCAAACAACCTTTAAAATTGAAGAAATTCAAAGTCAAAGGACAAAAAGTATTGTCGAAGCCTAATGATGCACTTGGTATAATACTCGAACCTGAACACCCATGCCAGGTTCATGGGTTAGGCTTGGGTGTTGCTTGATAGCTCAAATTACACCTCCATAAAGAAGTATAAGGAGTCTTTGATGTATAATCTCACAATTTGAAATAACTAGGAAGAAGCAAAGAAGTTGAAATTGTCATTTTTGAAAAGAATGAAAATCAAAAAATCTTGTTAAGTTAGGAAAAATTGAGTATTTGGTCAACTTCAAATGACCATAACTCCTAGCTCAGGACGAGTTAGGTGTAGTTCCATATATGGTTAGAAATCCATTAGAATAATGTTTCCAACGCCGCTGAGTTTGCATAATTCCGAGTTCCTATAAGTGACTCATACCCTTTGGAAGTTGGTATGTTGGAATAAGGGAAGTCCAATCCGGTTTTGAAATGGTAGTGTGGTATTTTCCTTACCCTTTTATTTTAATTTGTTTATGGTGATAAATTAGGGGTCTAGGCTGTGTTATATCAGTTTACACTTTTGCCAAAAGAGTAAGGGTTTTGAGAGAAGAGAAAGAAGAGAAGAAATGAGAACAACATTCAAGATTCGTCAAGATCGTTGAGATTAACTTGTTGATTTCCTGGGGGCGATCCCTACAAGGTATGTGAGATCACATAGAGTTCGGTTCTTTCACCAACGCGCCAATTATAATTTATTCAATGTAATTTCTTTCTTGAAATATAAGGATTTAATATTTGATGAGTTTTTGATAAGTGTCCTTAAAGTTTAATTATCAATTAAGTTTTGATTGAATATTCTACTTGAGTCAATTTCAAATGACCATATCTCTTAGAATAAAATGTGTTACGTGATTTATAACCTTTCCAATTGAAGATAATTGAATATACTTTCCAAGGACACCAATTTCTCGTCAATCCAATATCTAAGTAAAATGTTATGCCTATTATAGTAATCTGTATAGTGTTGTTACGAATTAGACAACTTAAAAATATTAAAAAGAGTCACTTTTGTCTTTTACCTCCAGGAAAACCATAAATAGAACTTTTAACTAATAAATATCTCAAAACAGTCAGATATTCACTTTCACTCATGAAAATAAAATTTTTTGGCTATAGAGATTTCAAGAAAACTAATTCAAGAATCTCAAGAAAGGTCTTCTTGATTCTTTACCTTCAAGCTAGGGTTTCAAGGGTTGTAATAAACTTCTTCTTAAAGATTCTTCAAGAACCTTATTTTTTTTCAAGTATGTAAGGCTATAATATGGTTGTACTAGTTAGTCCTCACGCTCTACATCTACTTCTAGATAAGTAAAAAGAGAAATCTAGGATTCTTTCACAAGATTTGTGTATTCTTTAGATGAGTTGATTCTGAGTTCTTGAGTTCATGTTTCTTTTAAGAGTTCAATCCTTAATTATTGAATAGCTATATTGTTATTGAGATCCTCGATAAACATATGAACCTTAAATTCATAATTCAATTCAAGGAAAGTTATATGTAAAACCTCTAAAATGACTTTGGTGAAACTAGAGCCTAACGCTTGTGTCTTAATGTTTTGAAGTCCCAAAATGGGTTAGAATAATGTTATGAGGTAGTGTTTAAATCTTCGTGAAGTTTGGAGGTTAAACGTCCATGACCTTCGAAAGGTTTGCCTTGAAACATCCTTGTGTGTCTTAATGTGTTTCGTCAAGTTTTATGTGTTCGTTTTGGATGAAATCGATGTGAGGGGTCCTTGACATGTATACAAACATATTCGAGTTGGAAACGTACAAGAAAAACTCTTCAAAGACACACGTACCCAACTTGTGAACCAAGTCTGTCCAAATCAGCCTCATCTACGGATGACATCAACGCCTAGTAGGCTGATCGAGGCCCCGTAGTGGGAGGCGTGAATGAGGACTTAGGCTAGGGAGAATAATATACTTAGGGAAAGTCACTGATTCCATCGACGGCGTTCCAGGATGTCCCGTCTATGGACCTACGTTTGGTAGATGGGCAACCGTCGATGGTGTATGCATTTTGCCCAGGCTCACTGTTAAGTCTAAGGGATAGTTGGGAAATTCACCCATCTCTAAATAAATAAATGGGCGGTTTCCTAGGGGTGTTTTGGGTATTTCAAGTGGGTTTATAAGTCTAAAACACCTAGATGAATTTATTATTCCAAATCAAAAACTAGAATCTCTAAAAAACTCTCTAGATTTCCATTGGAGCCAAAACTGAAGATAGAGCTTGGATTGAAGATTCTTGGTGATTTCTCCATCAATTTTCATCAAATTCATGGTCTAGCATTAATTGAGGTATGGTATTTACCCTTGAATATCTTTTCTTTAAGGAGCCAAACTTTAAAGTGATCTCCAAAGTCTTTCAAAAATGAAATTGTCCTATTTTGATATCAATCCACTAGTTCTTGAATAAAACATTTTGAATCTTTATATATTGATTGAATTGATATTAATTTGATGATTTCAACCTAAGTACTATATGAACCCTTGTAATTCATGACACCCTACTTATTGACTATGTTATGAGTTATTTGATTATGTCTCAATGCCATTGAATTATTGTGTAATTTGAATAGGGATATTGAATTATTACAGATTCATGATAGAACTATGATTAGTCTGACCTAAATTGATAAATCCATATTTATTTATCTTTTATTTGTTGTATATTGTATTTGCTGGGTTTAATTGTAAACTATGGCTATTGGTAAGAGCCTTTGTATATTGTGTGGATGAATTGGCTATGTATTGAAGTTACGAGGTTTGAATAATGGTATGTTGACCTAAATTTCTCTATATTGTGTAGTATAGGTCTTAGATGATAACGATGTTTGGTATGGTCCGTTTATGGTGGTGGTTCTTATGTCCTACACGTGTGAATAATGTGGCCTTATCGCCATTATCTTTTTAATTGTGAATTAGTTTGGCCTCGTCAGCATTAATTTATATATTATGGCTTTATCAAATTATAACTTGATTATGTGAGTATTGTGAAGGTCTTGATGGCTTGTGTGTTTATGTGGAGTCAAACCACGAGATCTCTTATGGGGTATAGTGAAGTTGTTATGTGTATTACCTTAATGATTGAAGTATGATGTTCTTCTTGATTTATATGAGACTTGGGATGGTACACATCGGTGATGTTATAGAAGTGAGTAGAGTGACTTATAGTTGACTTGGTTTTTCCTATGTGCTTCTAGAATGGTACGTATAGGTGATTGATATACCGTGGTTTCACGGTATTATTAATACTTTTTCCTTAAGTTTAGTGTCTCCAAAAGCCTTTTTGTTCTAATTTTTATATAAGTTTCTCTTTATTTTGCAGGAAATCTGTCCAAGATGAATGCGGAGATTTTGAGCAAAGAAATGCAGAAGAGACCACCTACGGAGCTTTTGACGGTCCGTCTTACTTGTGACGGTCCGTAGGTGGCAGCGTAGTGAAACTACTGAAGGAAGATAGGGAAGTCTGACCAAGTGTGGGGTTACGAAGCTTGTGACGGTTCGTAGGTGGCAGCGTGTTGCAACTACTGAAGGAAGATGGGGAAGTCTGGCCAAGTGTGGGGTTACGAAGCTTGTGACGGTCCCTCATGTCTATGACAGTCCGTCCTGCAGGTTCGTCATGAAGTTCAGAGAAGTAATCACAGTACCCATATTCCAAGAGTTGAAGTGTTTTGGAACGAAGACCCTCGATGGACCGTTGTGCCTATGACGATCCGTCATACTTGCCGTCGAGGGTAATGAAGAGAGCAGCAGAAGAAATTGCATAAGTATGGGACGACGGAGTCCATGACGGTCCGTCGTGACCACGACGATCCGTCGCGAGTTTCGTCGACCCAGCCGCGTCTTGAAAGATTTCCAGCAAATAGAGTCCTTGTTTGATTAGGTTTTTATTTTTTTTAAATAGTTCGAAAAACATCTTTTTTGAGGTTAGACTTTGTTAGGTTAGACTCCGTATTGTTAGACATCATATTAGTAGACACTGTATTGTTAGACTTTTGATAATCATTAGACTTTTTGCGAGATTATTGATTTTTTTGAGATTCTTGCAAGTGATTATTGGTGATTAATCAAGCAAACTTTCGGATTTTACTCTTTTTCATTGAAGTAAGTACATGAATTCTTATTTAATATATTTGAATATTGTGATTATGACTATGAGTAACTAAACTCCATAACTAGGGTTGTGGGAACCATAGTCAAATAATGAGATAAAACCTAACTAAAATAATAATTCTAGAATAGTGTCTTGCATGTATTAATAATTCTTTCACATAAAACTCTTTTTAACGGATGGCCAACGTTAGAACTCGCCTTAATGCTACTTGCCGGACCAAGGAGGTAGATAACTGGAAAAGAATTATCAACATAGATTTAGTGTATACTATCTAATAGGGTAGTATTGATTTGTATGAGGTAATAACTTAGTCAAATATCGAATACGATGCTTAATATGAGGTACATATAAGGGTTAGGATAGCAACACAGGTAGCTGGACCAAGGTGCGGAGTGAGATTTATAGATGCCGGACCAAGGATTTAGAAATACATAGCTTATCACTTTGCATGCAAGATACTAGGAAAGAATTGTTATAGTTAGTATTATCAAGTTATGAACTTGTGGGGAACACGTAAAGCTTAGTTTTGATTTATTGATTAAAATCCAACATTCAAAGCTGGTAAGTGTGTCTTTCAATTTAGGTAATTATTTTCATTCATTTAGAAATAGAAATCCCCCTTTTATTGTTATTACTTTCCAAGGAAGTAATTGACTAAACAAAAGTAATAATAGATTGAAGTTAAGTCTAGACTATTTTCCTCGTGGGAACGATCCCAACCTCACTAGTTGGGTTAATTACTTGACACTAGCGTTGGGATGCCTTTGAGTTGAGGGTTCTAGCCCGATCAGCCCTCCAGTAGATGTGTCGACTCTTCAGGATGAGGTCGACAACCTTCGCGGAGATATTGACATGATCTTAGAGGCTAGGGTGCCTGAGTCTGAGGCCTCTTCTGTCGAGCCTGCGGAAGATACAATGTTGGCGGCCCTATTCGACAATTCAGAGATTCCACCACCTTCTCCTCGAGAGCATGCCAAGAGGCGTAGGGGTCGAGCAGAGGACGAGGCGCGAGCACGGAAGAAGGAGCGAGAGATGGAGGCTGCGAGGAGAGCCTCACTTGCTGAGGAGGAGGCGCACCAGATGAGAGCATCAGAGTTAGCGGCTGGGGCGTCTAGCTCCCGAACTGTTGAGATAGCAGGAGGCACTATTGATAGTGCAGTTGTTGCTGAGGACACCACTGAGGGTGTCAAGATTGCAGAGGACGTGGGTTCAGGGGAACCGGACCCACCAGGTTGCTGATCGACGGTGCTTTGCGCCAGAGTTTTGCTTCACCTACCACTCTAGTATTTAAATTTTTATGCATTGGGGACAATTGCATGTTTTTTTTTTGGTGGTGGGTAAATGGAAAGTGAGTGTTAGGGTGAAGTCTGTGTAGCCCAATTAACTATCCTCTTTTGGGGTTTTCTTGCCTGTGTTCTTTTTCCCCAAAAGACTGATTACTTTTCCTGTTGAACCGGCATATCTTTATCTTTTGTACATAGTTTAATTCTGGAGCATGATGGCTAAAATGATATCCTGATAAATTGGAAAATGATGCACGACTAGGCATAGTAACTGATAAATGTGTGGCTCTAAGCATGACATAGAGATACACCATTGCATTACCCTAAGTCTGAAATTCGAACTAGGTGTTTGATAATCTGGTAGAGTGAGGAGATCTCAAGTGAGTGTGAGAAGATTTAAATAGTCCACTATTTGTACTGAGCTAGAACTTGCCCGTTTAGTCCTGCTAAAAGTAAGCTGTAATAGACAATTAGGAAAGGATCATAGGCCCTTATTAATTATAGCCCATTTTAGCCTAAATAAAAGAAACCATATGAAATTTATCCTTCTTTGATCCAAATGATCTGAGCTTAAATTAGACCTTTCTTTTTCACCCCAACTGATCTTTTCTGGGAATAATGTGTTGGCCCTGGTCCCTCCTTGGACATGTGAACCTCAGCTTATGCCGAAAGCATAAGTTGAGGGTGGCTAATGCAGTAAACTACCTTCGTTATGGCCCTGACCCAACTTTGGGTATTGTGTACCTTGACACATGGCAAAGCCATGAGTTGAGGGTGGCTATGATGAGGAATGATCTGGGAAGTGGGGTTGAAAGAAGAATGAGAGAGAAAGAACAAAAGTAAAGTGACTCAAGAATTAGTTGAAAGAAAAGTAAAGAAAAAGAAAAATATGCAAGAAATACAAGCAAGAAAAGAAGAGAGTCACTTACAGAAATGAAGAAAGAAGAGAAAATAGCAAGGTGAAAGAATATGAGAAACTGGGCGAGATAAAATGATAGAAAGTGGAAGGTTTAGCCGATATGTCAAGGAGGGCAAAAATTCATTAAAGTATACCTAAATATACCCTACCTGACCCTGAGCCTATGTTACTAGCTAAGAAAGTCCTATCGTGGTCCTAAGGGTTGTATATCGAACGTAAGGCAGTGAAAATAAGGGCAAGCTTATGACAATAGGTATGAATGAGTGTGACTTTGTTCTGAGAGCGAGTGTTCAAAAGTAATCCTTATACTCAAAATGAAATCATTGTGTGAAAAATGAGGATTTTGTTTTGAATTGAGGACACTAGTTGCAATACCAAAATTGTTGGCACCTCAGTGAGAAATTAAAGAGGATAGGTGTTAGTGCATGGTGAGTCTGTGTCAGTTCTTATCCCACATAATTCAAGCCTAATAGTGATAGCATGCATAGATTTGATGAGATTAATCGGGATTCATAGCCAAATATTGCAAAGGATGAAAAATGGATACTATTGTACAAAGATTTTGTATTGAGTCATAGTGCGTTGCTTGAGGACAAAAAACGAATTTAAGTTGAGGGTGTTGATATACCGTGGTTTCACGGTATTATTAATATTTTTTTTTAAGTTTAGCGTGTCCAAAAGCCTTTTTGTGCTAATTTTTATATAAGTTTCTCTTTATTTTGCAGAAAATCTGTCCAAAGATGAATGTGGAGATTTTGAGCGAAGAAATGTAGAAGAGACCACCTACAGAGCTTGTGACGGTCCGTCGTGCTTGTGACGGTCAGTAGCTGGCAGCGTTGTGCAACTGCTGAAGGAAGATGGGGAAGTCTGACTACGTGTGGGGTTACGAAGCTTGTGACGGTCCGTCGTCTCTATGACAGTCCGTCCTGCAGGTTCGTTATGAAGTTTAGAGAAGTAATCCCAGAACCCATATTCCAAGAGTTGAAGTGTTTTGGAACAAAGACCCTCGACAGACCGTTGTGTCTATGACGGTCCGTCATACTTGCCGTCGAGGGTAATGAACAGACTGTTATGCCTATGACGGTCAGTATGGGACGACGGAGTCCATGACGGTCCGTTGTGACCACGACGATCCATCGCGAGTTCGATCGACCCAGCCGCGTCTTGACAGATTTCCAGCAAATAGAGTCCTTGTTTTATTAGGTTTTTATTTTTTATAAATAGTTCGAAAAACATGGTTTTTGAGGTTAGACTCAATTAGGTTAGACTCCGTATTGTTAGACATCATATTACTAGACACTCTATTGTTTGACTTTTGATAATCATTAGACTTTTTGTGAGATTATTGATTATTTTGAGATTCTTGCAAGTGATTATTGGTGATTAATCAAGCAAACTTTCGGATTTTACTCTTTCTCATTGAAGTAAATACATGAATTCTTATTTAATATATTTGAATATTGTGATTATGACTATGAGTAACTAAACTCCATAACTAGGGTTGTGGGAACCATAGGCAAATAATGAGATAAACCCAACTAAAATAAAAATTCTAGAATAGTGTCTTGCATGTATTAATAATTCTTTCGCTTAGAACTCTTTTTAACGGATGGCCAATGTTAGAAATCGCCTTACTGCTACTTGCCAGACCTATGAGGTAGATAATATGAAAAGAATTATCAACATAGATTTAGTGTATACTATCTAATAGGCTAGTATTGATTGGTACGAGGTAATAACTTAGTCAAATATCAAATACGATGCTTAATATGAGGTAAAGATAAGGGTTAGGATAGCAACACACGTAGCCGGACCAAGGTGCGGAGTGAGATTTTCTAGATGCCGGACCAAGGATTTAGAAATACATAACTTATCACTTTGCATGCAAGATACTAGGAAAGAATTGTTATAGTTAGAATTATCAAGTTATGAACCTGTGGGGAACACGTAAACCCTAGTTACTTTGATTAATTGATTAAAATCCAACAATCAAAGCTGTTAGGTGTCTCTTTCAATTTAGGTAGTTATTTTCATTCAATTAGAAATAGAAACCCCCTTTTATTGTTATTTTTTTCCAAGGAAGTAATTGACTAAACAAAAGTAGTAATAGATTGAAGTTAAGTATAGACTATTTTCCTCGTGGGAACGATCGCAACCTCACTAGTTGGGTTATTTACTTGACACGACCGCTTTACTTCTAATTTGAGAAGTAAGTTTGAGCGTATCAGTGATATGGTGAAGTATCTGCTTGTCTTGATTTTGTAGGTTTGTGTCCTTACTTGTTACATGTACAATGTGAATATAACTTCTTGAACTAGTATGCTAAAGCTTCTTAGTCTTGTATGTGTGAATGACATGTGACCTTGAATATATCTAAGAAGGTCCTTTATATAGAATCTTCAACCTAGTTTGAAGGTTATAATATCCTTGAAGTTGAAATCCGTAATTGTATCCTTCTTGTGTGAAAGGTAGAATTAAGATTGGTTTGCTGGAACAACATGACATCATCCTTAAGAAAATCATTGAGTTATCCTTTTGACCATGTAGGTAGCCTTAGTGTACCCTCTTTGTAAGGTGTAATATTATTAGGTTGTGAACTAGAGATGGAACCTCTTCATATGCTCCATTATTGAAATACTCTATGAGAACAAAGGCTAGCACTGAGTGAGTATGCTTGGGAAGTTGCTCTAACTAATATAATTTTAAAGAACAAAGAAAACCTTGATATTCCTTAACCATGTGCCTACATGGGATGTGTCCTAGTTCAACCATTGGCAAATAGAACACCCTCCATCGGAGTAGGTTCATGACTCCGGATTGCATGCTTAGTTAGTATGGTCTATGTCGGTTATTGACTATTATAATCATATGGGATACCTACTAGTGTTGGAGAAGTACTATGAAATTTAGGTAGTGGGATGAGACTCTATCTAGACATTTCACGATTAGGCTTTGAAGATGTTAGTAAGTTTATCCCTAGGTCTTCTCCAAGGCTATTAATTGAATGTCCTTTAATGTTGAATGTCTCTTAAGTGAACTAATGAAGATAATGACTTAAATTAGAAAGCATGTTAAGGAATAAATAAGTACTAGTCTACAATGACTTTAAGGGTTCCCTACTTAAGGTGTGAAGGGGGCATAGGAATGGTTTCTTCTTGTATTACCTAGGGAAGTCTTAAGAATGACTCTAGATTGGAATGTAGATTGATAAAGTAGACATCATCTAAACTTAGGTAGTCTTAAGGATTATTTAGGTAAGCTTGGAGACAGTGTATTGGCGGTCTCTTCTTGAATTACTTATGTATGTCTTTTGATAATCTTTGAGAGGAGAATGTTATATTAAATATATATGTTAGGTGTGAAGTGAGAATGACCTTATCCTATATAGTCTAAAGGATCTCTTAGCTGTGTGTGAAGGGATTTTATGGGCGGTTGCTTCATAACTCACTCAAGTGAGCATAAGAATCACCTTTGGTAGGAGGATCTCATGGTTATGTGTTTTGATGTACTTTTGATGCTATTTTCACATCCGGAGAACACCCTCTGATGTAACAGGCTTCGTCATACTGGAAGAGGACTTAGAGAAGGACTAAACATTCGTCATAACATTTCATAGTTAAAATGCGGAAAAATTAAAAAACTTTAGGTTATACTATATGAAATATTCTTAGACTTCTCTTTCGGAAACATGATCAACATACACACAATATTCTAATAAAAGTGTTTCGCATAAAAAACATCTAAAGAGTACAAAATCTTGGACTTAGCCAATATAATGTTAATATGCCATATAGGCCTTCCGAAAATAGAATTCAATAATAAAGGAATAAGAGAGTATTTCTTAAAGTACTACAATTTTCATGTCTAGAATAATGAAAAGATAACAGCCCCGAACACGAAGACCTACCAACACTTGGAGCAAGGGTTCCACGTTTCTTCAATCTACCTTCTTAATTTTCAATGTTCGGACCCTAACTTTGTATTTTTATATAGTATATGGTGAAGTACGCCACATGTACTATGTATGGGTATATGCACATAAAACATTCAAAGACATGCATGAAAAGGACCATTTCTTTACAAAGCATGCTAAGTCATTTGAAAGCCTTTAGTGGATAAACAAGAGAGCATATACAAGATAAACATAAAGTATGACCATAACCCAGACATATCATCATAAGGTCATATTAACACATGTTTAATAGTTCACATGAACATAACATACAAAACATATGCTAATAGTCTCATCCCAAGCCTACAAGTGTGATGATCATGTGAAGCCCTATAACCCCACATAATCAAGTAAACATCATAGGAGACCATAGGTAATGCTTTGCTTCTTACAACTTATATCATAAGTACCCATCACCACCTATATCAACATAGAGCAATAACATGTTCATCAACATAGCCAACACCATATAAGAACAACATCATATATCATAAGAATTATATATTCAATATTATCATGTTACAGGAGAACAATATCCTAGGACTTCCGTTAGATTCAACTTGTGTAATGTACTGGTAGAGACTCATACCCCTACCTATTCTAAGCAAACTCCTCAAGTCACCCTAGTCAATGTCCATTTACTTTATTCTTTCATTTTACTTAAGGAAACAATCTCCTTAACTTACATTAGACCATATGATCATGGAATCGGTGTCATGAAACCCCACACAAAAAGAAGGTGGTCTACTTACCAAGGTAGAATAAAAACATGAACATAACATTCTAGTTGGATCCACTAGCTAGTATTCCTGTAGAGGAAACCATCACGAGCAGAATCTAGACCCAGACGAGACCAGCGTCGTTGACCTCTCAGAGGTCGTAGACCTCTCAGAGGTCGTAGACAATCCTACATACGTCATTCTTTCTTCATCTAGGTTAATTTTCGCAGAAAATTTGAACTTTTTGTCTTCTTACTTTATGCTAAAAATTTTAAACTTAAGGTCATAGGCGTTCACATATCAACCATCTAATATAGTGATAATCAAATGAAAGAAATAGTTCATAATTGCTTTAAACGTATTTTTTCCAAAACGGAGTGATACAATGTATGAAATGAAAGTGGAAAGAAACACTAGTGGAACATGCTCCACTAGCTAAAAATTACATCTAAGCGATATTATAAAGTATATGGTTTAGTACTCCACATGTCCTAAGTATGGTATATGTGCATAAAACATTTAAAGACATGCATGAAAAGGACCATTTCTTTAGAAAGCATGTTAAGTCATTTGAAATCCCTGAGTGCACATACAAGATATCATATACAAGATAAGGATAACAAACAATACAAAGCACGATTATAGCTAAGAAATATCATCATAAGTTCATATTAACATTTAATGCTCAATAAATCATATCAACATACATAAAACACATACCAATAATCCCATCTTAAAACCACAAGTGCAATGATCATGTGAAGCCCCATAACCCCACATAATAAAGTAGACAAGATAGGAGACCATAAGTAATGCTTTGCTTCATACAACTTATCTC
This sequence comes from Solanum peruvianum, assembly GCA_027705065.1. NCBI lineage: Eukaryota > Viridiplantae > Streptophyta > Magnoliopsida > Solanales > Solanaceae > Solanum > Solanum peruvianum. The sequence continues at coordinate 39,394,547 of JAKWJD010001759.1, read as the reverse complement.
ATAAGTAGTTATCACCACATATAACAACATAGATCAATAGCATGTTCATCAACATAGTCAATGTCGTATAAGAAAAACATAATATATCATAAGCATTATACATTCCATATAATCATGTTACATGAGAACAGTCTCCTAGGACTTCCCTTAGAGTCAACTTGTATAATTTCTAGGTAGAGTCCCACACCCCTACCTACACTAAGTAAACTCCTCAAGTCACCTAGTAAATGTCCATTTACTATTGTCTTTTATTTTTCTTGAGGAATCAATCGCCTTAACCGACACTAGACCATGTGAATTAATCATGGAATTCGGTGTCATGAAAACCCACACCAAAAGTAGGTGGTCTACTTGCCAAGGTAGAACCAATACATAAACATAACATTCTAGGTAGATCCACTATCTAGTATTCTTATGGAGGAAACATAGTTAAATAACTAGGAGATATAATAGAGTCCCATAGTTCCACATTACATGGCAACCTCTATCTCATTAGATTTATTGTGAACCTACCATCAAACTAGGAAAGGGACACCTCTCATATCTAGTTCATTCAGTGTTAAGCTAATGTCCCTTTTTGAATTGCCTTTACGTTATCATTAATCATCAATCTTATCATAGTCCATAAGAGTTAACTCCTTGTATAAACATGATAGTAGCTCATTTGGTTGCAAATGAAAATTTCCTTTCATCAGAACCCTTCATTAGTGAGATTAACATATCCTAGTCATATTATGTAAGGAACACAAGAGAAGCATCATCAACTTTGCATTATCATACCCTTACCATGATCACAAATTCAACATATTCATAGGCCATCATATATGCATAGAAACATCATACATACTTCAATTTTATAAGAACATCAATTATAGGCCAACATCGACATATTGGAGTAATCATGACTTTAGAAGACTTCCCCGTTGCTACAAGCAATCTTCATCAAGAACTTACATTAAATTAACCATAATCATCCAATAATATAGTGAAATACACAATAGGCGGCTACGACTATGAGAGCAGTTACCCTTCTAACCTTAACACCGGTTACGTCCTTCTTCTCTCATCAGGGATGGGAGCCGTAACCAATTCCAACCACTCTAGTCATACACAACACCAATTCATAATTAGGGTTAAGGGAAAGGGTTCATTTATGAGTTAGTTCAAGCAATAATTCCAATCCCAACATTACATGACATTAAGAGAATGATATAGCATAATCAAACATTGTTATTTAGGAAGAAAACATGTTTCACACGAAAACCAACAATACTATGTCAATTATTCAACAATACATACTTAATTAGCCATAGAAAAACATAATTCATCATTATTAGTTATAACTTGAGAGGTTGGAATAAAACCCACTTGTAGAGTAAAAGCCCTATGAATTTGAAATTGTTAGAGATCTTCTTTGGAAGGACCTCTTGGGGAAAGGAATCCTAAGAGAGAAGAACTCATACCTTATTGACGAATTAATCTATGAATTTTGAATGAAAATTTGGAGACTTTATCTTTTTGCTCAACCTTTTTTGTTCTTCAATATTGGTTGAATAGAGAGAGTGTATTGAGTGGGCTGAGAGGATTTGATAATTCAGATTTGGAGTGTGTTAAAAAGGTATAAAACTGACCTAAAACCAATATAAACTCTTCCCCTATATCCAAAAGACCCATCACTTAGTTGGGTCTTTTTGTGAAGTTAAATTGACTTTAAAATGACATGGACAAATCTTGGAAGTGGCTACGCGTCGCGGAGCTACTTTCAATTCTTTTTTTGAAAATTTTTGTCGAGGCAATGAGCCTGGTGGAGGACCCATGTCACGAGGAAAAATTTTTCTATCCATTTCTCGCTGCGCGACACGCAATGGGATTCACATCTTGGATGTCGCAAGTTGCTTTGACAACTTGGTCGCCAATGTTCGGGTCCGCCTCAAGGACCCTTTGGGTTGTCCTTGGGAAGTCATTACTGGATGTTTGGACCCTTTATACTATATTTTACCTATTAAACTCTTTTTACAAGTTTTGGACATTATTTGACACGCCCAAACCTTCACCAAACATAGGGACGTCTACTACTTTAATTTAACTAGGTTTTGGACGTCAAGATCTTTCTTTGTCGTTTTGGATCTAACCTTTTATAATTGAGGTTAATACATTTATATAGGCAAGGAAATATCATTTTAACCATTATTTAATAGGATAATCTCTAGTTTAAGTCGTGGGACTTCCGTTGTGCTATATTATCCCTTCTTAGGAACAATCGTGCCCGAACGACACTAAAATCTTTTGGAGGGTAAGGATATACTCAATACTAGCAGCCCAACCAACAACAACATATAATAATTATAAGTCACAAATCATAGGAGTAATTCACAACTCCTTTCAGCACATACCACAACATTAGACATAGCAACTCAATTCATGATGCACATCATATAAGATCTCAACATTTCACAACACATAATGAGGAACTACATTCTCAACATCAACATGAGCTCAAAATACATCAAAGAGTACCATGCTATCATTCCTCTCAAGATAACAACAATGAACAAAATCTCAAGAAGACAACATGCATACACAATTCATATAAGTGGAAAAATAGAACATGAAGGCATTTTCTTGAAAATCAATTTTATACAACTTTTACCAAAATATGCACCTATTTAGAAACAAGTTAATTTCACATTATTCATTATTTTCTTTATTAAGAGGAATGTCTAACCTCATGATGTAAAATTATGAGGGTAGAGGGACTTCATGTCAGCCTCGGCCTCGCATGTTGCACCCTCTACAAGATGGTTCCTCCATAGGACTTTTACGGAGGCAACCTCTTTGTTCCTCAAGTTATTGGCTTGGAGATCTAGGATCTTAACATGAACTTCTTAATAGGAGAGGTTACCTTCCACTACTAAAACATTAATGGGAAGAATAGACACCAGGTCACATATGCATTTCTTGAGCGTAGAAATACGAAACACTGGATGAACCGAAACTAGTTCATTAGGCAGTTTCAGCTCAAATGCAACTTTTTCGACCCGTTGTAAAACCTCATAATGACCAACATATCGGGGACTTAACGTACTCTTTTTACCGAATCTCATCACCTCTTTCATAGATTAAATCTTCAAATAGACGCTATGACCTATTTTAAACTCAATATCTCTTCTCCTATTGTTGGCATAAGACTTTCGCCGATTATAGATTGTCTATAATCTGTTTCTTATGACCTGAACTTTCTCTATAGCCTCATAGATAATCTCAGGACGAAGGAATGAGGACTCATAAACCTCAAACCATCAAACAAGAGACCTACATATTCTATCATAAAGAGCTTCAAAAGGTGCCATGGAGTTGCTCGAATGGTAACTATTGTTGTAGGAGAACTCAATCAATGGAAGGTGATCATCCCAATTTACCATAAAATCAATAAAATAGGCTATTAATATATCTTCCAGGGTATGCAAAGTACTTCTTCTAGACCATCTTCCTTGAGATGAATAGCGGTGCTAAATTTCACTTGAGTACCTAAAACATTTTTAAAAGCTTTCCGTAAACATGAAGTGAATCGGGCACCTCTATCTGGAATGATGGACAAAGGAATCCAATGAATTCTCACAATATCATCAATGTAGATTCTTGCATACTCTTTGGCCGTATATATACACTTAACGGGGACAAATTGGGGAGATTCGGTCTACCTTTTCCCAATAACCCATATTCAATCATTTTTCCTCTAGGTTCGAGGCAACCCAACAACAAAGTGCATATTGATGTCATCCCACTTCCAAGTAGAAGCATCCATGATTTGGGTAAAGCCACATAGTTTTGGATGCTCGGCTTTGACCTGTTGTCAATTTGCACACTTGGCAACAAATTCTTCTATGTCCCTGTTTAAACCATTCCACCAATAGACCTCGTTAAGGTCATGATATAGTTTGGTGGAGCCAAAATGAATAGAATAACGGGAACCATGGGCTTCTTCTAGAATTCAATTTCTCAAATCATCAACATCCGGTACACTTAATCTCTCTTGGTACCTAGGAACACCATCCGTCTTAGGAGAATCACTCATTCAGCTTATCTAGTACCGATCCTTCAACCCCATCAAAAGAGGATCAAAATGTTGCTTAGATTTCACCTCAACCACTAATGATGACTATGAGTTATGATAGACCATGAAACCACCATTTGAAGTATCTTTTAACCGCACACCAAAATGAGCCAAACTATAAACATCTTTTACTAGTTTGTTTTTCTCTTCTTCCACACGAGACACACATAGTCATACAAATCAAAGCATTCCAAGCACGTTGGCCTTGTCGGGGTTGTAAAAGACACTTATCTCGTAATCCTTCAAAAGTTCTAACTATCTTCTCTGTCAGAGATTCAACTCTTTTTGTGTAAACACATATTGAAAACATTTATGGTTAGTAAACACATCAATATGAATACCGTACAAGTAGTCTCCATATTTTCAAGGCAAAGACTATGCCCGCTAACTCAAGGTCATGAGTTAGATAATGCTTCTCATAAAATTTGATTTGCCTAGAGGAATATGCTATAACTTTGCCATGTTGCATGAGGATACATCCCAAGCCCATTCGAGAAGCCTCATAATACACCAAAAATCCTTCATTACCCTCTGGTAAGGTCAACACAGGAGCGAAGGTAAGCTTATTTTTCAACTCTTGAAAACCTTTTTCACATGATTCAGACCACACAAACTTCACCTTCTTTTGAGTAAAAGTTGTCAAAGGAGAAGCAATAGATGCATTTGACGTCAAAAAAACTTCTATAGTACCCAGCTAGACCCAAGAAACTTCTTATGTCGGGGCGATTCGAAAATCTACGCCAATTTTAAACCGCATCTGTCTTCTCTAGATTGATTTCTACAACCTCACCATAGAAAACATGACCAGGAAAAGCAACTGACCTAAACAAAAATACACACTTGCTAAATTTTGCATAAAGTTGGTGTTACTGGAGGACTTGTAAGTCCAACCTCGAATGACTCTCATGGTTAGTTTCATTATTGGAGTATATCAAAATATCATCAATAAACACAATCACAAATGAGTAGAGGTAATCTAGTAAAACTCGTTATGTCCATAAACATCAGTAGGGCATATGTTAACCCAAAAGACTTCACTAGAAATTCATAGAGACAATATCTAGTTCGAAGAGTTGTGGGGACATCTTCTACACTCATCCTAAGTTTGTGATATCTGAACCTCAAGTAAATCTTGGAAAAGTAGCCAGCACCTTAGAGTTGATAAAATTTATCATCAATCGAGGGGTGGATACTTGTTCTTTTATGGTGACCTTATTGAGTTGAAGATAATCAATGCACATCCTTAGGGACCCATCCTTCTACTTCACAAACAAGGCCGGAGCACCCAATGGAGAAATACTAGGTTGAATGAAACCCTTGTCTAGTAAATCTTTTAGTTGGACCTTCAACTCTTTCAATTCGACCGATGCCATCCGATATGGAGGAATTGAAATGGGGTTTGTATGTAGTAATATGTTAATGCCAAAGACAATTTTCCATTTAAGAGGAACTCCGGGAAGGTCATCACAAAAAACCTCTGGAAATTCCCTCACTATGGGACGAAGTGAATAAGAGGATTTTTATATCCTAGTTCCTTAACCCTAACCACACAGTATAGAAGACCATTGCTATCATCTGACAAGACTTCAAACAAGAAGTGATTTGACTCCTTGGCATAGAGTTTCCCCTATTTCACTCTAAAAGGGGTTCATTTGGAAATTCAAACTTGACTACCCTCATTCTACAATCTATGGAAGCAAAACAATCATGAAGCCAATCCATACCCAAAGTGATATCAAAACAAAAAATTTAAAGTTCTACCAAGTCTACAAGAGTAACTCTATTGGGAAGTATTACAGGACATTTCCTATAGACTCTCCTTGTAACTACCGAGTAACCCATTGGGGTACAAAGCAAAAAGGGTTCAACCAAAACATTGGGAAGTATATCAAAGTTCCTAGATACCAAAGGTGTAACCAAAGAAAGGGTAGAACTAGGATCAAGCATAGCATAAAAATTTATAGAGAAGGCTTGTAACATACAAATTACTACAATAGGGGAGCTCTCTTGTTCACCCCTAGTCTTGAGTGCATAAAACCAGTTTCTTATTGGAGCTTCACAGCAAGGGACTGCTTGATTGAACTTGGTTATTTCCCTTTCCTTGAACCTTCACATTAGGATATTATTTAACCATATGGCCACTTTTTCCACAACCATAGCAACTATTCGTTCCAACAAGGCATTCACACACATGTTTCTTACCACACTTTCCACAAGTTGGTCTTTCTCTTGGTGAATCAACATTTCTCCCCTTTTGATATCTAGAGTTACGCACCCTATCATTACTAGTCTTCCAACATTTTAAGGAAATTTGTTTTAGGCTTGTCTTGTGTGTCAAGCCTACTCTTAGAAGAACCTCTTTTGAAAGACCTTGCCTTCATAGCTTATCTATTCTTCTTCCTTAGATGACTCTCCTTTACTTGTTGTGCATGAACCATCATACTGAAAGATCCATGTTATCACGAATCATAGAGGCACAACATTCATCTTCAAGCTCTTCGGACAAGCCCGCTACATAACGGCTCATTTCATCCCTATCATTCGAAACCAAAGAGAAAGAATATATGTACAACTTAATGAATTGTAAGGAGTATTCCTTAACTCATACCTCCTTCATGAAGGCTGATAAACTTCTATACCTTAGATTCCATTTTATCCCGTGGGAAGAACCTATCAAGAAAGTCCTTTTTAAAGATCTGCCAAGTCACGGGACCACGTCTTAAAGCCCGACTATCAACATTGAGTTAATAGACATCAAGCTCAACCTTTTCAATAGTACACACCTCTATAGAAAATAAAATCTTATAGACTTCATCAAGGAAATTTTGAAGGTCTTCATCAACCTTTGACCCAAAGAGCATTAGAGGATTCATCCTCGTAAAATCTCTCAAACGGGTAGCCATAGTACTAGCATGTAGGTTCTTTGGAGGTACAACCTCTCGGTTATCTTGTGTCGTAATTCCTTGAGCATGAGTGGTGATGGCCTGAGCCATTTGAAGAAGGGCTTCCCTTACCTCACCGTCCATCACGGCCGGAGGATTGACTGGGACTTAATCATTCACAACAACTTGCTCTTGAGGAGGAACTGAATTTCCTTGGGGAGTATCTCCCGCTTTAGCAACCACCTCTTTCGCTCTTCTAGCGGCTGTCCTTGTTCCGTTCGTTGCCTATAACCATAAGAAAGGTAGTAGATGCTAAAAGACACATAGTGTCAAAACTCTAGAGGCATGACAAGGATTACAAACAAAATAGAATTTTTCCTAATCATCACATAAAATATCATTCATAATTGTGGAGGCTTCAAAACAATGAACAAGACACACTATATAAATGTGTTTAGTGAGATATTGACCCTAGGTTATTTAACCTTATTCTACGATACCAAGTTTGTGACATATGGAGAACACACCCGATGTAACCGACATCTTCGTCCTTGAATAAGACTTAAACAAGCCCTTAGCATTCTTCATAACATATCATAGGTTAAAATGCGGAAAAATTTAAAATTTTTGCATATACTATATGAAGTACACTTTGAATTCTCTTTTAGCAACATGATATACATACATAATATATTGTACTTAAACTGTCTCACATAAAAACCATATAAAGAGTACAAAATCTTAAACATATCTAATATAATGTCATGTCATATAGGCCTCACTAAAATAGAATCAAATAATAAAAGGAATAAAAGAACATTCTTAAATTACTACAATCTTATGGCTAGAATAATCAAAAGAAAGCATCCCCGAACATGAGGACCTAACAACACATGGAGAAAGGGTTTGAAGCCTTTTCAATTGACCTTCTTCATCTTCAATGGTCGGACTTTAATTTTATAGTTATATAAAGTATATGGGTTAGTACGCCACATAGACTATGTATGGGTATATGCACATAAAACATTTAACGACATGCATGAAAATGACCATTTCTTTAGTAAGCATGCTAAGTCATTTGAAAGCCTTTAGTGGATATACAAGAGAGCATACACAAGATAAGGATCACAACAACATAAAGCATGATCATAACAAATTCATATCATCAGAAGGTCATATTAACATTTCATGCTCAATAGTTCATATCAACATAACTTACAAAACACATACCAATAATCCTATCCTAGGACTACAATTGCAATGATCATGTGAAGACCCATAAACCCATATAATCAAGTAAACAAGATAGGAGATAATAATTAATGGTTTACTTAATAAAATTTATATCATAAGTAGTCATCACCATATATAGAAACATAGATCATTATCATGTTCATAACGTACCAACGTCATATAAGAACAACATCATAAGACATTTGTCACCTCCCGAGACCACACCCTAGAAGATATGGAAGTCTAGGAGTGCAACCGAGATACTCGACCTCTCGGAGGTCTTATACAATCCCTTACGTATCGTTCATCGCATATACAAAATGAAAAGTAGTGCGAGACTAAAATTTTTCACAGTACATTTCATCGTCTTTAAATCTATTTCATATAAAATCATAGGAAAATGTTAACTCTCCATCTCATAAAGATTAGAGACAATAATACTTTGGGACACAACCCATACTTCAACATATAGAAATTACTTAGTCTAATACAATACTTTGAAATAAAAGACATAAAAGACCTCCATACAAGCCCTCGAGTCAATTGAGGACATAATTTAACTTCAGTTGACTGATGCTACGATCCAAGTCTTGCTTCACAAATACTCCTCACCTGCCAACCAAAATCGAGATAGATAATTAGTACAACCACATGTACTGAGTATGGCATAATGCATAAAATCATGAAAACAGACATTTATTAGAAATATGCATCATTCCATTTGAAAATCATATCATAATCATAAGAATAACATTTATCAACTTAGGAACACAGAAGATAACATTTAAGAAATATATATAATTTTTAAAGAGCAACCATATAGTGAGCTTCATGCAATGTATGCACTATATAGAGAAACCTCTTCACTTCATACTAAACACCTTTTATCATATAATTCCCCCACTAAAATCTATAATATGACTCACTGAAGCAACACAATGAGAGACCACCCATACGACCTCTCTAGGCATGCCTAAATGATCCTAAAGATAACTTATAATGAGACATATACACACTTACAACATATCAAACATATGAACGTGAGATTTCCTCTACCAAAGGTGATTCTAAGTCTCACTTGAGTGAGTTGTGAAGCAACCACCCATACAATCACTTACACACACACTTAAGAGATACTATAGACTATCTAGGATAGAATCATTCTCACTTAATACATTAATACATAGGTAATATGACATTTTCCTTACGAAGGCTATCAAAAAACTTAGTTAAGTAAATCAAGAATATAACATCCATGATTGACCTATTCAAGATTACCTAAATAATACTTAAGACTACCTAAGGCTTAGATCATGTCCACATAATCAACATCTTCCCTATCTATAGTCATTCCTAAGACTTACCGAGGTAACATACTAAATGACCATTCTAATGCCCCCTTCATACCTTAACTAGACAACCCTTAACTACTCTAGATAAGTACTTATTCATTTAACATACTTCATTAAATTAAGATCTTACATTAATTAGTTCATTTAAAACACAGTCATAACATAAGGACATTCAAATAATGGTCTTGGACAAGGCGTAGGGACTCTAAATAACACCTTCAAAGCCTATTGTGCAATGTAAGATAGCATCCCATACCACCACCTAAAGTTCATAGAACTTCTCTAATGCTAGTAAGTATTTCATATGATGAGAATAGTGAATAATTCGACATATACCATGATAGAAAGACATGGAATCCGAAGTTCTGACCTACGCCGATGAGGGTGTTATACTTGCCAATGGTAGAACTTGGACACATCCCATGTAGGCACATGGTTAAGGTATATGAAGGGCATGCTTTGTAATCTAATCTCATTTTTAAATAGAACTAATTCCCTTACATACTCAATCAGTTCTATCCTTTGTTCTCATAGCGTAATTTATATTAAAGGTTCATAGAAAAGGGTTTCATATCAAGTTCATAACTAATTACATCTACCCTACCAAAGAAAGGTCCACTAGGGCTACATTACAATGGCGACAAGAATCTTATAATGACTTTCCAAAGATTTAAAATGATTCTGTTCCATAAAATCATACGTAAGTCTATCATTCTTTTACTTGAAGTATACCATTACGACTTTCGACTTCAACATTCACAACCTTACCACTAGGTTAAAGGTTTCACATAAAGGACCCTCTTAACATCATTTAAGGTCTCATGTAATTCATACTTATATGACTAAGAGACTTTAGCATCCTAAGTTAATACATCTCATATTCACTTTCATATATGCATCAAGTAAGGGACACAAGTCAACCAAGACAAGACAGAACATACTTCACTTTAACACATATTACATGTCATTCAAGAAGCACCTAGAAACAACCATTATCATATTTTAGTCATCATATACACTACCATATCATTATAAATATGACCATCATAGGCTCATATAGTCAAGTAGAAATAACCATGCATCTACCGTAAGACTACACATATAACACATAATCATAGTCTATATGATCACCTAACATACGTAGGAAGAACACATACTTTCACATTACTTCACATATAGATATATATGCTCATAATTCACATAAATTAACTAAAAAATCATCTTAATACTTGAAGCATAACCGGCAAGGTCATGATCATCATATTACTTAAAATAACGTTGACAAGGCCACATCAATTGCAATTAAAGAACATAATATCGCCACCATAAGTGGACCATAACAATCACAAAATAATTTAATTCTAATTAAAATAAAATAAAGGGAATTAGGGAAGCATACTACCACTCCATCCTCAACACTTTAATCCAATGTCAACCATCCAATTCAATACTATAAGGCCCTTATCCATGGCCATAACCAATAATTCAATATAAAATCTATGATACTCAATGAAACTAGGTCAATTAAATATATATTCATAAATCTAATAAAACCTAGATATAAATTAAACACAATTATTACATCAATCAATAGCTCATAGAAAACTACACTAGCATTCGTAAGCATTATGTCCAAATTACTTAACCCATAAAGTAGTCAAAAACTAGGGTTCATCAATTACATGGGTTCATAGGTTAATTGAGTTAAAATCATCAAATTGATAAAAATTCAATAAATATACAATGCTTAAAAAACATTAATGTAAGAACCACGGATAGATCATGAAATTGGACAATTCATCTTTGAAAACATTAGAAAACATAATTGAGAGTTGGGCTCCTTGATGAATAGAGTTTCAAGGATAAAAGCCATATATAAATGAATATAATGCTATAATTGTATGAAGAATATCCACTCAATTCTCCAATCCAATCCCTTACTTGAGTTTTGGATCCAACAGAGTTCTAGAGAATTTCTAAGGGAGTTAGGGTTTTGATTTTTTTAAAGAATGAAATCTTCTAAGTGTTATAGGATTATAAACATATTTAAAATACCCAAAAGACCCTTTGGAACCAACATTTCTCTTATATGTATGGGGGTTAATTTACAACTTCACCCCTCAACTTAACAGTGATTGCACGCAGGGACAGTCCTCACAGACAGAGGACCATCAACAACCCATCCTTTGACCAACAGAGCATCCTGCTAGTACGTGGTATGGGACTGAGGCTTTTTCTTGTTCTCTCATCTCCCAATACTAAGTGTCAATCGAAGAAACCTCATCAACAGGGCGTTGACTGACCCACTGGGCGTCGATTGCCATCATTTAGTGGGCTGTCTTGGGCAGTCTTGGTCACTAACACGGGTCCTTCCTCAATGACCCTTGGATGGTCCTTGAGGATGTTTTCCCGAACATTTCCAACCCTAACATCAAGTTTAGGACCTGTCACATGAATTTCATCCAAAATGAACACATAAAACGCGACGAAACATGCATAGACACACAAGGTCGTTTTGAGGCAAACCTTTTGAACGTCAAGGACGTTGTTGGATGTTTGAACTCCAAACTCAATGAAACTTGAAAAACTGACTATGTGCACTATAATGAATCATTTAATGATATTATAATCTCATTAATCACACATAAACATATTAAACCACATATGAGGCACATAAGTGATTTAGTTGTCCTACGTCTTCGTCACCCTTTGACCTTTGACTTCCAATGCACCTAAACTCTTAGACACTAATCAATACAGTATAATATATACCAATTTATGACCTTAGAACACCATGACCAACATGTTAGGATCTAGGTTAACCTAAGTCATTTTCGAGATCTTACAACATTTTTATTATCATTTTACATGAGAACATTCTCCTAGGACTTCCCATAGAGTCAACTTGTGCAATGTCCAAGTAGAGTGTATTACTCCAGAAATCTAAAGCCTAATATAGCTTCAGCATTTGATTATAATAGATTTAACACTATTTTTAAGTCAATTAAAATGTATATAAGTCATTTAGAAAGTTTGACAATCAAAACGTCAAAGAACGTCCATGACGTCTGGAAACTTGTTCAAGAGGTTCTAGCATGCGTTGGCCTATTTGACAAAAACTTAAGAGTCAGAAAATGATGAAAATTGGTGGTAAGGTATCTAACACATATAAGAGTTAGTTTATAGTCGAAACGTTTTGGCAAGACTCCCTAGCACCGAAGAAGGGCTCTTGAAGAGGACCCTTCCAATTTGGCTAGAAAATGCCAAAAGGTAGTGTCTAACGACGGATTACAGGTGATTGCTTGTAGTCCAATCGACAGGAAATTGATTTCCACCATCTATGGTCACTTATACAAATTCGTGGGAAGGCATTTTTAAAACTCTCTGACAAAAGCGACATACCAACAAGACGGTTGGTCCCTCGGTCGTCGATTGACAAACGCGGCGTGGGTCAGGGCTTCGTCTCTCAAGACCATTTTTTCTTAACTATTTATCACTTGCTAATTAGGTTGTTATTTAATTTGTTAGGTCTTAATAAAGGTCTATTAGGTTAGTAAATGTCCTATATAAAGACCCCAACCTTTTTAAACTAACCAAACTCTCATAATTTCCCAAACCCAAATTGCTCCTCCTTTTGTCTTCTTTGTCTCTACCAAAAGAAGCCCCATTGAATACCAAGCAAAATGAATAGTTCTAGGTATGCAAAGGATCCAGATAACCCTAGGTTGTAATCTTGAATTGAAATATGTAGTATTGATAAAATTAGCCTTGTTAATGTGTGAATTACTGTTCTATATTTTTATTATGTCAATTATGAGTAGATTGTGAAGTATTCTAATCCAATTATGCTAGTTCATCAGTAATTGACCTAGGTTGTGAAGTAGATCATGGACTTGACCTAAGTCTCTAATTCTAGGTTATGAACTAGTGATGAATTGTTGTGTAGTAATTCAATTGAATTCATTATTATACTGGTTACCATTGTGTGATGATATTACATTCATCGTTGGGATGAATTGGATGGTTGATGGTAACACCTTGATGATGGAATTGTGAAGGAGATTGGGTAAGTCTTGTGATCTCTATTATTTACTTCAATTATGATTACTTATGATTATGTGATGATATTTAGTTGAAGTATACCTTATTTTAAGATTTATAGGGTTGGTATGATGTTGAATAGAAATGTCTTGAACTAGGGATTGTGAGTTGTTGGCTAGGATGTAAATATTATAAGAATGGTGATAACTTACCATGTGCCTTATTATGATGTGACTATGTAAATGTGCTTATCTCATATGTATGAATTGTAATGAAAGGAAGATACTCATGAAATTTCTATTGAGATATGATGATGATTCTATAAGTGATCGATCTTATGACCAACATTAAGATATGATGATTAATAAAGGCTTTAAAGATATTTCAAAAAGGGACTCTAGCTTAGCCCCAAGTGAACTAGAGTGAGGAGTGTCATTTATTCATGAGATTGGAGATTATAATGCATGTATCATAAAGAGGTTACCAACTATATCTCCTAGTTCTTGAACTATGTTTCTCATAGAGGAATACTAGTTAGTTGATCCATAATAGAAGCTATGTTCATGCTTTTGTACTACCTTGGAAAGTAGTCCGCCTTCCTTCGGGTTAGGGTTCCATGAAACCAAATTCCAATTTATCTTATGTGGTCTTTGTCGGTTAAGGATAAAAGTTCCCAAAAGGTAAAATTAAATAAGGAATGAAATCTAACTAGGATGGCCTACGGGGATTATCTTAGTATAGATAGGGGCATGGGACTCTACCTATACGTTGCACTAATTATCCTTGAAGTAAGTGTTGGAAGTATGTTCTTATGTATGTATATTCTTATAAATGTGAATGATATGTATATGATGATCTTACATGTTGATGATACTATTTGATGTTGGTTTCATTTATAACATGTGTTTGGTCTTTATTGCTAAAATATAACATTATATACTCTGAATGATATGTTATGTGAAGTTGGATATTGTTTATGGTTCTTATTGGATTTAGTTGATTGAGTAAGGTGATGGGGCTTTGCTTAGTCATTACACTAGTAGACTGAATGAGGGTTCATGAGTAATAGTCTTTCTTTGGATATGATGTTATAAACTATTATCCATGCTTGTTCATATGTATGTTAATTTGACTAGACTTAGTATTGTTTTTCTTGTGATGTACATGATCTTGACATAATGAATATGCCTTATTGATTGGTATGGGTACTTGAATGTGCATAAGGATTTTAAAATAAAATTGCATACTTTATTGAGATGTCCCTCTTTAGAATGATTTTATGTTATGTGTGCATATGGTCTCATACTTAGTACAAGGGTGTGCTAACCCCTTTTTCTCCTTTTTCCCAACATTTTAGTTTTCGGTCGTTGAAGGCTCATGATGACTTTTTAAGGAAGACTTGGATTCTCATTCTCCATGTTGGGTAGGTCCTCACTAATACGAGGACAATGCGACTATTTAGCATTGGATGTTTATTAGTCTTAAAGACAATATGTGTATTTCCTTCCATTTGATTACTAAAGATTGTATAGCCTATATGTGGAATTTAATCTATTGATGTATGGGCTATACCAAATTGCTATACTCTTGTTTTAATGGTTAAAAGATGAGACATCCGATTTTAAAACTATGTTATATCTTATATATATGTTCAATAAAAATAGAAGACTATGTAATCTTCTTATATGAAGGGACTATGTATACTCGATATGACTATATTATATGTATGCAAGAGGTCTATGTAAACCTCATGATACCTAGAAGAAAAGTTTTTAAATTTTCCGCATTTTTAACCTATAAATGTAATGATTGAAGCTAAGAGGCCTGTCTTAGTCCTCGATAAGGACGACGACACCAGTTATGTCTAGGGGTTTCTCCCTAGATGTGACACAGAGTCCCACACCCCTACCTATACTAAGTAAACTACTCAAGTCACCCTAGTCAATTTCCATTTACTTTATTCTTTCAATTTACTTAAGGAAACAATCACCTTAACCAACATTAGAACATGTGAGCTAAACATGGAATCAGGTGTCATGAAACCCACACCGAAAGAAGGTGGTCTACTTGCCAAGGTAGAACCAGAACATTAACATAGCATTCTAGGTGGATCCACTAGCTAGTATTCCTATGAAGGCAGCATAGTTCAAAAATATTAGAGACCCATAGTTCTAAATTACATGGAAGCCTCTATCTCATGAGAGTCATTAACAACCTATTTTCCAACTACGGAAGGAATACATCTCATATCTAGTTCACTCGGTGCTAAGCTAAAGTCCCTTTTTGAATTGCCTTTACGTTATCATTAATCAAAAATATTATCATAGGCCATAGGATATTAACTGCTTTTACAAACATGATCGTATATGATTTGGTTGAAGATAAGAATTTCCTTTCATCACAACCCTTAATTAGTGATATTAACATATCATACCCTTACCATAATCTCACATTAAACATATTCATAGGCCATTATATATGCATAAAAACATCATATATACTTCAATTGCATAACATATCAACTATAGGCCAACATCAACATGATAGAGTAATCATGACTTTAGAAGACTTACCCATTGCTTCCAAGAATCTTCATCAAGAACTTACATTCAATTGACCACAATCATACAATAATATAGTGAAATACACAATAACGTAACCAATCCCAACCACTCTAGTCATAAACAAGACCAATTCATAGTTAGGATTAAGGTAACTGGATCATTTATGAGTTTGTTCAAGCAATAGTTTCACTCCCAACATTAAATGACATTAAGTGAATGATATAACACAATCGAACTCCTTCATTTAGGGAGAGAAATGCTTCCATGAAAGCCAACAATACCAAATCAATTATTCAACAATTCATACATGATTAGCTATAGAAAATCATAATTCATCATCATTATTCATAAATTGCGAGGTTGGAGGAAAACCCACTTGTAGAGTAAAAACCCTAGGAATTTGAATTGCTAAAAATCGTCTTTGGAAGGACCTCTTGGGGAAAGGAATACCAAGAGTGAAGAAACCATACCTTACTGACGAATAAATCCTCGAATTTTGAATGAAAACTTTGGAGACATTGTCTTCTTTCTTAAGATTTATTGTTCTTCAATAATAGTTGAGTAGATACAGTGTTTTGAGAGAGACTAGAGGGATTTTGTAATTCATATTTGGAGTGCGTGTAAAAGTTTTTAAAATGACCTAAAACTAACATAAACTCTTCCCTTAAATGACCAAAAGAAACCTCACTTAATTGGGTCTTTTTGTGATGTTAAATTGACTTAAAAACAACGCGGACAAATCAATAAAGTTGCTGCGCGTCACGGAGCCAATTTCAATTCTTTTTTTGATAATTTGGGTTGACGCAGTGAGCCTCGTTGAGGATCCTCTTTACGAGGCAAAAATTTCCTAGCCTGTTTTGGCTGCGCAATGCGCAATGCTCTTCACATCTTTGCTGTCGCAAGCTGCTTTGGCAGTTTGCTCGCAAATGTTCGGATCCTCGTCAAGGACTATTCGGGTGGTCCTTGGGGAGTCGTTACTGGGAATTTGTACCCTTTAAAACTCTATTCTACCAATTTAAAGTCTTTTTAGAAGTTTTGGATTTCATTTGACACTCCCAAACCTTCACCAAACATAGGGATGTCTACTAGTTAAATTTAGCTAGTTTCCGAACGTCAAGGTCTTTCTTTGGCGTTTTGGCTCTAAAATATTTATAATTGAGATTAATACATTAATAAATGCCAAGAAAAATCATTTTAACAATTATTTCATAGGCAAAGATCTATTCTAATTTATGGGACTTCCGTAGTGTTACAACTATATTATGATATGTGAATTATTGGTGAACTTATAGTGAAGTCACTTTAAGCTCACTGTAACATTACTGTAATGTTCTTATAAATTGTGTATAATCTGTTAGGTGTTGTAAATGTGATGTTTGGTGTTTAAATATGATTCTTATGCTTATACTATGAAGTTTTAATAGAAAAGAGCATGTTTCTTATAAATGTCTGTTTCTCATGATTTTATGCATTATGCCATACATAGTACTTGAATTGTACTAATTCCATAAATTTGTATATCTCTTAAGGTGTGGATATCAGGTGAGAGGTTTCTGGAAGCAAGCTTCGAAACCAGGACTATTTCAAAAAAAGTTGAACTATGTCTTCACAATACTCGAGGGCATTACTATGTTTAGATTTCTTTTATTCGAGTATTTTTAATAGACTGAGTAATTCCATATTTCGTATTGTATGGTCCGTGTCCCATATATTTTTGACTCTAAGATTGACATATGTTGATACTTAGTATTTTCCTATGATTTTATGTGGAAGCTGTTTTAAGATATTTCATGTGAAAAGATTTAATTCGGTACTACTTTGCATACATGTTATGTAATGAATGTTTTCAAGGGCTTGGATAAGACCTCCGAGAGGTTAAGTATGCCATGTCTCAATCCAAGAGTGCCTTATCTCATAGGGTGTACTCTCCGGATGTGACAGAATCAAAGTCCAGAGAAGTCAAGAGTCAAGTTATGAGAAGTTCATAAAGATTTCCAAATGTCTTTTACAAACATTTTAACTTTGTTTTAAGACTTAAGTTTTGAGTTCAGTAAAGAGTGAAGTTGAAGTTCTTTTATTCAAAAGTTTATGGGGACTATGTATTCCCAAAGATTTTATAATATTTTTACATTTAAAAAAGAAAAGAAACCTCAATTTCCAAAGAGGCTTTAGGCTAGTTTTTAGAAATGAGAAATTGCTTTCTAAATGAAGCAAGAGGAGAAAATTTATTTTCCAAGATAGACTTTGAGCTATGTTTTTTAGCACTAGTCTCAGATCACAGAAAGAAGTATGTTTTAAAAACATAAAGATCTAGTATATTTTGGGACTAGTATTGAGCTTCAAAATGAGGAAGAGCTTGAGTTCAAATAAATCATGTCACCATAAACCATGTATCCATCATGGATAGAAAAGGGTCATACTTTTGGATGAATCCATTTTGCATAGACTAGTTGATACACTTAGTAAGTTAGCCTCCTATATCACAAAAAGGTATAGGTTGGGCTCGGTAGGGTGAGGTAAATCGTATTATACATATATCTCTTAAGTGATTTTTGTCGATTAAAGAAACTCCCAGAACATTAATTGCATGTTTCCTCAAGAGGTTCTTATTAGTATGAATGGGGCTATGTGACTTCATTCATACATTGCACAAGTATACTTTGAGAGAGAGCATGATATGTCCGTTATTATGTATATGAGTTGACATATGTTTAATTTGTACTTTTACATATATCTCAGAGTTATTTTTATCTTACTTACGCACAGAGTTAAAAACCATGTTTTAAACAACTTTTTTTTTATATTGCACTTGTCTTTAAACGACCTTATATTGAAATGAGTTTAGTTAAGTATTAATTAGTAGAGAAGAGCCAAGGTAAGTGTTTCTTTTAGAATCTCTTTCAAGCCTATGTTGTTTTAGCATTGAAACTCGTATACTCATACATTCAATGTGCTGATAGGAGTTGGCCTGCATCGTATTATGATGTAGACGCTGGTAACTAGGATCGATATCCGGTGCATCGTTGATCAAGTGAGTAGTTCAGAGTCTGTTGGTGAGCCTCTTTGCATTTAGGAGGACTACTTTTATTGCTTTCAATTTTATTTTTCAGTTCATTAGGATTTGGTGGGGCTTGTCACAACATCCATCTCAGTTTTTTCAGAGGGTTAATAGATAGTCAGACAATTAGTTATTTTAGAGGGTTCATAGAGTATTTAAGTTGTTTTCTATAAAACTTGAGTTTTCATTTTGGCTAAGATATTATTTCTTTACATGAACTTGTTTTGTTGAGTTTAAATCTTCTGCTGAGTATGTAAGACAGAACAATAGTGTTCTTGGGGCCAACAATGGTTCTCAAGTGTTGCCCACACCTAAGCTGTAGGATCGGGGCATGCAGTTGTGAAAAAAAATTACTAATTGTTGTTCAGTAGCAAGTCAACAACAATCAAACTTTGTCTTTATCAACAAGAGAAACTAGGGTGTATTGTTCCCCATAAGCTCAAAACGTGGTAATCCTAATAATAGTAGTCATTTCCTAGTGTATCACACGTGAAGTTGTAAGTTTAGTATCCTACGTGCTTGGTACACCAAATAGAGAATTTCACCATGCACCTTCTTCCGCCTACGTGTTTATATTTTACTAACACTTACTTTTACTCGGACTAAACAATCTCATCAATGTATGACTTAGTTTTCACCCTCGCACCAATTGACATTAGACTATTATATATTATCACACTAAATCTTTGTTGATAAAATTTTACTTATTAACTATTTCCTTGGTCCAAAAAGTAGCAACAAGGCGAATTCTGATGCTGTCCACCATCAAAAAGACTTCTAAATGAAAGAACTATCAATTAATGCATCAACACTAGTCAAGCATTACTTATTTTTTATTCATACATGTTTAATCATTCATGGTTCACACAACCCTAGTAGTAGATTTAGTTACTCATTCTTGAAAGAACACAATTCATACTTTTAGAAGAAGAAATCATGAAATTACGTCTTAAAGTAGAAAAATCCCAAAATCTCAACTTGTGTTGCAAAGTTAAAAACTTCAAAACGAACTTAGAAAATCAAATTGCTAAAGTTGCAAAATTGATTACACAAGAGAACACGAATAACTAGAAGTAAAACAATAATTTCTAACCCCAAATAACGACTTTTACATAGCCTATTTATAAAAAACTTTTCCTAAACAAAAATGAAACGAACTAAGAAAATAAATTGTTGGATATGTTTTCAATCTATGAGACTGACCTATGGACCATGGCTCGATCTACGATCCGTACATCCCTTCTGTAGCTCAAGACATAGACTTTTTCTCAGAAGCTGAAACCATTTCTTTTAGATACAAATGAGAGATATGTGTAGTACAGGCCGTAGGTTGACCTACGGACTGTGGTTCTCCTTCCATTTCTCCACACTTAATTTTTCCTCAGGTACTTGAAATATGAGGTATTGGAACTCAAATTCTCTGAGTCGATAAACAGTTGTGCAGGACGGTCCATGGGTCGACTTATGTTCTATCACACGCTTTTGTATTTCAAAACTTTGTAAGATTTCCCTGATTCCATTCCAACCCATCTACGAAATGTAACTGGACCTACGATCCGTAGGTCACTTCTCTAGCTGACCACCTCTATAGAATTTCATTTGTCTCTCTCGAGACCTTGTCAAAGCCTATTTCCTACAAATATAACATAATAAACATTAATTCCAATACTAAATAGCCCTAGAAACGCACAACTCTTAAGTGAATTGTATTTAAAATACCATAATCTCATAGTATATCAACACCTTTAACTCAAAATCATTTTTTGTCCTCAAGCAACACACTATGACTCTAAATGACACTTGTATAGAAGCAAAAATTCAAACTCAAATCACATGCCTTTCTATCCCAACTCCATTTTCGAGTGCAAATCATTTTTTTTAGGCTCAACAAGCAAACTCAAGCGGATCAAGATATGACAAAGACCGATCAATAAACACAAAACTTACACTTTTTCACCATCAACAAGGTACCAACTCTCACACATTATAACTAGTGCCTTCATTTCAAACAAAATCCCTTTTTCACACAATGCAGATAATTTTGAGTATAAGAATTGATTCAAAACTCACGGTTAGAAGTGACTTCAAATACATTTAATTTTCAATAACATAGGCTTGCCCTTATTTTAATTGCTTAGGTTTTCCAAACTAATTGCTTTTGGATCACAATAGGACTTTTAGCTTGTAACGTAGGCTCACTGTCAAGTGTGGTACATATAGGTAATTTTTAATGACTTTCTACCCTTCTTGACATTACATTGGCTTTTTTCCTATTTTATACTATTTTTTGACATCCTTCCTCTGTACTTTTTTTCCCTTGACTCTTTTAAACATGGATATGACGTTCTACCCTTTTTTTTATCTTACTTCTTTTTCAATTCTTCTTTTTATTTCACTTTATTTTTCCTATTTTTTAGGATTTTTATTTTGTTATATTTTTTATTTCTTTGTCACAAAGTCACATCCTCTTCTATACTTTTGTTTTTCTCTTTTTGACATAAAACTCTTTTAGTACCCTCAGTGTTTCCTTTCAATTACTCTTTCCTAGCTACCCTCCAATTAAGGATTTCCCATTTGCTAAGGTGCACAATATCCGATGTTAGACCAGAGCCAATAAGATTAAGGTCACTTTTTTCAGTAGTCACCCTTAAATTAGGCTTTTGGCCTAGGTGAAGCTGCACATGTTCAAGGAGGTACTGGGGCCAAAAACAACTTATTTTAGGGAAGGTGAGTTATCTGAATCAAAACAAAAGGTCTATTTTAGGCTCAAATATTTGGATTAAGGGAATATTTGTTTCATTTTGTTAGATAAATTTAGTCTTTTATGGATCAATTTGAGCAATGATCTATGATCACTTCCTAACTTCTAGCCTACATATTCGTAGCAGGTCCAATGGGGCAAGTTCTAGATTGGCACAAAGTGGCTGAACATTCAAGTATTCTCACATACTCTTGGCACATTGTTTCATATCAGATTATCATATTACCCAGTTCAACTTTTAGCTTATGTCATGATGTCAAATTGGTTTTTATTATGTCACATTGATATCCTACAAATTCAACTCATCAATACTATAAATCTACCACATTTCACATTTTTAGAGGGATATCAATTATCATTTATTGATTATTCCATCATGCTTTTGTTATTTCTCATGCTTCATTACATACAATCCTAACACATGCCGATTCAACAAAAATTAGAACAGTATCTTGGAGGAAAAGAACACAGCCATGAAAACCTCAGGAGAGGATAATGAGTTGGGTTACGCATACTTCACCCTATAACTCACAATAGCTTTATGCCACCCCAACAAAATATAGTGAAATTGTCCGCAATGCACAAAATAAGGAATAATAAATCAGGTGAAGCAAACATGTCTTATTCCGCCGAAGACCTATCAACAAGAGGATGTATCCGATATCCCAAAGCCTGTAGGATCAACACTTGGGTCATTATAAATAGTGCCCCATCTATCATCTCAACACCCTCAGTGGTGCTTTCATCAACTCTCACCGCACCATTGATTTGTTCAAATTATACCTCCCTAAAGAAGCATAAGCGATCATTATCAAGTAATGAACCCAATTAGTAGGTTGGGGTTGATCCCACAAGGAATATGGTTTAGACTTAACTTTTACGAACAATTATCTCTGTTTAGTCAAAGTATTTCCACAATAACTAAGTATGGGGGGTTTGTGAAATTAATTCTTTCAATTATATGATTCGCAAGTGAACAAGAATAAACTTTGGTTGTGACCAAGATGAGAAAGAAACTAGGGTTTGTGTTTTCCCGACAAGTTTATAACGTGGTATTCCTAGTAATAACAATCTTTTCATAGTATATTACATGCAAAGTAATAAATTAGGTATCTGTAAATCCTTGGTCCCGATCTAGAGAATATCACCCCGCACAGTGGTCCAGCTACATGTGTATAATTTACTAACCCTTACAGTTACCTCATATTAGACTTCATAATCAATGTATGACTTACTTATTACTTCGCATCAATTGACACTATCCTACTAGGTAGTATCACACTAAATCTATGTTGATTATTCTTCTCTTATTATCTACCTCCTTGGAACGACAAGTAGTAATAAGGTGAGTTCGAACTCGTGCGCTTGTTAAAAAGACTTATAATGGAAAGAATTATCAGTGCATGAAACAACACTATTCAAGAACGGCTTCATTACTAATCATACTTTGTTAATCCCTGATGGTTCCCACAATCCTAATTCTTCCCATATTAGAAAGAACACAATTTATTTTTGTAGATGAAGAAATTATGAACTTATGAAATAAGATTAGTAAACACAGAAATTACACTTTAAATTCAAACCAAGAGCTTCAAAACCAAATCCATAATCAATTCTTTGCCTAAAGTTGCAAACAAAAATCTCCAAAACACAAACTAGAATAAAGATAGTACTAGGTAACCCCAAAAAATAGATTTTATGCCCTATTTATAGAAAACATTGTCCTGATAAAAAGGATGTTAAATAAGGAATGTTTTTTTTAGCCACACGACTTCTATTAATGGTAGCACTGACAGGCCGTTAATCGATTGATGGTCCGTGGATTGCTTCCGTCATCCAGGATTTAGACTAATATTTTGATCCCCTGATTGCATCATCTCTGAGTTAAATGATGGACCAACATCACGGTCTTTCATTTCATCTATAGTCCTTCAATGCTCCTCCGTGACTCCACGCTTACATTTTTCAAATATCAGGTACTAGAAATCTCACAGTCGCAAACTACGGAGCACCAGTACGTTCCGTCGATGTTAGTCGTGGTTCAATACTTGGCCATACTTCCCTGATTTCTTCAAATGCTTGGGCTGCTCATCTGCTCATCTATGATCATCATCTACCGGATGTTGATCAAACAATGGGCCATATATTTCCTCCATAGGTCCTATTTCTACACTTTTTCAGTTGTCTCCATCGTTTTATGCCTGAATATATTTCCTACAAAACAAGACACAAAACTTTTTAAAACCAATATAAAATGGATATGTACACACAACTATTAAGTAAAATACATTAAAAATAATGTGAACCCATGCTATATCAACACCCTCAACATAAAATTTTGTTTGTTCTCAAGCGATGTACTATAACCCTAAACCACACTTGCATAGAAGCAGACACTTAAATCTTGAGCTATCACATGGTTATTTATCCCGACTCTTTGTTAATTGAGTGCATGCCTACGCCTTAGTATTTTCAATTTATTTCATGCGGATCATATGATGAAATTAATCTACCATTGAACAAACGCCTCCACTATTTTTCCTATCATCAAGGTACCAATTTTCTCATAAAGTAACTAGTGCCCTCACTTAATAAATAATCCTAAATTTTAACAGAGTGAATGTGACTTTGGTTACAAGGATCTATTTCAGCACTCACAATCATATATGAATTCGTCTACAATTGATGTTCCACGCCATAGGCTTGCCCTTATCTTCACTGCTCAGGGTCACCAAACCAGACTCTAGGATCACTGTAGGACTTCCTTAGCTTTTCATGTAGGTTCAGGGTCAAGTATGGTACATTTGGTTACATTTTGTGACTATCTGCCCTCCTTGACATTACAATTAGGCTTTCCACCTCTTTTTATTGTTTTGATGCCCTATTTATGTTCTCTTCTTTCCTTTGACTTTTTTAAATCATAGGTCCAACTTTCATGTTCTTATATTTCTCTCCACATTCTTTTTTTTCATTTAGTCCAATTGTTCTTTTCTTTTCCACTAACTCATATGCGTCTCTTACTTATGTTTTTCCTTTCAACATCAAACTGTTTTCATACCCATTTGTGGCTCTTCTTTTATCATTGCCCCATCAACTCATGGCTTTTCCACGAGTCGAGGTGCACACTACCCGACTTTTGGTCAGAGCCAACAGCAGGCCACTTTTGCATTAGCCCCCTTAACCTAGGCTTTTGGCCTAAGTCGAGGTGCACTTCTCCAAGGAGGGGCTGGGGCCAACATATTAGACCTTGGGAAGGTGAGGTGGTGAGTTAGAAATATTTGGTCTTTTAAAGGCTAAATGTATTTGAATCAAAGGGGACATTTACTATATTTGGTTAACCTTTGTTTAAGGCTATTTGTTGATTATTTTGAGCAAGGGCCTAAGATCATTTCCTAGATTCTAGAGCAGATTCTAATAGAATGACTAATCAGGGAAGTTCTAGTTGGGCACGAACCGTTGAACAATCAATTATTCACACACTCACTTGGCGCATCATTGCATTATCAAATTATCAAAATTCCCAGTTCAAATTTTAGTTACAGGTTATGGAGTTGGTGCATTTTTCATGTCATGTTTAAAACCAACACATTAAACTTATCTCAGCCTATATATGCAAGCCTTGAAATTTAACGAGGCTTAATATTTTTTTTATTAGCCATCACACATCAATATTACCTTTTATACACTTACACTTACTAATGCATGCCAGTTCAAAAGAAATTTAATTAGTCTCTTAAGGAAAAAGAACATAGGCAAGAAAACCACTAGAGAGGATCATGAGTTGGGATACTTAGACTTCACTCTATCGCATTCCATTTACCCCAAACCCAACAAAAATGAGTGTAGTTGTCCCTAATGCACAAAAATCATAAAAAAACATAGTGGTAGGTAAAGCAAAACAGTGGTGCATAACGCCAAAGACGTCTTAACAAGCGAGTCGATATGGTTTCTCGGAACCCGCATGGTCAACAATTGGGTGACCCTCAGTAGTTCCAATAACTCTAATGATGAAAAATGTAGTTCAATCCACCACTCTATCATCACCATCAATAGTTCTCATTTCTCCACTCATGGGAACAAAGCTGGACGCCCTAACAGCTAATTCTTACACCATTCTCTGGCACATCTCTTCATCCACGTTGAAGTCCTTCCTGACCAGTTCCACCTGCGTACCCTCCTGTTTTATGGCATGGGCTTCATCACCTGTCTCAGTGGTGTGGCTAGAACAGTGCCTTTTTCCATGAACTCACAGTTCGGGCTGTATATCAACGGGTTCCTGGAACAACGCTCAAGGATAATATCTTTTTCTAGATTTTGAAGGGACATGCTTTTGCTAAGACTCCTGCACCTCAAACATAGAATTAAAATATGCTTGTAGGCTCTCCAACTCCATCTCAATGGAAGTGAGGTCTATAGAGGGGGCTGGTCATGCCAGAACACGCCTCTCAAATACGTCAAAGAGTTTGTGAACCACCTAAATTTGCTTAGCGACCTACTTCTCTATGAGGTCCTTGGACTTCGCTATTGACTTCTGCATCCACCACATTATATGATGGAGAAAGGTGGCCATCTATGCCTCCAACTTTTGGACTCTAGCTAGAGGAATTACTGCCATGACTCGTGGTGTGGGACAAGACTAGATGGGGGCCCTTGTGGCTGTATTTGAAGAAGAGGATGGGGTAGGGTCGACTTGCTCTGGTACAGAGGGTCATCCTCTTGAACTAGGTCCACCCTATTTGCAAGATTTTTTCCCAAAGGAGGGACATGGATCTAGGTCTTTCTGCGTGGTCCAACAACATTAGGATTATCATTTATAAGACCTATATCTAATGTCACCATCGGTTTAGAGGATTGTATCATAGTTCCAATTTGGCACTGCAGCATTCCTGATCATCAGAAAGACAAAAAATAGGAACAGGTAAGTAGTGAAGGTCTTAAACTCCCTCTCGTGTCTCTGTCGATATCATCTAGGTGAAGTCAATCTCTAGATCCACTACCAGCGCAACCACCATGCATGCCATATCCCACGTGTGTATGTTTTCACCGTGTGTGGGTGATACTATATTATGGACCAACATCTAGAAGAATTTGGCCATAAAGTGGAGTATGGACTTTCTAATGCTCACTCGGTGTTCTATGACCCAGTCAACCCACTCACCCTCAGACCATTGTATAAGTGAGAGCTTCCTGTTTTGCGGGTTTTGTCCACTTGTCATTTTACCCTAGGATAGTGGAAGCCTAGGAAGCATAGAACTCCCGCACCATCTCTTCACTATATGTGCCAAAGTTATAATACATCCAATGACACTTTTGGTGGTT
Organism: Solanum peruvianum; assembly: GCA_027705065.1. Taxonomy (NCBI): domain Eukaryota; kingdom Viridiplantae; phylum Streptophyta; class Magnoliopsida; order Solanales; family Solanaceae; genus Solanum; species Solanum peruvianum. The sequence continues at coordinate 39,367,223 of JAKWJD010001759.1, read as the reverse complement.
GAATAGCCGGTGCACCTCAAACGCTGTATGGAGGCTCCCTATGAGGACTTATCGTTTCTCAGCGATTAGTTGGGGCATCACCCCATTTTCATTATAATCATGGCATCCCTATCCATACACACCAGTTGTTTGGTTCGTCTCCTACTGGTGTGGGATCATCTGTTCGATGTGTTTGTGCAACTCTCGAGTAAGTGGTCTCATCAAATGAGACATGTTTTTCTTGTTCCCTTGATCTAGGGGCTCTTTGAGAGTTGGAAACGGATGCAGTGGACCCTAAAGAATAGGATGATCTTGATCTCTAAGCTGCGGCTGATTCAGAGCCAAATGTTGAACCTCCTTCTCAACTAGAAGCAGCCCCGATTGGTGAGCGATCAGTATGCGCTCCTCATCAGACTTGGAGGCAGTGACTACGTCAAGGTTCACCTTCCTAGGTGTACCCCTAGTGACGCGGGATCCAGTCGGGGGTGTCTTTGTTCCTGGAGGAATCTAAGTTGGATCGTTCTACGAGTAGGTATCTTCATCAATCAATCGATAAGACGGGCCAATCGACATGGATTTGACCGTTTTAGAGTAGACCATTTACTTCTTTGGAGCCATGGTACATGTGGAGAAACTGTTAGTACCTAAATAAATTAAAACACAATTGAAGTAATTAAAAATAAAAAAAAATCTATGGTGTGTGAAACCCTTCCATCAATTGGGTTGATTAAAACATACTCTCCGTTAGAAACGACGGATGTACAAACTGGCATGTCGATCAATGGAGGACCGTAGTCAACATTCATCATTTGATACTTCTGCTTATTTTTAGGCTTGTCAAACTACAGACCTAATAGATGGTCTGTCATTTGAATGAAGGGTAGACAAGGCCTCGTGATTGAGGTCTGTGCCAGATTTAAGTTCTTCTTCAATTTAAATTTTTAGTTTCTTGGGTGACAAATTTAAGAACAATCAAATCTATGCATGCATTTCAATATATCATATGCTAGTTTTTCTTTCCTAGGGTTCTAGTTTATTACAATTTTCTTACCCTAATTTGTATGAGATATGGAACCCTTGGTGGGAACTGACATGTAGAATTAGACATACTTATTTCGGGTAGTTATGATGCTACACAATAACTGTCTATCATACCAAGGGTAATGACTATGAAACTATTAGCATGCAATGTTAATTGATTTAGTCCCAATGTCAATATCCCACTCCTGACTTCTTGTTTTAAACTATGAACGTGAATTCAAATTGAGAGAAAGTCGAATTACCTTTCAGGCGATGAAGAGTGGTGTGATTGTGTGCCTGTAATGTCGTGTGACCAAAAGAAGAAGCTAACACTCACCAAACCCAATCATTGGACTTTTGGGGTTTAAAGAATAGAGAATTTTGGGGAGAGGTGATTGAAATTTCGGGAAGATAAGAAGGCCGATAATTTTGGGAGTAATGTTAATGATTTGGCGAGTTATTTTTTGAGGAAATTAATGGGAAGGGACAAATATGGTAAGAAAGTGGGAAGAAAATTGAAAGGAGGGAAGTATTTGAAATAGTTACTTTAAATAAAGACTGCGGGGTTTCGTCTATTTACTAGCAGACTAGATCATCAAGACCCCGTCGACTGTTTGTGAATCGATCAATCGATCAACAGTCCAACGATTTGAACATTGATTACTCTTATACTTAGAGATGTTTTGAAACTTATTGGGTATCTGTGGACATAATTCAGGGACCATCGATGGGATCCATAGATCTCTGCACCAGACTATTTTTTTTAAATTTCTCTTTGGCCTCCTACACATGTAGCAACAATTAGGCCATTGTTTTTGTATTTTGTTGATACTTTTTAGACACAGACCTTATCCTAATGTCTATCCAACACTAATACACAAATACAAATGAAACAAAATAACTAGAGAAACTAAACAAAACAAAAACTCTTTGTTCACAGAATCAAAAACCTATTGTTGTCTAAAGTTTACACCTTGGGTTGCCTCCCAAGCAGTACTAGATTTAACGTTGTGGCACAATGCATGCCCCTTGATTTCCCAGACTTCATCAAGATAGTTGGCCTCAACCACTTCATGAACACTTTTTGCATGCCCCAAATACATCGTAGTCCTTTGTATGTTTACTCTTAACCTCGTGCCTTCCTTGTTATCCAGCTCAACCACTTCATACGGGAACAATTTGGTTATGAGGAATGGCCCTGTCCATTTGGATTTAAGTTTGTCCAGAAACAACTGTATTCTACAGTTGAATAGAAGCACAAGATCACCAACCAAAAATTCTCGCTTTTCCGTTCTTTCATAATGATAACTCTACTTCTTCTCTTTATAGATGGATGAACATTCATAGGCCTTTAAGCGAAACTCATCAAGAACATTCAATTCATTAGATTTTGTTCTAATTCTCCTGTCTAATCCAAATTCAGTCTCATCATTGCCCACATCGCCTTATGCTTTATCTAGACAGGTAAGTGACAAGCCTTCCGATATACAAATTGGTATGAAGAAATACAGATGGTTTTTTTATGCAGTGTAGATAGCCCAAGAGAATCATGAAGCTTCTTTGACAAATCTATTCTATTAGTTTTACAGTTTTTTCCAGAATATGTTTGATCTCCCAAATTGACAGTTCAACTTGGCCGCTAGTCTGTGGGTGGTTAGGAGTAGCCACATTGTGGCGACCACCATATTTTTCCACAAAGCTCTTTGAACAACTTATTAAAAAAGTGAGAACCTTTGTCGCTAATAATGTCCCTAGGTGTACTGAATCTGGAGAAGATATTCTTTTTCAGGAATGTTGTGACTCTCTTCCCTTCATCGTTAGTGAGCCATTTTGACACATAGTCTACCACTAAAAGAATATACTTCATCCCATGAGAAATCACAAATGGTCCCACAAAGTTAATACCCCATACATCAAATATCTCAATCACCTGAATGTAATGCATGTAATATTCTTGTTTTCATGAAATCCCTCTATCTCGTTTGGCAACGATCACATGATTTGGCTAAATCATGAGAATCTTGGTGGATGGTGGGACAGTAGTACCCACACTACAAGATTTTGTAGTTCGAATACCACTATGGTGCCCTCAACCATTCATAAATGAAACTCCTCCAAAGCACTCAACATTTTAACCTCAGGCACACAACAATGAATAATCCCATCGGAAAAACTCCGATATAAGTAAGGCTCATTCAAGAACAACATCTTCACATCATGCAAGAACTTCTTCCTTTTGTGGAAAGTCAACTATAACGGGACAAAATTGCTTGCAAAATAGTTAGAAAAGTCTATGAAGCATGGAATCAGATCTTGTGAAGCAGCCAATACAAGCTTATCTGGAAATATATTATCTATTTTGGATTTTTCCCCCCAATTCACGCGTAGCCTCATCTCAGCCACTTGATTTTTGGTCCCCTTTATATCATTCACCTAAAAATAAAATTCTTGAATAAATAATACCCATTTGATCTACCTTGGCTTCATATACTTTTTCTCCATCAAATAACTTAATGTAGAATGGTCAATATGCACTATAACCCTCGTGCCAATAAACAAGAAACAAAGTTTCTGAAATGCAAATACCACTGGTAAATGTTCCAGTACACTCAGAGTGTAGTTATTTTGGTCTTCATTCAAGGCTTTGCTTTCATAATAAATAGGGTGAAGGATTTTATCTTTTATTTGTCCCAAAACCACACCAAGTGCAACCCTGCTCGAATCAAACATCACCTCAAATGGCGCATGCCAATTTCTGATATAATATTAGTGGCAGAAACTAACTTCTTTTGTCCTTGTCTAGCAATTTTCTCAAACGGTTTGCTTATTTTTTAAAAAACCTTGATAAACCTCCGATAAAAACCAGCATGCCAAAGGAAACTTCCACACCCTTCACTGACATGGGTGATGAAAGTTTCTCTATTACCTCAAATTTTACCCGATCAAACTTTATCTCAGTTGCTGAGTTTCAATGGCACAAAACTATACCTTCTTTTACCTTAAAGTGTCCTTTTTCCCAATATAGCACCAAATTGCAATCTTCATATCTCTTGAGCATCTCAGCCAGATTGTACAAAAACCTATCAAAGGAGTCGCCAACAACATAAATATCATCCATGAGCACGTCAATAGTGTCTTCTACCATATGTGAAAACAACAACATTGTACAACGCTGGAAGGTTGCCAATGCACTACACAACCCTATGACGTCTTTTTGAATGCAAAAGTTCAATAAGGACAAGTGAAGGTGGTCTTTCTTGGTCTTCCATGGCAATAGAGATCTGATTATAGCCGGAGTAGCCATAAAAAAAGTACCAACACTTGCTTGCAAGTCTGCGAACATATGGTCCATCAAACGCATGGGTAAATGGTCATATTCTGTCCATACATTAGACTTTTGGTAGTTTATGCATACTCTTCATCCGTTGATGGTCGCATCGGGACAAATTCGTTTCTTTCATTAGGTACTACGGTCATTCCACCCTTTTAGGAATGCATTGAACAAGTCACACCCAACTGCTATCTGCAATATGATAAATGACCCTAACATCCAACCACTTGATGATCTCCTTTTTAACTACTTCTTAAATAGGTGGATTCAACATTCCGTTGTACTCAATACTCAGTTTGTGATATGACAATAGTTGGATTTTATGGGAACAAATACCGGAGGGATCCCGATAATATCCATAATAGTACATCCAATGGTTCACTTGAACCTCTTCAACACCGCCACTAAGCACTCTACTTGTGTCACATTTAGATTTTCTACAATAATCATCAGACAAGTGTCATCTCTACCTAGGAACACTTACCTTAAATGCGATGGTAGAGCCTTAATCTCTAGTTTTGGTTCCTCCACAATAGATGTTCTCGCAGGTGGAGACACACGATGCTTCATGTACAACTCTAACTTCTTCGGGTTTTATCAATATTCCTTTAATTTAGTTGCTGCTACCAAAACATCATACTTTTCAATACCATCAGTGTCTAAATTCATGATGACAATTGCTAGTACTTCAACACCTAATCTCTCTTCAATTTGTACTTCTGATACACTCTCAACTCTGTAGGTGATTGTAGATACCTTTTGGAGTTCACCACTCTTCTTCATGGACCTATACATATTGAAAGTAGCTTCTTCATTGTTCAATCTAAATTTCATCTTCTTTTTTCATATCGAAGAATGCACGACTAGTTGCAAAGAATGGTCTCCCTAGCTAATCAAAACCTTAAAATCAACCTCACAGTCAAGAATCACAAAGTCAGACCGAGGATGAACGACTCTACTTTCACAAGCACATCATGGACTACACCTATGGTCATATTTAAATTTCAATCGGCCATTAATAAATGCATAATCTTAGGCTTTGGGTCCCCCAACCCTAACATCTTATAAATGAGTAGTGGCATAAGATTTATACTCGCATCAAGATCACATAGAGCCTTCACAAAGTGTAGCAACCCTATAGTACATTGAATTTAAGAACCGGATCCTCCTTCTTCAGCATAAGAGACATTGTAGCAACAGTACTATAATGTTGAATTCTGTTATCATCTTCAAAACTCAATGACCTCTTCTTGTCACAATATCCTTCATAACTTAGCATATCCAAACATTTGCTAAAACATACTTCTCAAATAATAAGTACGCGGTCGTATCAAGTAAAGAACACAACTAATGAGGTTGGGGTCGATCCCATGACGAAAATAGTTCAGGCTTAACTTTATTCTATTATTACAATTATTTATTCAACTATTTCCTTAGAAAAAAATAAACAATAAAGGATTTTTTTAATTTCTAAATTAATGAAACTAATTAACTAAATTAAAGTAAACAACTAACAAATTCAAATCTTGGAGTTTAATTAATTAATAAATGTATTAGGGGTTAAGTGCTTTCCACAGGTTCCTAACCTGATAATTCTAACTATAACAATTCTTTCCTAGTATTTTACATGTAAAGTGATAAGTTATGTATCTCTAAATCCTTGGTCCGGCATCTATAAAATTTCACTCCGCATCTTGGTCCGGCAACGTGTGTTGCTATACTAACCCTTACCTTTACCTCTTATTAAGCATTGTATTCTATATTTGACTAAATTACTAGCTCATACCAATTGACACTAGCCTATTACATAGTGTACACTAAAGCTATGTTGATAATTCTTTTCCTATTATCTACCTCCTTGGTCCGGCAAGTAGCATTAAGACGAGTTCTAACGTTGTCCATCCTTTAAAAATACTTCTAAACGAAATAATTATCAATACATGCAAGACACTATTCTAGAATTGATATTTTAATTAGATTTTACCTCATTATTCACCCATTGTTCCCACAACCCTAGTTATGGAGTTTAGTTACCCATAGTCATAATCACATCATTCATATATTTAATATAAGAATTTATGCACTTACATTGATGAGAAATATAAATCCAGAAATTCACTTGATTAATCAACAAAAGCACCAATAATCAATTCCAGAAAAAGTGTATCAATAAATGAAATTAATCCTTCAATACTTAAACAAGAGAACTAAAGATTATCCAAATGTCTAATTATCAAAAAGTCTCCTATCAAAAAGTCTACTATCGAAAAGTGTACTGTCAAAGAGTCTAAACCCAAAAACGAGGTTTTTTGAACTATTTATAATAAAAACAGTAACCTAATAAAAGAAGGACTTTAATTACTAAAAATCTGTCAAAACGATCATGGTTGAAGGACCTCGTGACGGACCGTTGTGGTCACGACGGGCCGTCATGGCCCCTGTCGTCCCATACTTCAAATATTCTTCTGCTGCTCTTTTCATTACCCTCGCCGAAAAGGTATGACGGAACGTTCCAAGCATGACGGTCGATAGAGGGTCTCTAATCCATAATACTTTAACTTCTTGGAATTTGGGTAATGGGACTGCTCTCTGATCATCACGACGAACCAGCAGGACGGACAATCGTGGCTATGACTGTCCGTCGTGGACTTCCGTAATCCCACACTAGGTTAGACTTCCCCATCTTCCTTCAGCAGCTTCACTACGATGCCACCTACTGACCGTCACAAGCTCGATGGTCCGTTCTGGGTTCTGTAGGTGGTATCTTCTGCATTTCTTGCTCAAAAACTTCCGCGTTCGTCTTTGGACAGATTTCCTGCAAATAAGGTTAAACTTACATAAAAATCAATACAAAAAGGCTTTTGGACACACACTTAATTTAAGGAAAAAGCATTAAAAATACTGTGAAACCACAATTCATCAACACCCTCAACTGAAATTCGTTCTTTGTCCTCAAGCGACGCACTATGAGTCACTATAAAATCTTTGTACAATAGTATCCATATTTTAGCTTTTGTAATCATTTCGCTATCAATCCTGATAAATCTCATCATGTTTATGGATGTTATCACTACTAGGCTTCAATTATGTGGAGCCAGACCTTGACACAGATTCACCACTCACTGACACCTATCCTTTTAAATTTCTCACCAAGGTGATAATATTTTCCGGTATTGCAACTAGTGTCCTCACTTCAAAACAACATCACCATTTTTTGACACAATGATTGCAGTTTGAGTATAAGGATTACTTTTGAACACTCATTCTCAGAACAAATTCACAACTCATTAATACATATTGCCATAAGAATTCCTTTTTTTCACTGCTTTAAGTTTGCCATACAACTCTTAGGCTCACGATAGGACTTTCTTAGCTTGTAACATAGGCTCAGGGTCGGGTAGGGTATATTTAGGTAAACTTTATTGCCTTTTTTTTGCCCTCCTTGACATATCGTCAGAGCGTCCTACCTTTTTATCTTTTTATTCCGCCCTTTTTCTTATACTCTTTTACCTTGCTATTTTCCCTTCTTTCATCATTTGTGTAAGTGACTCTTTTCTTTTCTTGCTTGTATTTATTATATATTTTTTTCACTTTTCTTTCAAATTGTTCTTGAGTCACTTTACTTTCCTTCTTTCTCTCTCTTTGTTCTTTCAACCCCACGTTCCAGAGCATTCCTCATAATAGCCACCCTCAATTCATGGCTTTGCCATGAGTCAAAGTACACAATACCTAAAGTTGGGTTAGGGCAACGAAAAGGTTGTTTACTGCATTAGACACCCTCAACTTATGCTTTTGTCATAAGCTGAGGTGCACATGTCAAAGGAGAGACTAGGGCCAACACATTATTCCCAGAAAATATCAGTTGGGGTGAAAAAGAAAGGTCTATTTTAAGATCAAATCATCTGGATCAAAGAGGGATTAATTTCATTCTTTTTTTTATTTAGGCTAAAAATTGGCTATATTGATCAAGGGCCTATGATTCTTTCTTAATTGTCTATTACAACTTACCTTTAGCAGGACTAACCAGGCAAGTTCTAGCTCAGTACAAATAGTGGACTATTCAATTTTCCTCACACTCACTTGACATCTCATTACTCTACTAGATTATCAGACACCTAGTTCGAATCTTACACTTAGGGTCATGCAGTGGTGTATCTCTATGTCATTCGTAGAGCCACACATATTTCAATTACTATGCCTAGTTATGCATCATTTTCATTACATCAGGATATAATTTTTGTGTTAGCCATCATGCTTCAGAGTTAAACTTTGTATACAAGATATAGACATGCCGGTTCAAACAATAAAAATAATCAGTCTCTTGGGGAAAAAGAACATAGGAAAGAAAACCCCAAAAGAGGATCGTGAATTGGAGTACTCAAAATTCATCCTAGAACTCACTTTCCGTTTGCCCCACCCCCAATAAAAAGATATGCAATTGTCCCCGATGCATAAAAAAAACTAACGTACGAGAGAGGTAGGTGAAGCAAACCTGGGGCGCAAAGTATCGGCGATCACCAAGCTAGTGAGTCCGGTTCCTTAGAACCCACTACATATGTATTCAGGACACCCTCAGTAGTGTCCTTATCAGCAACAACACTATTAGTAGTGCCTCCCACTGTCTCCACTTATCTAGACCTAGATGCCTCTGAAGCTGACTCTACGACCCTGATCTGATGCGCTTCATCATCAGCAATCGAGGCTCTCCTCGTAGCCTCCATCTCACGGCGCTCTTTTTTATGTGCTCTAGCCTCATCCTCTTCTCGACCCGTATGCCTCTTGGAATGATCTCGAGGGGAGGTGGTGGAATCTCAGAAATTGCAAATAAAGCAACCAACACTATGTCCTAAGCAGGCTCTACAGAAGGGGCCTCAAACTCAGGTACCCTAGCCTCTAGGAACAACTGCAGACCTACATAAGTGTCACGACCCAAATCGGGGACGCGACTGGCACCCACATTTACCCTCCGATGTGAGCGAACCAACCCATCTAAACCTTAACATTTCAAGATATTTCAACAGAAAATAATGCGGAAGACTTAAACTCATTTATAAAACAACTCAAAACTATTATTAATATTCCCAAAATCTGGAAGTCATCACCACAAGAACATCTATCTCAAATTACTAAACTAAGAATGTCTAAAAAGCTAAAAACAAGTAAAAGCTAGTCCATGCCGGAAGTTCAAGGCATCAAGACTTGAAGAAGGAGACCCAGTCCAAGCTAGACGCATTAGCTCACCCTGAATTTCCGATGAAGTGAAGACTGGCTTGATCTACTGCTGAGTCGAAGTTGACGGAACGTTTGCTGCATAACACAAATAACAAAGGGAAACATAAAAGTAGGGGGTCAGTACAACCACACGTACTGAGTAGATATCATCGGCTAACTCAAAATAGGGAACAATATACATCAAGTAATATTATAAATCAACTATAAACTCAACATGTAGCAACAACAAGTATCATAATCGTCAATAAATACCATCAAGTTCATTCATGAGGGCTCAAGCCTCATTACCATACTCATTTGGGAATTAAGTTCGTTATGTTGAGTATATTATCATCTTTCGAGATTCATTATCTTTCTTCCTCTTGTGTCGGTACGTGACACTCCGATCCCCTACCACTATGTGTCGGAACGTGACACTCCGATCCCCTATATGTGTCGGAACGTGACACTCCGATCCCCTATATGTGTCGGAACGTGACACTCCGATCCCCTATATGTGTCGGTACGTGACACTCCGATCCCCTACATCTACGTGTCGGTTCGTGACACCCGTCCCACTAATACTATGTGTCGGAACGTGACACTCCGATCCACTAATTCTATGTGTCGGAACGTGACACTCCGATCCACTAATTCTATGTGTCGGAACGTGACACTCCGATCCACTAATCTCATTATATCCGTTCATCAAGCTTCTAAACCAAGGCATCATCAATCCCAATCACTTTAATTCATCACGCCTTCTTTTATACCAAGGCATTATCATTAATATCATAGATTAAAGTTTCTTTCAAGATTTGGGATTCAATGGTTTTCATCATGCTTGTTTTATCAACATCACATAATCATAATCATACAAGCATACAATAAGCATATAGACAGGTTTACAATATCATCAACACATATTATTCACTATCAAGAGTTCACTACGAATATCGTAATATAAAACCATAACCTACCTCCACCGAAGAATTGGAATCCACAAGAAATTTCCCAAGCTTGCTATTCTCCTCAACCAATTCGATCGATCTGCTCTCTCTCTCTTTCTGTTCTTTCTCTTTTGTTTTATTCAAACCCTCTTTCCTTTACCCTAATTAATCATATAATTAAGTGTGAAAAAGGACAATAAAACCCCACTAATTCACTTAAGGTTACCCCTTTTAACCCCTAAGTAATTAGACTTATTAATGTTAACCCTCAATCTTTATATTTAAGGAAAGAATAGTCAAAAACGACCCTTAAAACGTGTGGAGAAATCCTAAACTGTCTGGGACTGCGTGACCTGTGACGGGCCGTCGTGCCTGCGACGGTCCGTCACGGTGTCGTCGCACCTACCCAGAATCCCGTCGTTACCACGGACGCTGTGACGGTCCGTCACGCCCGTGACAGTCCGTCCTGCACGTCCGTCATGGCGGTCAGAAACTCGTTTCTCAAACCAAATTCTCAAACGTTGAAGTGTTTTGCAACGGAACCTCACGACGGTTCGTCGTGGATGTGACGGCACGTCCTGCAGGTCCGTCACAATTTACAGAGAGTCGATTTTCAGTACCCAATTTCAGAATTCTAAGTGTCATGGGACGAAACATCCACGACGGGCCGTCGTGGCTACGACGGTCCGTCACTACTTCCGTCGTCCCAGCCAGTTTTTCCAGAATTTCAATCTGCTGCTCAAAACGACTAAACAGGTCGTTACAATAGATACCAATTTACCCATCGTTCGTCCCCGAACGATCAAAAGAAGAAAAACAATGGCGAAAAGGAGTACCTGAATCTGTAAACAGATGTGGGTATTTTTCTTGCATATCTGCCTCCTTCTCCCAAGTAGCCTCTTCAACCGGTCGATTCTTCCATTGCACTTTGATGGATGCAATCTCCCTCGACCTCAGTTTGCGAACTTCTCTATCTAATATAGCAACCGGTTCCTCTTCATAAGTCAAGTTCTCATCCAACAAAACTGAATCCCAACGGATAATGTAGTTTCCCATCTCCGTGGTATCTCTTCAACATGGATACATGAAACACCGGATGCACTCCGGACAGCCCTGGGGGCAAGGCTAATTCATAAGCCACCTCCCCTATTCTCTTAAGCACTTCAAATGGTCCAATATACCTTGGGCTTAACTTACCTCTTTTTTCCAAACCGCATCACCCCTTTCATGGGCGAAACCTTCAACAAGACTTGTTCACCTTCCATGAACTCCAAGTCTCTAACCTTTCGGTCTGCATACTCCTTTTGTCTACTTTGAGCCGCCAAAAGCTTTTCTTGAATAGCTTTCACCTTCTCCATAGAATCTCTCAACAGATCAGTCCCCCAAGGTCTAACTTCAAAGGCATCAAACCAACCAATGGAGATCTACACACCTCCTCCCATACAATGCTTCAAATGGAGCCATGTCAATACTGGAGTGATAGCTATTATTGTAATGAAAACTCTGCCAAAGGTAAAAAGCTATCCCAATGGCCACCAAACTCTATCACACAGGCGCGAAGCATATCCTCCAAAACTTGAATTGTTCGCTCAGACTGACCATGTCTGAGGATGAAATGCAGTACTAAGGTCTAACCTAGTACCTAATTCAGCATGCAACGTTCTCCAAAACTTAGAAGTAAACTGCGTACCTCTATCTGATATAATGGAGAGTGGAACTCCATGCAACCGAACGATCTCTGAGATGTAGATCTTGGCTAACTTCTCTGCATTGTAGGTCACCTTGACAGGAATGAAGTGAGCGGACTTAGTTAACCTATCAACAATCACCCAAATGGAGTCATACTTACCCAATGTCTTTGGAAGACCAACCACGAAGTCCATCGCGATTCTCTCCCACTTCCATTCAGGAATGGGCATCCTCTGAAGTGTTCCTCCGGGCCTCTGGTGTTCATACTTTACTTGTTGACAATTTGGACACTTGGCAACAAACTCAACAATATCTCCGCTTCATTCTACTCCACCAGAAGTGTTGCTTTAGGTCGCGATACATCTTGGTTGCACCAGGATGTATAGAATATCCGGAACTATGGGCCTCTGTCAGAATAGTGGTGATCAAATCATCGATGCGGGGTACACATACTCTTCCCTTAATCCTCAAAACACCTTCCCCATCGATTATTGCTTCTTAGCCCCTCCTTGCAACACTTTATCTTTATCTCGAATTCGCCTTAGTTTCTCATCGTCAAACTGTTTCCCCTTAATCTGATCAAGGAAAGAGATTTTGCCTCTACACAAGCTAACAATCCTCCCTTCTCATTTATTTCTAACCTCATAAGGTCATTAGCCAAAATCTGCACTTCTCTAGCCAATGGGCGTCTAGAAGCTTGCAAATGAGCTAGACTTCCCATGCTTCCGGCCTTTCTACTCAAGGCATCTGCCACAACATTCGCCTTCCCCGGATGATACAAGATAGTGATGTCGTAGTCCTTTAGTAGTTCCATCCATCTCCTCTGTCTCAAGTTCAAGTCCTCTCTGAGTGAAGACATACTGTAGGCTACGATGGTCCGTATAGACTTCACACTTAACCCCATACAAGTAGTGTCTCCATTGCTTTAGTGCAAACACTACCGCGGCCAATTCCAAGTCATGAGTTGGATAGTTACGTTCATGCACCTTTAATTGCCTCGAAGCATAAGCAATCACATTCTTCTCTTGCATTAGCACTGCACCCAAACCCGAATAGGATGCATCACAATAGACATAAAGTTTTTGTTTGCCTCTACCGGCAAGGTGAGGATAGGCGCGGTAGTCAACAAAGTCTTAAGCTTCTGAAAGCTTTCCTCACATTCATCTGACCATACAAATGGGACGTTTTGCTTAGTCAAGTTCGTCAATTGGGAAGCAATATGGAAGAGAATCCCTTGACGAATCGGCGGTAGTAGCTAGCTAACCCCACAAAACTCCTTATTTCTGACACGTTTGTAGGTCTTACCCAATTCTTCACTGTCTCAATCTTAGATGGATCCACCATCACTCCATCCTTAGAAACCACGTGCCCCAAGAAGGACACTGAATCTAGCCAAAACTCACACTTGGAGAATTTCGCATACAGCTTTTTCTTTCTCAACAACTCTAACACCATTTTCAATGCTCCTCATGTTCTTTCTTACTTTTGGAGTATATCAGTATATCATCAATAAACACAATCACAAAGAGGTCCAAGTATGGCTTGAAAATCCCGTTCATCAAGCTCATGAAGGCAGCAGGGGCATTTGTAAGACCAAATGACATTACCACAAATTCATAATGCCCATACCTAGTTCGAAAAGCAGTCTTTGGAACATCCGTTGCTCGTATTTTCAATTGGTGATAACCGGACCTCAAGTCAATCTTGAGAAGACACAAGCACCTTGTAACTGATCGAACAAGTCATCAATGCGAGGAATGGGGTACTTGTTCTTAATAGTTACTTTGTTCAACTGTCGGTAATCTATGCACATTCGGAAACTCCCATCCTTCTTCTTCACAAATAGCACCGGAGCACCCCAAGGAGATGCACTTGGTCTAATGAAGCCCTTGCTCAACAACTCTTGAAGTTGAGCCTTTAACTCTCTTAATTCGGCGGGAGCCATTCTATACGGGGGTATAGAAATGGGGCGAGTACCAGGTTCAAGATCGATACAGAAGTCAATATCCCTATCTGGTGGCATACCGGGAAGATCTGCAGGGAACACATCCAAAAACTCACGACTACCGAAACTGACTCAATCGAAGGTACTTGGGTAGTGTCATCCTTGAGATGTGCCAAGAAAGCTAGGCAACCCTTACTAACCATCTTCTGAGCACGAATAAAGGACACGATGCGAACTGGTTTGGAAGTGTAGTCGCCCTCCCACACTAACGGATCTGCCCCAGGTTTGGCTAACGTCACTGTTTTAGCATTACAATCCAAAATCGCAAATTTGGAGAAAGCCAAGTCATACCCAGAATTACGTCAAAGTCACCCATTTCTAAAATAACCAAGTCTACATAAGTGTTGCTCCCCACAAAATTCACCAAACAAGACCTATACACTTTTTCGACTATCACAGACTCACCCACCGGAGTAGAAACACGAATAGGCATGTCAAGTAATTCACAATGTAAATTTAGACCATTAGCAAATGAGGAAGATACATATGAAACGTGGAGCCAGGGTCAAATAATACAGATGCCATGCAATCACAAACCAAGAGATTACCTGTGATAACAGCATCAGACGCCTCCGCTTCAGATCTCCCAGGGAAAGCATAACAATGGGCCCCATTATTCGTCTGTCCGTTGCCCCTACCATGTTGTGTAGTAGTGGCTCTCCGTTTTGCCCTTCACCTCTGCCGTTTTGGTGACCACCATTACCTCGGCCACCACGCCCTCCAGAATACGACCTCTACCATTACCACCTCTTCCTCTAGCCATTGGGGGTCTGTAACTCTGTTTTGGACAATTCCTCCTAATATGTCCAATCTCCCCACATCCATAGCACTCTCTGGAGTCAGGCATGGGTCTCTCGGAGTAGTGTTGACCGTTCTGAGGTGGACCCCCAACTACAGTCTGTAGTGAAGACGTATTGGTCGATTTGAGTGACCTCCGGAGTTCTGTCCTCTAGAATAAGAACCATTATACTCACCTCCCCTTCGAAACCCTTTGATGTCGATGTCGTGGTGAAGTCATCTGGTTTCACTCCTTCCACCTCAATCACAAAGTCTACCACCTCTTGGAAGGATGTTGCCGTTGCCGCGCTATCTGTAAGGCTGAAATCCGCAATTCTGACCTCAACCCCTTCACACAACGGCGGATCCGTTCTTGTGGACTGAAACAAAGTTGGGTGGCATATCTGGATAGTGCGCGAAATTTAGCCTCATACGCGTTTACTGTCATCCTTCCCTGTTCAAGACTCAAGAACTCATCCCTCTTCCTATCCCTCAAAGTGCGGGGGATATACTTTTCCATAAATAGGGTAGAGAATGATTCCCAAGTCATAGGTGGTGCCTCTGTTGGTTGACACTCAACATGTGAACGCCACCACATTTTGGCGTTACCTTGGAACTGATAGCTCACGAACTCGACACCAAACCTCTCTACTATCCCCATCTTGTGTAGTAGCTCATGACAATCAACCAGAAAATCATAAGCATCCTCAGATTCTGCACCCTTGAAGACTGGAGGTTTCAATTTCAAGAACTTACTAAAAAGTTCGTGTTGATCGTTTGTCATAATAGGCCCAGTAATCAGACGTGGAAATGTGCCTATTCCCAATGTTGCATCCATGCGGGGAGCCATAGTAGCCGCATGTCGTATCTCTGAAACCGGAGGTGTTGGTGCAGAAACCACTGGAGGTGCTTGACCCTGATCAGACAAACCCTAAGATAAGCAAGTACTTGGTTGATCATCTCTGGGGTAGGTTGGGTGGCATTTCCTCATTCTGCCCTTGTTCGGTTTCCCCTTCCTCACCCTCTCTACTGCATCCTCAGTCGGTGGAGGAGTCACTGCCCTAGCATCAGATGGGCTAGGGGCTCGTCCTCTCCCTCTAGAGGACGTCCTCCCACGACCTCTTCCACGGCCTCTTGCCGCTGTTCCTCCTCGAGCCACAGCCCCAGTGGCTGGCTCAGTAGTTTCATGTCTTTCCGTTGTTGCTGCTGGTGCGGTCGTTGCTCTAGTTCTAACCATCTGCGAAATAGAATGAAGATGGTCAGATACCAATTTGTATCACCTAGATACCAATTGGACTCAAGTAGTAGCACGAAAGAAAGAATGAAAGAATGGAATTTTTCCTAAAGTCTTATAGCCTCTCAAAGAAAAGTAAAGGCGTCCCCCTACCGTTCTTTAAGACTCTACTAGACCTGTCCTTGTGTGATGAGACCAATGAACCTAATGCTCTGATACCAAGTCTGTCACGACCCAATCGGGGACGCGACTGGCACCACATTTACCCTCCGATGTGAGCGAACCAACCCATCTAAACCTTAACATTTCAGATAATTTCAACAGAAAATAATGCGGAAGACTTAAACTCATTTATAAAACAACTCAAAACTATTATTAATATTCCCAAAATCTGGAAGTCATCACCACAAGAACATCTATCTCAAATTACTAAACTAAGAATGTCTAAAAAGCTAAAAACAAGTAAAAGCTAGTCCATGCCGGAAGTTCAAGGCATCAAGACTTGAAGAAGAGACCCAGTCCAAGCTAGACGCATTAGCTCACCCTGAATTTCCGATGAAGTGAAGACTGGCTTGATCTACTGCTGAGTCGAAGTTGACGGAACGTTTGCTGCATACACAAATAACAAAGGGAAACATAAAAGTAGGGGGTCAGTACAACCACACGTACTGAGTAGATATCATCGGCTAACTCAAAATAGGGAACAATATCATCAGTAATATTATAAATCAACTATAAACTCAACATGTAGCAACAACAAGTATCATAATCGTCAATAAATACCATCAAGTTCATTCATGAGGGCTCAAGCCTCATTACCATACTCATTTGGGAATTAAGTTCGTTATTTGAGTATATTATCATCTTTCGAGATTCATTATCTTTCTTCCTCTTGTGTCGGTACGTGACACTCCGATCCCCTACCACTATGTGTCGGAACGTGACACTCCGATCCCCTATATGTGTCGGAACGTGACACTCCGATCCCCTATATGTGTCGGAACGTGACACTCCGATCCCCTATATGTGTCGGTACGTGACACTCCGATCCCCTACATCTACGTGTCGGTTCGTGACACCCGTCCCACTAATACTATGTGTCGGAACGTGACACTCCGATCCACTAATTCTATGTGTCGGAACGTGACACTCCGATCCACTAATTCTATGTGTCGGAACGTGACACTCCGATCCACTATCTCATTATATCCGTTCATCAAGCCTTCTAAACCAAGGCATCATCATCCCAATCACTTTAATTCATCACGCCTTCTTTTATACCAAGGCATTATCATTAATATCATAGATTAAAGTTTCTTTCAAGATTTGGGATTCAATGGTTTTCATCATGCTTGTTTTATCAACATCACATAATCATAATCATACAAGCATACATAAGCATATAGACAGGTTTACAATATCATCAACACATATTATTCACTATCAAGAGTTCACTACGAATATCGTAATATAAAACCATAACCTACCTCCACCGAAGATTGGAATCCACAAGAATTTCCCAAGCTTGCTATTCTCCTCAACCAATGATCGATCTGCTCTCTCTCTCTTTCTGTGTTCTTTCTCTTTTGTTTTATTCAAACCCTCTTTCCTTTACCCTAATTAATCATATAATTAAGTGTGAAAAAGGACAATAAACCCCCCACTAATTCACTTAAGGTTACCCCTTTTAACCCCTAAGTAATTAGACTTATTAATGTTAACCCTCAATCTTTATATTTAAGGAAAGAATAGTCAAAAACGACCCTTAAAACGTGTGGAGAAATCCTAAACTGTCTGGGACTGCGTGACCTGTGACGGGCCGTCGTGCCTGCGACGGTCTGTCACGGTGGTCGTCGCACCTACCCAGAATCCCGTCGTTACCACGGACGCTGTGACGGTCCGTCACGCCTGGACGGTCCGTCCTGCACGTCCGTCATGGCGGTCAGAAACTCGTTTCTCAAACCAAATTCTCAAACGTTGAAGTGTTTTGCAACGGAACCTCACGACGGTTCGTCGTGGATGTGACGGCACGTCCTGCAGGTCCGTCACAATTTACAGAGAGTCGATTTTCAGTACCCCAATTTCAGAATTCTAAGTGTCATGGGACGAAACATCCACGACGGGCCGTCGTGGCTACGACGGTCCGTCACTACTTCCGTTGTCCCAGCCAGTTTTTCCAGAATTTCAATCTGCTGCTGCTCAAACGACTAAACAGGGCGTTACAATAAGGAAATATCATACACGGAAAAGGTTAGTAATGGTGACCTTTAAATCCCTCTCGTGCATGGTCGCCTATAGAAGCAAAGCGAAGTCCACCTCAAACCGGGCTATCATCGCTGTTATCAGAACTGCGCGATCCCATGTAACTATATTATCAGCAGCCGTGGAAAAAGGAAGAGTAGGACAATCAACCATAAGAACTGAGCGTGAAGGTCAAGTTAGCCTTCTTAATGGATACTTTTGTCTCCGTCACCCAGTCGGCACCCTCTCAATCAAGAGATATTTGCAGGGCCATCCACCTCTTGGTGATCTCTCTCAGCGATGGCTCACGCAAGAACTGGCCATCTTTAACAATTTGCCACTAATAGTTGAACTCGGCGGTGAGAGGTTTCCTGTTTTCATCAACATCCTTGCCCTAAAGATACCGACGGATGACTGGTAGGAAGATGTTGACCTGTATGCCGCGTACTCTAATGTGCTCAAGTGGGGCCTTTTTGGCGAGAGCAGCCTGCCTATCGATCTATAGTCAGAGAGTAGCCACATAAGAGGTGTAAAACTCTCAGACAAACTTCTCACTGTAGCGGCCCAAAGAACGAGCTGTCCACTTGAGCCGGTGGCTGGTGAGAGATTGTTGATATTGGTCATGGTGGGGGAGACTTCCCGTAAGGACCCACCTCTCCAGTGTAAGGGACTGTGCCATAACGCCTTTATCATTTTGAAACTTGGCATTTGAACACCAACAATTTGGCTGGTTGGCCACCGGGTGAGAGCACAAGTCGATGAGCCTAGAGTGGAATCAGGACTGTCAGCCTCATATAACGAGGCAAACTGTGCAGTTGTGGCAGGTGCAGGGACTTTTGTGGACCTGGAGGCTTCCTTCGACCACGAAACACCTAAGGAACCAAACTCGGAGGCAGTGACTACGCTGGACGCCACCTTTTTGGGCGTAGCTCTGGTTGCATGTGCAGCTCGTGCTAGAGTGGCAGTGCCTGGGGGCACATAATCTGGATCATGCTCATCATCAGAGCCTATAACTAGTCGGGCAGACGGGGCGATAGACTTTGAACGCCCACGTGCATAAACTCGATCTTGTTTCGGTTCCATTAGAAATAGCACCTATAAAGAATCATTATTAGTACTAGAAGGATCAAATAAGACAAACAAAAACGAGATGAAATAAACATAAGAGCAAAGCTGTAAGGACATCTCTATAGCAATAGTTAAACACAACGGACAAGGTGACAACTCGTCGTGAGTATGACGGACCGTCATGGGGTTCGTCATGTCATACTTTAACTATGTTTATGTAGAGACCCCTGAAGGAAAGTCTCTAAAATTTATCAAAGATAAGCAGGATGGACCGTCGTGATAATGACGGTCCATCGTGGGAAACATAGAAAAAGTATGGAGATACTTAGGAGAGAGGTCTCGGACCGTCATGACAGTTGTGCAGGACGGACCGTCGAGGGTATGAGGGTCCATTATAGATGTCCGTCAGAGGACACTTGGAAAAAATAGAGACCCTTAGGACAAGGTTCTCTAACAACTATGACAGTTATGCCGGACAAACCATCGTGTTAATGAATGTCCGTCTTAGATGTCCGTCAGAGAACGCTTAGAAAAAGTTTGAGACCCTTAGGAATAGGGTATCAGACAACCAGAATGGTTGTGCAGGACGGACCATCGCAGGTATGACGATCCATCATAGATATCCGTCTGAGGACACGTAGAAAAAGGTGGAGACCCTTAGCAATAGGGTCTCTGATAACCAGAATGGTTGTGAAGGATGGAACGTTGAGGTATGACGGTCCGTCGTAGATGTCCGTCAGAGGATACTTGGAAAAAAAATGGAGACCCTTAGGACAAGGTTCTCTAACAACCTTGATGGTTGTACAGGTGGGACCGTCGTGTTAATGACTACCTGTCTTAGATGTCCGGCAGAGGACACTTAGAAAAAGGTGGAGACCCTTAGGAATAGGGTCTCTGACAACCAGAACGGTTTTGCAGACAGACCGTCGAGGGTATGACGGTCAGTTGTAGATGTCTGTCAGAGGACACTGGTCTCTGACAACCATGACGGTTGTGCACACGATGGTCCATCACATGTATCCGTTGGTGGACACTTACAGAAAACAAATAGTGGGGTGTTGGAACAGACCCTATGACGGTCCGTCGTAGATACAATTGTCCTTCATCAGGGTCTCGTTCTGTCATTTAGTGACAGAACTGAGGATGCCACACTCATCCTGTATGACTCCAACAGAATACTTAGTGTTAACCTACATGTGTCTAATCCAAATACCTAGAAAACTAGCAACCCTAAAACACCAATTTCTCGAATTTCAACAAGGCAATTCGAGGATTCTCAACCTAGGTCAGAAAAAATTGGATCAAAGAATGAAGACTTACCAAAAAGAAATAGGCTAATAGTAATTGAAAAACAAAAATTCAATGTAAATGTGTAGAGATCAGAGACACATACCTGAGAAGAGGAGAAAAACAAGCTAGTGAGGCACTTGGTTATCAAGAGCTGAACCACATCAGTAGACTCCGACCAGTAGAAAGAAGATTTTTGGAATTGTGGATTTGGGGAAGTGATCAGTTGATGGAGAATATTGTGACAAAGGTAGGAAGTTTGAAAGGGAGGTAAATGGGAGAAATAGGGTAGGAAATGGTTGAAATGAAGAGTTTTTTTAAAAAATAAAATGTTGACCATTATTAAAATTCCCCAACGGGTCAGGTCGATATGCTGGTTAATGACCCAACGATTACCCTGACCATGGTCCATCGCATATGCGATGGTCCGTCATGGGTTCCGTCGTGTGTGCCCTAATTTTGAAAATAAATGAAACACGTACCTGGAACGATGGATTCATGCGACGGTCCGTCCCATGCGTGACGGTCTGTCGATGTATCCGTCAGTGACTGTTACGAAGTGATTTTCTGCTAAATTTCCTGGTGATGTGCTACCTTTAAATTTAAAACCCATTAGTAGAAAATGCTACCATTACTAGAAAGAAAACTATAAGTATTGGGTTGCCTCCCAACCAGCGCCTCATTTAACGTCCTAGCACGATTGAAGACACTTAATTACTCAGACTTCATCAAGATGGTATGCCTCGATCACTTCAATTGTTGATTCCGCATGCCCAAATTAGATTTTATTCGTTGTCCATTCACCTTAAACCGCACACCCTCCTTGGTTTCCAACACAACTACTCCATGAGGGAATAGTTGGGTAACCAAGTAAGGGCCAGTCCATTTGGATTTGATCTTGCCCGGAAAAAAGTGCAATCTAGAATTGTATAAAGACACCAAATACCCAACCATAAATTCTCGTTTTTTATTTTTAGGTCATGCTGCTTCTTCATATGTTTTCTTGTTGTTGGACATAGCAGATACCGATTGGATCTCACCACTTGCCTCACGGACCTACAAATGTTGAAGGTCACTTCTTCATTATTCAACCAGAATTTCATCTGCCCATTTTTCATATCAACTAAGGCCCTACCCATAGAAAGGAATGCCTCCCAAGAATAATAGACACTTCAAAATCGACGTCACAATCAAGAATAAACAAAATCTGCCGTACATATGAACGACTCCACTTTTTCTATCACATCATAGAGTATCCCTATAGGCCTTTTTACTGTTCGATCAGCCATCGGTAGCCGCATCGCAGTGGGCTTTGGATCACCCAAACCCAACTTCTTGTAAATCGAGAGGGGCATGAGATTTATGCTTGACCCCAGATCACATAATGCTTTCTCAAAATGTAATAACCCGACTGTACAGGGGATAGTGAACGCACCCGAATCTTTTTATTTTGCAGTAGAAATCTTGTAGCAATAGCACTACAATGTTACATTATATCATCATCCTCAAAAGTGACCGATCTTTTCTTTGTAACCAGATCTTTCATAAACTTGGCATAATTGAGCATTTGTTCTAGAGCTTCTATCAAAGGGACACGATAAAAGATGCTTCAACATTGTTATATAATGCCGATATTTACCATCATCGGTCTTTTTCACTAATATTTGAGGAAATGAGGGTGGTGGTCTAGGCATGGGAGTTACCTTTGTAGGCTCTTCTGCATCTTTTCAGTGTTATCTTCTACTTCACCACTAACCTCTACCACTTTATCATTATCTTTTATCACTTTTCCTCATTAGACAGCATAGGCGGGTCGATGGTATGCTTACCAACCCAAGTAGTAATTTCCATACAGTGTCCATCACTTTACAGATGTTGGACTGTGTTTCTAGGAAGAGTGCCCGGTTGCCGTGTGTTCACAGTCGCATATAATTGGGCCATTTGAACTATAGTGCCTAATGATATTGCATGTGTATCGACTTTCTGCCAATACCTTTTAAATCACTCCTTAACTCTTAATGTGCTCATCACTAGCATTGAACCTCCTCATCATTTTGTGGAACATATCCTCACTCGGGCCATACTACATCCACTATCCCTAGAAGTAACTTCAGGATTTTGAGGAGGAACGTAAGGCCCATTCCTATCATTTTTTTTACAATAGTTACCCCTTATGAAATTGTTGTCGCGGTTGTAATTTCCATATTGGACATAATGACCCTCACGGTTATAGTTACCACTTATCCGACCTTGGTTTCCTTGACCTTGGCGCCAATTCTCCTTATTTGAGCCTTGGGCACACGGTTAGAAACCCCCCGTCTGCTCATTTACCGCATAGGAATCCTCCTCATAATAACATTCATCATTTGATGGTGTTGGTTCAGAGAAGTAGTTAACTGCATTTATCTTTTCTGCACCCCATTGACATGTTTTAATACAAACCCAAGATCAGTTCTCATCTGAGCCATCTCTTCACGAATCTCATCTCTGGCTGGGTTATGTCTGGATTGCACTACAAAGGTGTTTCTTCAAGTATCTGACTTCCTAGTACTCCAAGCTTTATTATTCCGGGAGATTTTCTCTAACTTTTTTGCAATCTCGGCATAAGGACACTCCCCATAAGATCCACCCACTATAGTAATCCAATACCGCTTTATCATTACATCATGTTCCCCGTAGAAGTATTCGTTCTTGACTCATCATCCATGTGGTGATTGGGGATACTTATAAAAAATGAAGTGAATCTGTAACGACCTGTTTAGTCGTTTTGAGAGCAGCAGATTTATTTCTGGAAAAATTGGCTGAAACGACGGACCCCACGACGGACAGTCATGGGCACGACGGACCGTCGCAAGGTCTCGTTTCAGCACACTTAGAAATTCTGAAATTGGGTACTGAAAATCGACTCTCAGAACTTCGTGACGGAATGGCAGGACGGACCGTCAAAGGTGTGACGGACCGTCACAGACCCTTGGTGGAAATTTGGGTCTCTGAACTTTGCGACAACCTGCAGGACGGACCGTCGCAGGCACGACGGCCCGTCGCTGGCTGCGTAATCCGAGTCTGGGTCAGATTTCTTTATACGTTTTAAGGGACGTTTTTGACTATTCCTGCCTTATTATAAATTTAGTGGGTTAATATTAATAAGTCTAATTACTTGGGGGTTAAAACAGGTAACCTTAAGTTAATTAGTGGTCCATTATTGCCATCTTTTATTCTTAATTATATGCTAATTAGGGTAAAAGAAAGAGGGTTTGAATAAGAAAAGAGAAGAACAAAGATAGAGAGAGAGGAATCGATCGAAGAGGAGAGAACAAAGCTTGGGAATTGCTTGTTTGAATTCAATTCTTCGGTGGAGGGTAGGTTATGGTTTTTCAAACTATTCGTAGTAAACTCTTAATAGCGAATGATATGTGTTAGTAATATTGTAAACCCTTCTATATGCTTACTTGTATGCTTGCATGAATATGATTATGAATTGAAATAATAAGCATGATGAAGCTATTGAATCCCAAATCTTGAAAAGAAACCCTAATCTACTTTGTTAATGATGATGCCTTGGTATAAAAGAAGGCTTGATGAACGAAAGTGGTGAGATTAGGGGATCGGGTGCCACGTTCCTGGTACCAGGATAGAGATAGAGGATCGGGTGCCACGTTCCGGTACCAGGATAGAATGAGGATTTGAGTGTCACATTCCGACACCAAGATAGTATATGGATCGGTTGCCACGTTCCGGTACCAGATAGAATGAGGATCGGAGTTGTCACGTTCTGACACCAGGATAGTATATGGAGCGGAGTGTCACGTACCGACACGAGGGGAATAAGATAACGAATCTTGAAATAAGATATGAATTCAATCTAATGAATCTAATTCCCAAAGAGTATGGTATTGAGCTTTGAGTCCTCATGTGTGAACTTGACGGTATTTGTTAATGATATAGCACTTTCTGTTGCTATATGTTGAGTGTTATAGTTGATTATGATTTAACACTGATATATATGTTTTCTATTTTGAGTTGGCCGATGATATCTACTCAGTACTTGTGGTTGTACTGACCCCTACTTTATGTTTTCTTCTTTGTTAATTGTGGGGTGCAGCAAACGTGCCGTCGTCTTCACTCAACAGTGATTCTACCAGTCTTCGTCACACCGGATCTTCAGGGTGAGCTAATGCTTCTAGCTTGGACTGGATCTTCTTCTTCAAGTCTTGATGCCTTGAACTTCCGGCATGGACTAGCTTTTACTTGTTTTAGTTTTTAGAATACTCTTAGTTTAGTCTTTGATTATAGATGTTCTTGTGGTGATGACTTCCAGATTTTGGGAATAATAGATGTTGAATATTAATAGTTATTGGATTGGTTTTTATTAATGAGTTTAAGTCTCCGCATTACTTTCTGTTGATATACATTGAAATGTTAAGGTTTAGATGGGTTGGTTCGCTCACATAGGAGGGTAAATGTGGGTGCCAGTCGCGGCTCGGTTTTGGGTCGTGACAAACTTGGTATCAGAGCATTAGGTTTGTTGGTCTCATCACACAAGAACGAGTCTAGTAGAGTCTTAAGGAACGGTAGGTGGACGCCTTTACTTTTCTTTGAGAGGCTATAAGACTTTAGGAAAATTCCATTATTCTTTCTTTCTTTCGTGCTATTACTTGAATCCAATTGGTATCTAGGTGATACAAATTGGTATCTGACTATCTTCACTCTCTTTCGCAGATGGTTAGAACTAGAGCAACGACTACGCCAACACCAACACCGGCCAGACAGGAAACATCTGAGCCAGCCACTGGGGCTGTGACTCGAGGGAGAACAGCGGCAAGAGGTCGTGGGAGGACGTCCTCTAGAGGAAGAGGACGAGCACCTAGCCCATCTGATGCTAGGGCAGTGACTCCTCCACCAACTGAGGAAGTAGTAAGAGAGGGGGAGGATGGGGAGAATGAACAAGTGCAGAATGAGGAAATGCCACCCCAACCTACCCCAGAGATGATTAATCAGGTTCTGGCTTATCTTAGCGGGTTATCTGATCAGGTCCAAACACCCCCAGTGTTTTCTGCACCAGCACCTCAGTTTCCGGAGGTACAACATGCGGCTACTATGGCTCCCCGCATGGATGGCCTCATTGGAGATAGGCACGTTTCCACTCTGACTACTACTGGGCCTATAATGACAAATGATCAGCATGAACTTTTCAGTAAGTTCTTGAAATTGAAACCCCCAGTCTTCAAGGGTGCCGATCTGAGGATGCTTACGATTTTCTGGTTGACTATCATGAGCTACTACACAAGATGGGTATAGTAGAACGGTTTGGTGTTGAGTTCCTGAGTTATCAGTTTCAAGGGAACGCCAAGATGTGGTGGCGATCACATGTTGAGTGCCAACCGACAGAGGCAACACCTATGACTTGGGCCTCATTTTCTAGCTTGTTTATGGAGAAGTATATCCCACGGACTTTGAGGGATAGAAAAGAGATGAATTCTTGAGCCTAGAGCAAGGTAGGATGTCGGTCAATGCATATGAGGCTAGGTTTCGCGCACTATCCAGATATGCCATGCAACTTTGTTTCAGTCCACAAGAGCGGATTTGCCAGTTTGTGAAGGGGTTGAGGTCAGAGTTGCGGATTTCGGCCTGACAGGTAGCGGCTACGGCAAAATCCTTCCAAGAAGTGGTAGACTTCGTGATAGAGGTGGAAGGAGTGAAGCCTGATGACTTCACCTCGACATCGACCTCAAAAAGGTTTCGAAAGGGAGGTGAGTTTAATGGTTCCTACTCTAGAGGACAGAGTTCCGGAGGTTACTCAGTTCGACCCATTCAGTCTTCACTACACTGTAGTTGGGGGTCCACCTCAGACCGGCCAACACTTCTCCGAGAGACCTATGCATGAACCCAGAGAGTGCTATGGATGTGGGGAGATTGGACATATTAAGAGATATTGTCCAAAACAGAGTTATCGGCCCCTAATAGCTAGAGGTAGAGGTGGTTATGGAAGAGGCCGTCATTCTGGAGGACGCGGTGGTCGAGGTAATGGTGGTCACCAGAACGGCCGAGGTGATGGGAAAACTGGAGCCACTACATCACAACATGGTAGGGGCAATGGACAGACAAACGATAGGGCCCATTGTTACGCTTTCCCTGGGCGGTCGGAGGCGGAGACATCTGATGCTGTCATCATAGGTAATCTTCAGGTTTGTGATTGCATGGCTTCTGTATTGTTTGATCCCGGATCCACATTTTCTTATGTATCTTCTGCATTTGCTAATGGTCTAATTTTACATTGTGAATTACTTGATATGCCTATTCGTGTTTCTACTCCGGTGGGTGAGTCTGTGGTAGTTGAAAAGGTATATAGGTCTTGTTTGGTGAACTTTGTGGGGAGAAACACTTATGTAGATTTGGTTATCTTAGAAATGGTTGACTTTGATGTAATTCAGGGTATGACTTGGCTTTCTGCGAATTTTGCGATTTTGGATTGTAATGCTAAAACTGTGACGTTAGCCAAGCCTGGGACAGATCCGTTAGTGTGGGAGGGCGACTACACTTCCAATCCGGTTCGTATCGTGTCCTTTCTTCGTGCTAAGAGAATGGTTAGTAAGGGGTGTTTAGCTTTCTTGGCCCATCTCAAGATGACACTACCCAAGTACCTTGATTGAGTCAGTTTCGGTAGTCCGTGAGTTTTTGGATGTGTTCCCTACAGATCTTCCCTGGTATGCCACCAGATAGGGATATTGACTTCTGTATTGATCTTGAACCGGGCACTCGCCCCATTTTCATACCCTCTTACAGAATGGCTCACGCGGAGTTAATAGAGTTAAAGGCCCAACTTCAAGAGTTGTTGAGCAAGGCTTCATTAGACCAAGTGCATCTCCTTGGGGTGCTCGGTTTTGTTTGTGAAGAGAAGGATGGGAGTTTTCGGATGTGCATAGACTACCGGTAGTTGAACAAGGTAACTATTAAGAACCGTATCCTCTTCCTCGCATTGATGACTTGTTCGATCATTCCAAGGTGCTTGTGTCTTCTCTAAGATTGATTTGAGATCCGGTTATCATCAATTGAAAATATGGGCAACGGATGTGCCAAAGACTGCTTTTCGAACCAGTATGGGCATTACGAATTTGTAGTGATGTCTTTTGGTCTTACGAATGCCCCTGCTGCGTTCATGAGCTTGATGAACGGGATTTTTAAGCCATATTTGGATCTCTTCGTGATCGTATTTATTGATGATATACTGATATACTCAAAGAGCAAGAAGGAACATGAGGAGCATTTGAGAATTGTATTGGAAATGTTGAGGGAGAAAAGCTTTATGCCAAGTTCTCTAAGTGTGATTTTTGGCTAGATGCAGTGTCCTTCTTGGGGCACGTGGTTTCTAAGGATGGAGTGATGGTGGATCCTTCTAAGATTGAGACAGTGAATAATTGGGTGAGACCTACAAACGTGTCAGAAATAAGGAGTTTTGTTTGTTTAGTTAGCTACTACTGCCGATTTCTCAAGGGATTCTCCTCTATTGTCGTCTAATTAACGAACTTGACTAAGCCGGCACCTATCCTCACCTTGCCGGTAGAGGGTAAGAACTTCATTGTTTATTGTGATGCATCCTATTCGGGTTTGGGTGCAGTGCTAATGCAAGAGAAGAACGTGATTGCTTATGCTTCAAGACAATTAAAAGTGCATGAACGTAACTATCCAACTCATGACTTGGAATTGGCCGCGGTAGTGTTTGCATTAAGCAATAGAGGCACTATTATATGGGGTTAAGTGTGAAGTCTATACGGATCATCATAGTCTACAGTATGTCTTTACTCAAAAAGAATTTGAACTTGAGACAAAGGAGATGGATGGAACTACTGAAGGACTACGACATCACTATTTTGTATCATCCGGGGAAGGCGAATGTTGTGGCAGATGCCTTAAGTAGAAAGGCGGGAAGCATGGAAGTCTAGCTCATTTGCAAGCTTCTAGACGCCCATTGGCTAGAGAAGTGCAGATTTTGGCTAATGACCTCATGAGGTTAGAAGTAATGAAAGGGAGGATTGTTAGCTTGTGTGGAGCAAGATCCTTCTTCCTTGACAAGATTAAGGGGAAGCAGTTTGATGATGAGAAATTGATCCGGATTCGAGATAAAGTGTTGCAAGGAGAGGCTAAAGAAGCAACAATCGACGAGGAAGGTGTTTTGAGGATTAAGGGAAGGGTATGTGTACCCCGCGTCGATGATTTGATCAACACTATTCTGACAGAGGCTCATAGTTCAAGGTATTCTATACATCCGGGTGCAACCAAGATGTATCGCAACCTAAAGCAACACTTTTGGTGGAGTAGAATGAAGCGCGATATTGTTGACTTTATTGCCAAATGTCCAAACTGTCAACAAGTAAAGTATGAACACTAGAGGCCCGGAGGAACGCTTCAGAGAATGCCCATTCCTGAATGGAAGTGGGAGAGAATCGCAATGGACTTTGTGGTTGGTCTTCCAAAGACAATGGGTAAGTATGACTCCATTTGGGTGATTGTTGATAGGTTAACTAAGTCTGCTCATTTTATTCCGGTCAAGGTGACTTACAATGCAGAGAAGTTAGCCAAGATCTATATCTCAGAAATCATTCGATTGCATGGGGTTCCCCTATCCATCATATCAGATAGAGGTACGCAGTTTACTTCTAAGTTTTGGAAAACATTGCATGCTGAATTGGGTATAGGTTGGACCTTAGCACTGCATTTCACCCCAGACCGATGGTCAGTCTAAGCGAACGATTCAAGTGTTAGAGGATATGCTTCGTGCTGTGTGATAGAATTTGGTGGTCATTGGGATAACTTCCTACCCTTAGCGGAGTTTTCATACAATAATAGTTATCACTCAAGCATGATATGGTCCCATTTGAAGCATTGTATGGTAGGAGATGTAGGTCTCCCATTGGTGGTTTGATCCATTTGAGGTTAGACCTTGGGGTACTTACCTTTTGAGGGATTCGATAGAGAAAGTGAAATCTATTCAAGAAAAGCTTCTAGCGGCGCAAAGTAGGCAAAAAGAATATGCAGATCGAAAGGTTAGAGACTTAGAGTTCATGGAGGGTGAACAAGTCTTGTTGAAAGTTTCACCTATGAAAGGGGTGATGCGGTTTGGTAAAAGAGGTAAGCTAAGTCCAAGGTACATTGGGCCATTTGAAGTACTTAAGCGAGTAGGGGAGGTGGCTTAAGAACTAGCCTTGCCCCCAGGGCTGTCCGGAGTTCATCCGGTATTCCATGTGTCTATGTTGAAAAGATACCATGGGGATGGAAACTATATTATCCGTTGGGATTCAGTTTTGCTTGATGAAAATTTGTCTTATGAGGAGGAGCCTGTTGCTATTTTAGATAGAGAAGTTCGCAAGTTGAGGTCAAGGGAGATTACATCCATCAAGGTGCGATGGAAGAATCGGCCGGTTGAAGAAGCCACTTGTGAGAAGGAGGCCGACATGCAAGAAAGATACCCACATCTGTTTAAAGATTCAGGTAATCCTTCTCGCCCTAGTTTTTCTTCGTGTGATCGTTCGAGGACGAACGATGGGTAAATTGGTATCTATTTTAGTCATTTTGAGCAGCAGATTTATTTCTGGAAAAATGGGCTGAAACGACGGACCCCACGACGGACCGTCATGGGCACGACGGACCGTCGCAGGGTCTCGTTTCAGCACACTTAGAAATTCTGAAATTGGGTACTGAAAATCGACTCTCTAACTTCGTGACAGAATGGCAGGACGGACCGTCACAGGTGTGACGGACCCTCACAGACCCTTGGTGGAAATTTGGGTCTCTGAACTTTGCGACGACCTGCAGGACGGCCCGTCGCAGCACACGACGGCTCGTCGCAGGCTGCATAATCCCAGTCTCGGTCGGATTTCTTTATACGTTTTAAGGGACGTTTTTTACTATTCTGCCTTAATTATAAAGTTAGTGGGTTAATATTAATAAGTCTAATTACTTGGGGGTTAAAAGAGGTAACCTTAAGTTAATTAGTGGGTCATTATTGCCATCTTTTATTCTTAATTATATGCTAATTAGGGTAAAAGAAAGAGGGTTTGAATAAGAAAAAAGAAAGAACAAAGATAGAGAGAGAGGAATCGATCGAAGAGGAAGAACCACAAAGCTTGGAAATTGCTTGTTTGAATTCAATTCTTCGGTGGAGGTAGGTTATGGTTTTCACACTATTCATAGTAAACTCTTAATAGCGAATGATATGTGTTAGTAATATTGTAAACCCTTCTATATGCTTAATTGTATGCTTGCATGAATATGATTATGAAATTGAGAATAAATAAGCATGATGAAGCTATTGAATGCCAAATCTTGAAAAGAAACCCTAATCTACTTTGTTAATGATCGATGCCTTGGTATAAATAAGGCTTGATGAACGAAAGTGGTGAGATTAGGGGATCGGGTGCCACGTTCCGGTACCAGGATAGAGATAGAGGATCGGGTGCCACGTTCCAGTACCAGGATAGAGATAGAGGATCGGGTGCCACGTTCCGGTACCAGGATAGAATGAGGATCGGAGTGTCACTTCCGACACCAGGATAGTATATGGATCGGGTGCCACGTTCCGGTACCAGGATAGAATGAGGATCGGAGTGTCACGTTCCGACACCAGGATAGTATATGGAGCGGAGTGTCACGTACCGACACGAGGGGAATAAAGATAACGAATCTTGAAATATGTTAATGAATTCAATCTAATGAATCTAATTCCCAAAAGAGTATGGTATTGAGGCTTGAGTCCTCATGTGTGAACTTGACAGTATTTGTTAATGATATAGTACTTGTTGTTGCTACATGTTGAGTGTTATAGTTGATTTATGATATTAACTGATATACACTGTTTTCTATTTTGAGTTGGCCGATGATATCTACTCAGTACTTGTGGTTGTACTGACCCCTACTTTTATGTTTTCTTCTTTGTTAATTGTGGGGTGCAACAAACGTGCCGTCGTCTTCAACTCAACAGTGATTCTAGCCAGTCTTCGTCACACCGGTTCTTCAGGGTGAGCTAATGCTTCTAGCTTGGACTGGATCTTCTTCTTCAAGTCTTGATGCCTTGAACTTCCGGCATGGACTAGCTTTTACTTATTTTAGTTTTTAGAATACTCTTAATTTAGTCATTTGATTATAGATGTTCTTGTGGTGATGACTTCCAGATTTTGGGAATAATAATGTTGAATATTAATAGTTATTGGATTGTTTTTAATAATGAGTTTAAGTCTTCCGCATTACTTTCTGTTGATATACATTGAAATGTTAAGTTTAGATTGGTTGGTTCGCTCACATAGGAGGGTAAATGTGGGTGCCAGTCGCGCGCTCGGTTTGGGTCGTGACAGAATCTATCCCAAGAACTGCTAACTGACTCTCCTGGTTATGCCACAAAGTTGTTCACTCTTTCTTTGTGATTTATTTTCTTGGAGACCGGGTAGTAACGTGCTAAGAAAACGCTCATTAGTGGTTCCAAGTGATTATTGAGTTATAAGGGAGATCAGTGAACCAATAGCAGCATCTCCCGTCAGTGAGAGAGGAAATACTCTTAGCCCTATTTCATCCAAATCATGCCTCGTTACACAACTTTTACACACTGCCCTTCCCTAAGCTAGATGAGCATGTGGGTCCTCAAAAGGTAGCCCTGAAAACAAACCTCTAGCAGTGAGCATTTGCATCAGACTAGTAGTTACCACAAAGGTGGTGCCTTGTGGTAGAGGGGGCAAGACAAATGGCCTATCAGAGTCTGCAATATTATTATAGCCTCTGTAGTATTCTTGAGGACGTGGAGCGGGATTTTTTCCCCTTGATTGATTTTCACCAGGATCATTGGGTATAACTGACCATGAACATCAACTAGAGCTGGGATGTTCTGGTTTGGATCATCATAGTTAATACCCAAGTTTCGATTCATATTGCATAGTGTATGCACTTATTCGTGATCGTAGGGAAACAGGGGTTCTATTCCTCTTCGTGTGTTTGGCATACAAGGAAGTTAGTTCTGCAAGAATAAAAAAACTATAGAAAAGTAAAATCAAGAAAATATTGATGAAACTTTAGTAATAAGTTTAAGTTAATCTAAAAGCTACTTTTCCTGGCAGCGGCGCCAAAATTTGAAACGCTCAAACTTACTTCTCAAATAAGAAGTAAAGAGGTCGTAGCAAGTAAAGAACCCAACTAATGAGGATGGGATCGTTCCCACGAGGAAAGTAGTTCAGATTTCACTTTATTTTATTATTGTTTATTGTGTTCTAGGAGAATAACTGACTAAACAATAGTAATAATAGAATAAAGTTAAGTCTGAACTATTTTCCTCATAGGAACGATCCCAACCTCATTAGTTGGGTTCTTTACTTGATACGACCGCTTTACTTCTTATTTGAGAAGTAAGCTTGAGCGTATCAGCAACGCTCATCATTCTCTGGGTTCTGGATAATGTTTCTTGGAAGAGTTCCAGATTGGCGTGGTTTCACTGTAGTAGACAATTTAGTCATCTTAGCTCAATATACTTTATCGAGACCGCATGTCCATCAACCTTGACATTGTTATTAGTTGCATCAAACATCCTCATAATCTTCTGTAATATGTCCTAATATGCGCCATTCCATTTCCACCTTCCTAGGGGCAACTTCTCAATTTTGAGAAGGGACATATGGACCAACTCGATCTTTATTGTTTACCATAGTCTCTTATATTTAAGTTTTTGTCGTGTTTATAGTTACTATCTTGTAGATATTGACCCTCTCGATTGTAGTTACCATAGTTCCGACCTTCATTTCCTTGAACTTGGTGCAAGTTATCTACATTTAAACCTCAAGTGTTTGGTCGGAAACCCCTTGTATGGTTATTAAATACATTTACATCCTCATCATTGTAATACTCTTCTAGTATTAGCGGGGGTTTAGTCAAATAGATTGCCGCATTCAGATTTTCTACACCCCCACTCACATGCTCAGGAACAACCTCAACTCGGTTCTCATGTGTGTCATCTCTTCACGAATCTCATCTGCGGCTGGATTGTTTGTAGCTTAAATGTTGAAAGTGTTTCTCGCAGTGTCCGACTTTCTTGTGCTCCATGCTTTGTTGTTGAGAGATATTTTCTCCAATTTTTTTCCAATGTCAACATAGGTTCATTCTCCACTGGAGGAACCAACAATAGTATCAAGCACTGCTTTATTGTTTTCATTGACCTCAATATAAATACTTTTTAAGTGATTCATCATCAATGCGATTATACGTTACATCCTTCATGAATTCATTGAATCTGTCCTAAGAGCTACGCATCGATTCTCCAGGTAATTCCACAAAGTTTTTCACCTTATCTTTGTTGTTGAAATTCCTTAACAATGGGTAGTACCTTGCTAATAGATTGAGTTGAAGGAAAGCTCAGTGGACCATATAGAAGCATTCCTTGTTAGTGATAGAGAGAACACTCTCAATCCAATAATATCCATTTCAAAATTTGGTCTGCCCATGCAACTTTTGCTAACCAGCCTCACCTTATCTGTATGAGCATGTGGGTCTTTCTTGCAAGTCCCAGAAACAAGCCCCTTGTGGTGAGCATCTGCATCAAGGTACTCCTCACCACGAATGTGTGTCGTGGGGAAAAGGGGTAGGGCAAGAGTTCTATCAGAGTTCACAATGTTCATGTTGTCCCTATAATAATCCTGTAAGCGTGGGACTGTTGGAGGCTGTATTCTCATGGTGTCCCCGATATAATTCTCAATGGGCGCCTGGTTGTTTGCACCGACCAACATTGGAGGTGCATTTCTACTCCATCACCTGCATTCCCTTGTTTTGATTACCTAGGACCGTATGATTCTCCATCCATCGTAAATATTGATTCACTTGGGGATCATAAGGAGTGAGTGGTTCCCCTTTTCTCCGTGTACTTGTCATACACTGGAGCTAGATCTGAGGGAGATAAAAAGACAAAAAAAAAAGTAAAATTAGGATTAAAATTCGAGATGTAGTTAAAATTAATCTAAAACGCACAAACTCTAGTAGCGGCGCCAAAATTTGATATGCTTAAACTACACTAATCTAAAGAAGCATAAGAAACTGTTATCAAGTAAAGAACCCAACTAGTAGGTTGGGGTCGATCCTATGAGGAATATGCCTTAGACTTAACTTTAACCGACAATTATCTCTTTTTAGTCAAGGTATTACCACAACAATAAGTAATATGGAGGGGGGGTTGTAAAACAGATTCTTTAAATTGAATGATTCTGAACAAGATTAGACTTTGGTGGTGATCAAGATGATAAAGAAACTAGGGTGTGTGTGTTCCCGACAATTTCATAACGTGATATTCCTAGTAAGAGAAATCCTTTCCTAGTGTATTACATGCAAATGATAAGTTAGGTATGTCTAAATACTCTATTTGGCATCTAGAAATTTCCATCCCGCACCTTAGTCCGACTACGTGTGTATAATTTACTCTCCCTTAACCTTACTCTTAATTCATATTAGACATCATAATCAATGTATGACCTAATTATTACTTCTCATCAACCGAAACTAGCCTATTAGATAGTATCACACTAAATCTATGTTGATAATTCTTTTCTTATTAAATATCTCCTTGGTCCGTCGAGTAACAACAAGGCGAGTTCTAACATGTGCAATCGTTAAAAAGACTTCTAAGAGAAAGAATTATGAATACATGCAAAAAGACAATTCAAGAATTGTTTAATTACTAATCATACTTTGTTAATCTCTCATGGTTCCCACAACCCTAGTTGTGGATTTACTTTAACCATATTACAAAGAAGATAAATCATGATTGTAGATGAAGAAATCATGAACTTTCGAAATAAGATTACCAAACCCAGAAATTGCACTTGAACTTCAAACCAAAAGCTTCAAAACTAAATCCGGGAATCAATACTTTGCCAAAAGTTTCAAACAACAGTCTTGAAAAGACAAACTAGAATAACGATACTAGTAGCTAACCCCAAAAATGAGGTTTTAGGCCCTATTTATAGAAAACATAGTCCTAATAAAAAAGGAAGTTAATAAGGAAAGTTTTGTTCACGCGCGCGACTTCCATCTACAGGCCTACTAACGGACTGTCGATCGATCGATGGTCCGTGGGTTGCTTCATTTAGACAGGACTTAGATAAATATTTTTATCCCCAGATTGGTTCTTCTCTAAATCAAATGGCGGACCAAAAACACGGTGTATCCTTTCATCTACGGTCCGTTAATTCTTCTCTATGACTCCACACTTAGAATTTTCAAATATCAAGAATGGGAACCGTCAAAGTCACAAACTACGGTTCACCAGTACGGTCCGTCGATAGATCAACAAACGTCGATGTTAGTCATAGTTCAACATTCTATTAGACTTCTATGATTTATTCAAGTTCCTGGGATTCTCATCTACGATCATCATCTACGGGGTGTTGATAAAATGACGGGCCATCAATTCCCTTCGTAGGTCCTATGTCTTCTTTTACAATTGTCTCCATCATTTTATGCTCAATATCTTTTCTGAAAAACAATACATAAAACTTGTTAAAACCAATACAAAATGACTCTTAACACACACAATTCTTAAGTAAAATGCAATAAAAATACTTTCAACCCACGATACATCAAACATCAGTGGTAAAAAAATTTCCTAGTTGCTTTGACACCTACCCCACTAGCTCCCTACTGCCGGTCATCTCATAAACTATTAATTCCCTCTGAGCCTCCTAGAATTTTTGGCTCCTCTTATTGCTAGTTCTCTAAGCCTTTGTGTCCTTTGAAGTCCGACTAGAGCAGGGTCCTTCCTAATACGACATGAAGAATCAGGCAGTGCCATCTTATCCCTGAATAGTGCATCTAACAATGTATCGTCTTGTTTTGATGGGGCCGACTCAGGCTCAGTCTCAGCTAGTGGGAAAAGGGCATCAAGATCATACCAAAGACTATCTAGCTCTATCTGAATGGAAGAAACATCTATGATGGGCGTTGGTCGCTCGAAGACATGCAACTCAAATGCTTCAAGGTGCTTGTTAATGCCTGCACGTTGAGGTCCATCATCCACTTCAGCAACTGCTCTACCCTAATTGTATATTCCTCAATCGGCCGTTGCATCCACGGCCGCAGATGTTATAATAGTATAGTCATATGTGCCTCCAGCTTCTGAACTCTGGCTAGAGGCCTGGTAGCAAAACCTAAAGAGTGAATTGGTCTAGAGGTGGTAGGGGCTTTGCTGGTGGTCATCTTCTAAACATCATCAATCAAGTCCTCTCCCCATGGTGGCACACAAATTTTTGGCTTTCTTTACGGTTCTACTACATTTTCTTCATATAAGATAAGACCGATATCTAATGTCTTTGTCCCTTGAATCAACTTGTCGCAATTCAAAACTGGCACTCAAACATCCCTGTATAATTGAAAAATGACACATGGAAAATGGTAAATGGTGGTGGCATTGATGTCCCTCTCATGAATCTTTGCAATCAGAAGTTAAGCAAAATCCATCTCGAACCCAACTAGTAGAGCATCAAGCATGACTGCACGTTCCGATGTAACAACATTGTCTGTCTACGTAGGATATACCCGGTTCCGTACCTATATCCAAAAAAAATTTCCCACAAATTTTAAGGTGGCCTTCTTTATGCCCAAGCTCGGGTGTTGACCCACTCATCGCCATCACTATCTCAATAAGTGACGAGCTAACAATGCAACAGAGTTTCTGTCTGCTGTACATTCTTCTAGACTGCTCTACTCCTCATGTTGTCCAAACGATAATCAAATTAGACTGTGTTTATAGATAAAGTGTGTCCATAAAGAAACCTACATATGGTGGTCTCATATATATCAACCTCAAACCCACGGACTAGTCTAGAGGTAAGTGGAGCACCGACGGAGGGCTTGGACCTTCGATCGATTGAACCTCAGAGGGTGCTTGCATAGGAAGCATACAAACCCTTATTATCCTAACTATAGACCCTAGGCTACGACTATCCACTCGCACCTGTGTCATTGGAAGAGAGCATGGATGTCAGGCATAGTATGAAGGCTACATGTTAGTGCCCTGAGCTCCTCGGTAATCAAATAGGCCAACTTCTCTTTCTCATTCAACATCCTCAATTCTTGGTATATCTGCCACTTCCCACAAAATTGATTTGGCACCTAGAAACTGGAACAGGATCTATGTTTGGCAGCACTAGAATAGCATCTGGACTGGTAGACTCATCAGACAAGGCAGTCTTCCATGTGAACTAGAGCCAGATGTAGAGCTGGAACCGAAGCCAGTAGCAGAGCGGACTCAGAGCCAGTCGGTGACCCAATAAGTGCATCCTTCTCATCAAAGAGGGAGGAACTGACTACATAGGAAACCACATATTGGAATTGATTCCATGTGATGCATGGGTCATAGGGGGTTTCCTAGTAGTGGGGAAAAATATGCGAGGTCAGTACCCAAATATGAATCTTTATCAATCAGCCAAATGGATGGTGCCATAAAATTGTACTTTCCTCTTATGACATAAACCAAAGTTTTCTTGGGAGCCATTAAACCTATGGAATATTAGTTTGTACCAAAATAACCTCATAACACAAAAGTTTTTAGAGAAAAGAACAAACTAAAATAAAAACATTTCTAAACACTAGCATCAATGGCCACCTTCGGTGCGTACTTACGGTCTGTGGGTAGCCTCAGTAGGTCTGAGGTCCCAATAAATTGTGATCTGGTCTGAATTACAGATGTGCAGAATTTTCTGTAGGTTGACCGACGAACTTTAGTTCACCTCCGTGGTTCCACACTAGACCCACAAACTTGATATACGGTCCGTGGACGGGATCTTGTGGGTCACGTCTGTGCTAGGAATACGACATGCTTCATGTCTAAACCATTTTTCAAATACTCATCCTAACTCGAATCATATATTTTAACATAATTTATGATAGTTTGTCACTCCTAAGGGTTCCAATTACTAATTATTTAACCTTTGTAGCATACAAAACTAGGAACCCTAAGTCAAAACTTCAAATTAGAATACTTACATTGAGTATTTCAATTATAAAGACAACACAATCACATTCTTTCGTCGCAACAACGTTTCTATCTATAGCATAATACGAAATTTCATTAAAAAAAAGAAGTACCCAAGGTCAAGTTCACTTGATTACTTCATGTATTGAACAATGAATACTGAAATTCCGAGTATAGTTTAAAGTGTTTACTTTACATGTATTTGAAGTTGGAAACTGTTTGATTCAACAGACTCCTTAGACCTTATTGACATCGAATAAGGACCTTGATCTCTTTTAGGGAGGGTAGAATGGGAGTGATCAGTTTTGGGGGAGAGAGAGGGTAATGGAAATTCGAGAGATGAGAAGATATGTTTGGGAGATGATAGTGATTTGGGGACATATGAAGAAGTTTTGGGATTGGAGGAGTTAGAAACAATTAAAGGGAATATGGGAAGTGGGTGATGAATTAAAACAAAGAGGTTTTTTAATTAAAAAGGGGTCTGGGTTGGGTCAACTGATCCTAGATTTTTACCCATGCAACCCAGTATGTGTTGTCGATCAGCCTATGACTTTAGGTCAGGTCCATAGATCACTCAACACTTAGAAACACTTAATCTACTTACCTAGGTTCTACATAAATCATTCAAGGTCCGTGGATAGAACCACGGACCGTCGATGGGGTCAGTGGACCTCTACACCAGAGTTTTTCTTTGAATTTGGTTGTTAATCCCTGCACATGTAGTAAATGTTAGGACTTTATTTTTACATTTAAGGAAACTTTTAGATGTGATACCTATGATTCATCTATCCAACACTAATGAAAAAATTAAACACTATCTTAAAGATTATATTAATTAAATACACGAAAAAACTCCAAAATAAAAAAGAAAAACCTATAGTTTGATAGTTTGTACATCTTGGGTTACCTCCCAAGAAGTGCTTGATTTAACGTAGTGGCACGATGCCTGCCTCTTGATTACTGAGACTTCATCAAGTTGGTAGGTAGTAACCACTTTTTCCGCACTCTCTCTTTCCCCATATATGGCTTGATCCTATTCCTTTTCACCTTGAACCTTGTTCTCGAGCTCGACCACTTCATATGGGAAAACTTGAGTAACTATGAATGGCAAGGTCCACTTGGACTTGAGCATGCCGGGAAACAACAACAACCTTGAATTAAATAGAAGCACCAAATCATCCATGGCAAATGGACACTCTTCAATGTTTTGATCATGGTACTTCTTTATCTTTTCCTCGTACAAGCTTGAACTTTCCTAAACTTTTAGGTGAAACTTCAAGATATTTAACATTATTCACTCGTTGACTTGATTTCACTTCTCAATCCAAATTCAATTTCTTGAACGCCCACATAGCCTTATCCTCTAGCTTTACCGATAAATGACAAGAATTCCCATGTACAAGTTCGTAGGGTGACATAACTATGGGATTCTTGAATGTGGTGCGACAGTCCTATAGAGAATCACTAAGCCATCTTTACCAATTGTTTCTATTCGCATTCACAGTCTTACCAAGAATTTTTTTGACATCTTTATAGGGAACTTCAACATGACCATTAGACTAAAAATGGTAAGGAGTGGCTACATTGTGATGGACACCATATTTCTCTATCAAGGACTTGAACATCATACTGCAAAAGTGGGAACCTCCATCATTCATAATCGTCCTAGGTGTACCAAATCTAGAGAATATATCTTTTTCAGGAATACGGTGGCACTTTTACCTTAATTATCTGAAAGCATATTTGCTTCCACCCATTTCGACACATAATCTACCGCAATAAGAATATACTTCATCCCATGTGAAATCACAAATTGACCCATAAAATCAATGACCCAAACATCCAACAACTCAATTAGCAAAATTAGAATCATAGATAATTCTTTCCCTTCTGAAATTCCTCTTTTTCTTTAACAACTATCACAAGATTTTGTGAAATCATGGGAATCTTGGTGGATAATAGGCCAGCAGTACCTAGACTGTAAAATCTAAAGCGCAGTTCAAATATCACTATGATGCCTATCAACAGGCAAAGAATGACACACCTCTAATATACTCATCATCTCAACCTTGGGCTCAAAACGATGAATAATCCAATCAGAGCAAATGTGGAACAAATAAGGCTCATCCAAGAAGAATTTCTTCAAATCATGCATAAATTTTTTCCTTTGGTGAAAAGGAAAATCTGATGTAACCAAATTACTTGCGATTTAGTTATCAAAGTGTGGCGAACCAAGGAACCGTATCATGAGAAGCTACCAATACCTATTTGTATGCAAAAACATCATCATTTTCAGTTCCACCTCGTAGATGGAGCATGACTTCTTCCTTAAATTTGAACATGTGATCGACACCTTGATTTTCTATCCCCTTTCTATCTTTCACCTCAAAGTCGATCTGTTGCAACAATTTACCCATATTATCAACCTCATTTTTGCATCCTTCTTAGCCATCAAATACCTCAATGCAGAATGGTCACTATGTACTCTGACCTTAGTATCAAGACAGTAGGATCGAAATTTCTTAAATACGAAAACCACCGCAAATAGTTCATGTTCAGTCAATGTATAATTCCTTTGAGCCAGATATAGAGGTTTGATGGTATAGTAAATAGGATGGACAAACTTCTCTTGCCATTGACCCAATACCACACAAAGTGAAACTCCATTCGCGTCACACATTAACTCAAATTGTTACCCCAAATCCGATGAAATAATGAAAAGTGCAAAAACTAGTTTTTTCTTCAACTCTGAAAATGCTCTCAGAAAAACATCACCAATATAAATTTACACTCTTTTTTGAGAAATTTGCATAATGGGTGATCAATCTGGGAGAAATCCTTGAAACACCTCCTGTAGAAGCCTGCATGCCAAAGAAAACTTCTAAAAAATTATAAACTTCTAATGTGTAAGTGATGGAATCTTTTCTATTACCTCGACTTGCGCTGGATCAACTTCAATACCCTTCTTAGAAATCAAATGACCCAAAACTATCCCTACTTTCACAATAGAGTTGAACTTTTCCTAATTGAACAATAAATTTCACTCTTCACACCATTTAAGAACGTAGACAAATGATCCAAAGAACCATTAATTAGAGAAATCATCAAGAAATACCTCAATAGTTTTCTCCACCATATCAGAATATATAAAGATCAAACATTGTGGGAAGGTCGCTGGAACATTACACAACC
Organism: Solanum peruvianum; assembly: GCA_027705065.1. NCBI lineage: Eukaryota > Viridiplantae > Streptophyta > Magnoliopsida > Solanales > Solanaceae > Solanum > Solanum peruvianum. The sequence goes on along the minus strand of JAKWJD010001759.1, from coordinate 39,325,250 downwards.
CAAATGACATGTGTTAGAAGGCAAAAATCCCATTAGGGGAAGTGAATGTGTTCTTCTCTTGTTATTTTGGATCTTTGAAGATGTTATTGTAGCCCAAATAACAATAAAAAAACAATATAAGCCGTTAAGAGAAAAGGGGTCCAACATCTGATCCATGAATGACATATGGAAGTAGGCCTTTATGTTCAAGCATTTAATTTTCAGTAGTCCATGCATACTCTCTATCCATTCACTAGCCGCATCGAAAAAATATTGTTTCTCACATTAGGTACCACATTAGTCCCAGCTTTCTTCGGTACACACTGAATATGACGCACCCAACTACTATGTGAAATGGTATAAATGACTCCAACGTCTAACCACTTGATGATTCCATCTTCACTACCTCTTACATAGGTTGATTTAGTATCCTTTGGTGTTCATACTACGCTCGTGATCCGCAATGAGTTAGATTTTATGAGAACTAATGCCAGGAGGAATCCAATTAATGTGTACAATAGTCCACCAATTGATCGTTTGAACCTCTTTTATATAAAATCAATGCCTCAACTTGATCCTCACTCAAATAGGTTGCAATGATGGCTGGTAAAGTAACTTTTCCTCCGAAGAATACATACCTTAATTGCAATGGTAGAGTCTTAAGCTCCAATTTTGAAGCCTCTTCAACAAACAGTTTTGCGAGTGGAGAGTTGCGATTCTTCATATCTAGATCTAATTATTTTTCGTTTACGAAATTGAAACTTATCAAGTGAGGAAACAAATTTATTATAGTCTTCAATACCATAACCCTCAAAATTAACAATGGAAGTGCATCAACACCCAATCTCTCTTCAATAAATACATCAAAATCTCGCTCTAAAATATGATTTACCACAGACACTGATTTGGGATCAATTTCCTACTTCATGGACCTACAGATATCATAATTTACCTCTTCACTATTCAATCAAAACTTTATCTTCCCCTTCTCCATATTTACAAACGCACATCCAGTCACAAAGAACTGTCTCCTTGGGATGATGGGAACCTTATAATCAACCATAATCTAGTATCACAAAATCCACCAAAAAGATAAATGACTCCACTTTTACAAGTACATCATGGAGAACACCAATGGCCTCTTCACAGTTTTGTCAGCAATGAGTAAGCGCATCACTACCAGTTTTGGCACTCCTAAACCAAACTTCTTGTAAATCGACAATGGAATAGATCAATGCTAACACCCGAATCAAACAACGCCTTCAAAAAATGGTATAACCCAATGATACAAGGAATAGTTAAACCAGCAGGATCCTTTTTCTTCTGCACAAGCAACCTTTGTAACGACCCAACGGTATACCTAGAAGAAATGGTATCTGCAAGTCACCACATGGTGTATTCGACCTCTCGGAGGTCTCATAGAATCCCTTTAGAAATCATTCATTAAAGAAAAATATTTGAAATGTAGTACGGCATTAAACCTTTTCACAACATCATCTAAAACTCTCTTTTATTGAAAACATTGGAAATGTTAAGTATCGTTGACAGCATCTTAGACACATGAATTTCTTGGGTCACAGCCCATACATCAACAAAATTGAAGATATCTAAGTCAATTACAATGTCTTTTGAATAGAAAAGCTAAACATAGCTATGTCCTCGAATAAATTGAGGACATACCAAATATTGCTTGAATGATGCTATTATCCCAGCTTCCCTTTAAATGACTCCTCTTAATTGCCACCTACACCTTTAGAGATAAGATAATATGGAATTAGTATATTAGAATGCACTAAAAAGTAAGGTGTCATGCAACAAAAACACGCTAAAAGTATATTTGTATGAAACATGCTCTTTTTGAAGAAAACCTTCATAACATAAGTATAAGAAACCAGTTTCAACATAAAGTTCACATCTAAGTCATATCCCAAGTAACCCATATAGTAACATGATCAATACTTAAATCTCCTACCAAAGTTTATCCTAAGAATTACTTTAGTAAGATAAGAAGAGACCACACATACGGCCTCTTCAAACACACCTTAATAATCTTTAAGACTACCAAAGATAAGATTATTCCCTTATGAACATTTACCTCAGCACCTAAGGTTACTCTAATATACATTTGAGTAAAACATGAAGAGACTGCCCATACACCCTCTTCAAGCCTACTTAAGCCACCCTCAAAGCTACCCTAGATATGGAACCTTTTGTGTAACTATATTTAACTTAAGTCATAGTCATTCATTAAGTAAATTAAGAAATAATACATCAATTAAGGACTTCATATAATGGTCTTGGAAAAGACCTCGGGAACCTACCCCTTAGCATATTCAAGGCCTACTCGAGCCTTGTCTAGAAGTGTCCCATTACACTATATAAACGTTGTAGAACCTCTACAATTATAGAATCTATTCCATATGATAAGAATAGGTAATGACCGATATAGATCATACTAGCTAGGCTTGGAATCGTAATTTAATCATTATCCGATAGAGGGTGTTCTACTTGCCAAGCACATGGTCAAGGAATATCAAGGGCTTCTTTTCACTCTAGTCTCCTTCTCAAGTAGAGCTACTACCCATATAATATTCACTCAATTCTAGACTTTATTCTCAAAGAGTAAGTTCAATCACACATGGGGACATGAAAAGGTACCATCTCTTAGCCATTACCTAATCATTAAGAACCTATAAAATATGGGTTCTCTAGGTCTGCAATTCTATGCTCAATAAGGATAGCTCAATAACTTCCTTAGAGATGGTTTCATGTTGTTCCGGCCAACCTATCCCTAAGTCCACCATTCACACAATTAATTTCAACTTCAAGGATATCATAACCTTATTTCTACATAGAAGGTCCTACGTATTAGTCATGCTTACAAGGGCACTATCTTAGGATTACCGATCCTAGACTTTCATTCAACATTCATCCATACATATACAAGACAAAGGTGCATAAGCCTACTATGTCAAGATTCTCATATTCACATACTTAGAATGTATCAAGTAGAGGGACATAGTCTACCTTACACACACATAATCTTCACATCACATATACAATAGTGTTCATGTATCATGCGGGAACAACCAAGGAAACCTATAAACATGCCCTATTAACACAACTAAAGACATCACCCTAGTCTATCATGATCACATATAGTCAATTAGGAATGTTCATAATTTAGTCGCACATATTCACATATACAACATAATCCTTCACATTAATCATATATAAGTCATAATGATAACATTACATTTCGCATAATTATGTCGACAAGGCCTTGTTCATGACGGTTATAACACATAAGCACCGCCACCATAAGTGGACAATGACAATCAACTATCACAACCTTCTTGTACGCCCTAGAAGTTAGGGAAGCCCTTCGTTTTAGCACAGAGTACTTCACCTATCGGAGGTCTTGCACAAGCCCTTAGACATCCTTCATTGCATACATATATGAACGTAGTGTTAAATTAAAACTTTTCACACGATTAATATTTGAAAACATATTTCATAGAAAATATAAGGAATAAGGCTAAGTCTCAACATACATCAATCTTCGACTCAAGAATACTTGGAACATGGACCATACAATCGAAATATAGAAATATTTAGTCTCGTACAATATTTTGAATGAAAGAAATTTAAAGATAGTAATGTCCTTAAATCAAGTGAGGGCATACCCCAACTTTGCTTGTAAGAATCCTAATTTCCAAGATTTGCTTCAACACGCCTCTCACCTTCCACCTAAAACTTTAGATATTGACAAAATGTACGGAATTAGTACAACACATGTATGAAGTATGGCATAATGCCTAAAATCATGAGAACCGGACATTTATGAGAAATATGCTCTTTTTGATTAAAATGTCCTATTATAAACACAAGAATCACATTTAATCACAAAACATCATATTTTAAAATACACTCCAAGTCATGCTCAATTCATAGCAACTTACAATAACATTACAATGACTTCACTTTAAACAATGTAACACACAATAACCTATAGTATGACATTTTCCTCCCAAAGGTTATCAAAAGACTAACTCAAGTAATTAAAGAAGAGACTGCCCATATACCCTCTCCAAGTTTACATAAACAATCATTAAGACTACCTAAGTTTAGATCATGTATATTTAATAAATTAACATTCCTATCTAGAGTTACTCATAAGAACTCCCTAAGTAATACATGAAGAGACCATTTGTATACCCCCACCACACCATAACTAGACAATCCTTAAAGCTACTCTAGATAAGAACTTATTTATTAACATACTTTTGCTCAAGTGATTATCTTCATTGGTCCATTTAAGAGATATCAACACTTAAGAACATTCAAATAATGGTGTTGGAGAGTACCTAGGGACTCATACACTAACATCTTCAAAGCTAATTGTGCAATGTATAGATAGCATCACATTCCAGTACCTAAACTTCATAGAACTCTCCAACATTAGTAGGTATCCCATTTAATAAGAATAGCCAATAAATGATATAGACCATACTAGCTATGCATGGAATCCCCAATCATGAACCTACTCGAATGGAGGGTTTTCTACTTGCCAATGGTAGAACTAGGACACATGACATGTAGGCACAGGGTTAAAGAATATTGAGGGTTTCTTTATTATCTAATGTCATCTTAGTTAGAGAAACTTCCCAAGCATACTCACTCAGTGCTAGCCTTTGTTCTCAATGAGTATTTTAATAAAAAAGAATATGAAGAGATTCCATATCAAGTTCACAACCCAATCACATTACACCTTACCAAATAGGGTTAAATAATGCTATCTACAATGGTCAAGAGGATAGCTCAATGACTTTCCTAAGGATGATTTTATGTTGTTCCATCAAACTAACCCTAAGTCCACCATTCACAAAACAAGGAAACCATTTCGACATTCAACTTCAAGGATTTCATAACCTTCCATCTAGGTTGAAGGTTCCACATAAATGAGTTTCTTAGATATGTTAATCACATGACAATCACACATACAATACTAAGAAGCTTTAGCATACTAAGTCAAGAATCCCTATTCACACTTTAGATGTATTAAGTAAAGGACAGAAGTCTACTAAAACAAGACACACACATACTTCACCATATCAGATATAGCACATTATTCAAAAACCACATAGGAACAACCAATGTCATCTATAGGAACCCTATTCACTACTATACTATCATCAATCTATGTCATTACAAGTCTCATATCATCAAGAAGAATCATACATAAATCAAGTAATACACATGAAAACATCATTATAGCCTACTAAAAACACATATCATCAAGTATAAGAACCCATGCTTTGACACATACACACATAAGTCATCACGACCTTCACAATACTCACATATTCAAATAAAAACATGATAAATCCATAATTTATTAAGTAATGTGGAGGAGGCCACGTTGATTCACAATTAATAAAGTAATGTTGAGAAGGCCACATTTTTCACAAGTATAACAATAAGCACTGCCACCATAAGTGAACTATACGAAAAATCATCATAATCTAAGACCTATATTACACAATATAGAAAGAGTTAGGTCAACATACCATCAATAAAACCTCACAACTCCAATCTATAGCCAATTAAACAAACTCAATATACAAAGGCTCTTACCAATAGTCAAGTAACCAATTTAATTCAATAATCACATTCTACATTGAATCAAATATAATACAATATTAATTCATTAAATTAGGAAGTCTACCTACAATTATATCACGATTCTTCCATAATCTATTAGTTGTAATCAAACTACACAAGAATTCAATAGCATAGAGACATAATCATTCAATAGCGTAGAGACATAGTCAAATCATCCATTAAGTAGTCAAAATCTAAGGTTTCATTATTTGCATGGGTTCATAGAGTTTTAAGTTAAAATAATCAAACTTATATCAATTCAATCATAATACGATGATTCAAAACCTTTTATGCAAGAGCCCATAGCTAGAAGGAAAAGATATTCAAGGATGAAAATCATACTTAATTGATGCTAGACAACGATAATTGAGACGATTTGACGGAGAAATCGCCCTCCAAGCTCCAATCGCCTATCAAGCTTCAAAGGTTTTCTAGAGAGTTATTTAGTCTTTTTTGGTTTTGATTTTCAAATAATAAATTAATCTATGTGTTTTAGACTTATAAAATTATTATTATAGATAAAATAACCTAAAGAAGCCATTCAAATAGTTTTATTAAGGCGATAACCCCATATTTCCCTTGGGCTGGCCGAGACACCTGCAGAAAATTGTAGGTGCCAATCGACGGCCATCACTGACGCCCTGTAGCACAACTAATGGACCATCCTGCTGACCCGTGGTTTGTGTCAGAGGCTGGCCAAATGGGAGAAATTTCTCCCATCCTAAGTGTCAACCTACACCACCAACCTATGGGGCTTCGACCATCCTATTGTCCGTCTATTGCCATTCGAAGATGAGGCTTGTATTGACAGCTTTAGGCTAGGAGTTGGGTCCTCCTCAAGGACTGGTTGGTTGGTCCTTAGGGAGTTTTTTCTAGATATTCCAATCCAAATATAGTCATACACATGTTCGGAACCTCTCACATCAATTTCATAAAAAACAAACACGTAAAACTTGAAGAAACATACTGAGACACACAAGTACTTTTCATGGAAAACCTTTTGAACTTCATAGATGTTTGACCTCCAAACTTCACAAAACATCAAATACTTCCTCCTAGCATAATTATGAACCATTTTAGGACTTCAATAAATCAAGAAACAAGTGTTAGTCTCTAGTTTCCCCTTTGTCGTTTTAGAGGTGTTACATTCTCCCCCACTAGGACAATATTCATCCTCGAATGACACTTGCTTCATTTTAAACACTATCAAAAGTTAAGAAACTAAAGACTAGCAGAACATAACCATACCACACCATAAATAATACAAAATATAGGAGTAAAACCAATTTCTCATACATTAAGAGTCTCAAAACACAATATGAGGAATAAACTAATCAATGACTCATTACAAATTAAGACTCACATTCTTCATTTAAGTTCGAACAAACTTCTTCTCCACACCTTATCATACTTATATACATAAGTTCTATACACATTATAACCATTTTTAACAAAAGAACAATTTAGTAAAAATTTGAATTTCTTTACAATGAATTGCCAACTTCTAGTGAATTACGCCAAAATTATCAAAATGCAACTCTTAAGCAATTTATGATGAAAGCATGACAATATGAGAGATAAAACCATATAAACTCATTTTAAATCATAACTATAACTTCATCAGGTGCACAATGCAAGGACTTCAAACAAGACTCCTAAACACAATGCAACATGTATCATGCTACTATGACTTTCTAACTCTCAAGTTTGAATAGAACAAAAGGGAAGAGACAACAAATCACAACTCCACTTCTCACCATACTCCACCATTTACAAGGAACTCATGACAACCAAAGGTAGAAACTATAAATTACCAACATCATCTTAATCCGACTTTGATCCCTTAGCCCAAAGGTCATCGGAGCTATTCTTCCTTTGAACATCTTTACCCGGAACACTTGGAGGAACTTTCTTACCTTGTTTTCCTCTAGCCGCAATAGTAGGACAATACCTCACCTTATGACCATCCTAACAATAAATAAAGCAATTTTCTGTACCAATTAGACATTTCTCATATTGCTTCTTCTCACAAGTAGTTCAAGTAGGCTTACCACCTTGAGAACCATTACCCGTCACATGTTTGACCATATAATCCCTAGGTTGATATTGAATTGGAGCCTTCTTCTTGAACCTAGGTTGGTTTTACTCACTTGGTCCACCCCTTTTTCAAATTTCTAGAAATCCTACTTAGCATGGACTCATCAATGGATTGATAATACACCAAGAGCCTTGATAAGTTCATGAAACCATGGATCATGGTCGTACGACACTCTTCTTTCACAAGGTCGGCAACACTCATCACAAACCCACTCATATCATCTCTAGGATTAGACACCAAGGATAGATCACACCTAGAAGAAATGGTAACTTCAATGAAACTCCTCAAAACTCATATTGCGTTGCTTAAGATTAATGAACTCTTTAACCTTCACCTCCCTCCTCTCACGGGGAAAGTACTTTCCTAAGAAAGTCTACTTCAACTCCTCCCACTCTATAGAACATGAATCAACCACCC